>JAVRKA010000188.1:0-368934 GCA_034508555.1 Venustoraphidia nigricollis | reverse complement strand
GTCGATAGGCATTTCAGATATAGGTGTCGATAGGCATTTCAGATATAGTGTCGATAGGCATTTCAGATATAGGTGTCGATAGGCATTTCAGATATAAGTGCCGATAGGCATTTCAGATATAGTTGCCGATTGGCATTTTAAAAATAGGTGCCGATAGGCATTTCAGATATAGAAGCCGATAGGCATTTCAAATATAGGTGCCGATAGGCATTCCAGATATGGTTGCCGATAGGCATTTCAAATATAAGTGCTGATAGGCATTTCAGATGTAGTTTCCGATAGGCATTTCAAAAATAGTGTCGATAGGCATTTCAGATATAGGTGTCGATAGGCATTTCAGATATAGGTGTCGATAGGCATTTCAGATATAGGTGTCGATTGGGCATTTCAGATATAGGTGTCGATAGGCATTTCAGATATAGGTGTCGATAGGCATTTCAGATATAGGTGTCGATAGGCATTTCAGATATTGGTGTCGATAGGCATTTCAGATATAGGTGCCGATAGGCATTTCAGATATAGTTGCCGATTGGCATTTTAAAAATAGGTGCCGATAGGCATTTCAGATATAGAAGCGATAGGCATTTCAAATAATAGGTGCCGATAGGCATTCCAGATATGGTTGCCGATAGGCATTTCAATATAGGTGCTGATAGGCATTTCAGATGTAGTTTCCGATAGGCATTTCAAAAATAGGTGTCGATAGGCATTTCAGATATAGTGTGTCGATAGGCATTTCAGATATAGGTGTCGATAGGCATTTCAGATATAGGTGTCGATAGGCATTTTAGATATAGGTGTCGATAGCATTTCAGATATAGGTGTCGATAGGCATTTCAGATATAGGTGTCGATAGTCATTTCAGATATAGGTGTCGATAGGCATTTCAGATATAGGTGCCGATAGGCATTTCAGATATAGTTGCCGATTGGCATTTTAAAAATAGGTGCCGATAGGCATTTCAGATATAGAAGCCGATAGCATTTCAAATATAGGTGCCGATAGGCATTCCAGATATGGTTGCCGATAGGCATTTCAAATATAGGTGCTGATAGCATTTCAGATTGTAGTTTCCGAGAGGCATTTCAAAATAGGTGTCGATAGGCATTTCAGATATAGGTGTCGATAGGCATTTCAGATATAGGTGTCGATAGGCATTTCAGATTAGGTGTCGATAGGCAATTCAGATATAGGTGTCGATAGGCATTTCAGATATAGGTGTCGATAGGCATTTCAGATATAGGTGTCGATGGCATTTCAGATATAGGTGCCGATAGGCATTTCAGATATAGTTGCCGATTGGCATTTTAAAAATAGGTGCCGATAGGCATTTCAGATATAGAAGCCGATAGGCATTTCAAATATAGGTGCCGATAGGCATTCCAGATATGGTTGCCGATAGGCATTTCAAATATAGGTACTGATAGGCATTTCAGATGTAGTTTCCGATAGGCATTTCAAAAATAGGTGTCGATAGGCATTTCAGATATAGGTGTCGATAGGCATTTCAGATATAGGTGTCGATAGGCATTTCAGATATAGGTGTCGATAGGCATTTCAGATATAGGTGTCGATAGGCATTTCAGATATAGGTGTCGATAGGCATTTCAGATATAGGTGTCGATAGGCATTTCAGATATAGGTGTCGATAGGCATTTCAGATATAGGTGCCGATAGGCATTTCAGATATAGTTGCCGATTGGCATTTTAAAAATAGGTGCCGATAGGCATTTCAGATATAGAAGCCGATAGGCATTTCAAATATAGGTGCCGATAGGCATTCCAGATATGGTTGCCGATAGGCATTTCAAATATAGGTGCTGATAGGCATTTCAGATCTAGTTTCCGATAGGCTTTTCAAAATAGGTGTCGATAGGCATTTCAGATATAGGTGTCGATAGGCATTTCAGATATAGGTGTCGATAGGCATTTCAGATATAGGTGTCGATAGGCATTTCAGATATAGGTGTCGATAGGCATTTCAGATATAGGTGTCGATAGGCATTTCAGATATAGGTGTCGATAGGCATTTCAGATATAAGTGCCGATAGGCATTTCAGATATAGTTGCCGATTGGCATTTTAAAAATAGGTGCCGATAGGCATTTCAGATATAGAAGCCGATAGGCATTTCAAATATAGGTGCCGATAGGCATTCCAGATATGGTTGCCGATAGGCATTTCAAATATAAGTGCTGATAGGCATTTCAGATGTAGTTTCCGATAGGCATTTCAAAAATAGGTGTCGATAGGCATTTCAGATATAGGTGTCGATAGGCATTTCAGATATAGGTGTCGATAGGCATTTCAGATATAGGTGTCGATTGGCATTTCAGATATAGGTGTCGATAGGCATTTCAGATATAGGTGTCGATAGGCATTTCAGATATAGGTGTCGATAGGCATTTCGGATATAGGTGTCGATAGGCATTTCAGATATAGGTGCCGATAGGCATTTCAGATATAGTTGCCGATTGGCATTTTAAAAATAGGTGCCGATAGGCATTTCAGATATAGAAGCCGATAGGCATTTCAAATATAGGTGCCGATAGGCATTCCAGATATGGTTTGCCGATAGGCATTTCAAATATAGGTGCTGATAGGCATTTCAGATGTAGTTTCCGATAGGCATTTCAAAAATAGGTGTCGATAGGCATTTCAGATATAGGTGTCGATAGGCATTTCAGATATAGGTGTCGATAGGCATTTCAGATATAGGTGTCGATAGGCATTTAGATATAGGTGTCGATAGGCATTTCAGATATAGGTGTCGATAGGCATTTCAGATATAGGTGTCGATAGTCATTTCAGATATAGGTGTCGATAGGCATTTCAGATATAGGTGCCGATAGGCATTTCAGATATAGTTGCCGATTGGCATTTTAAAAATAGGTGCCGATAGGCATTTTCAGATATAGAAGCCGATAGGCATTTCAAATATAGGTGCCGATAGGCATTCCAGATATGGTTGCCGATAGGCATTTCAAATATAGGTGCTGATAGGCATTTCAGATGTAGTTTCCGAGAGGCATTTCAAAAATAGGTGTCGATAGGCATTTCAGATATAGGTGTCGATAGGCATTTCAGATATAGGTGTCGATAGGCATTTCAGATTTAGGTGTCGATAGGCATTTCAGATATAGGTGTCGATAGGCATTTCAGATATAGGTGTCGATAGGCATTTCAGATATAGGTGTCGATAGGCATTTCAGATATAGGTGCCGATAGGCATTTCAGATATAGTTGCCGATTGGCATTTTAAAAATAGGTGCCGATAGGCATTTCAGATATAGAAGCCGATAGGCATTTCAAATATAGGTGCCGATAGGCATTCCAGATATGGTTGCCGATAGGCATTTCAAATATAGGTGCTGATAGGCATTTCAGATGTAGTTTCCGATAGGCATTTCAAAAATAGGTGTTGATAGGCATTTCAGATATAGGTGTCGATAGGCATTTCAGATATAGGTGTCGATAGGCATTTCAGATATAGGTGTCGATAGGCATTTCAGATATAGGTGCCGATAGGCATTTCAGATATATTTGCCGATTGGCATTTTAAAAATAGGTGCCGATACGCATTTCAGATATAGAAGCCGATAGGCATTTCAAATATAGGTGCCGATAGGCATTCCAGATATGGTTGCCGATAGGCATTTCAAATATAGGTGCTGATAGGCATTTCAGATGTAGTTTCTGATAGGCATTTCAAAAATAGGTGTCGATAGGCATTTCAGATATAGGTGTCGATAGGCATTTCATATATAGGTGTCGATAGGCATTTCAGATATAGGTGTCGATAGGCATTTCAGATATAGGTGTCGATAGGCATTTCAGATATCGGTGTCGATAGGCATTTCAGATATAGTTGCCGATTGGCATTTTAAAAATAGGTGCCGATAGGCATTTCAGATATAGAAGCCGATAGGCATTTCAAATATAGGTGCCGATAGGCATTCCAGATATGGTTGCCGATAGGCATTTCAAATATAAGTGCTGATAGGCATTTCAGATGTAGTTTCCGATAGGCATTTCAAAAATAGGTGTCGATAGGCATTTCAGATATAGGTGTCGATAGGCATTTCAGATATATGTGTCGATAGGCATTTTAGATATAGGTGTCGATAGGCATTTCAAATATAGGTGTCGATAGGCATTTCAGATATAGGTGTCGATAGGCATTTCAGATATAGGTGTCGATAGGCATTTCAGATATAGGTGTCGATAGGCATTTCAGATATAGGTGTCGATAGGCATTTCAGATATAGGTGTCGATAGGCATTTCAGATATAGGTGCCGATAGGCATTTCAGATATAGTTGCCGATTGGCATTTTAAAAATAGGTGCCGATAGGCATTTCAGATATAGAAGCCGATAGGCAGTTCAAATATAGGTGCCGATAGGCATTCCAGATATGGTTGCCGATAGGCATTTCAAATATAGGTGCTGATAGGCATTTCAGATGTAGTTTCCGATAGGCATTTTAAAAATAGGTGTCGATAGGCATTCCTGATATAGGTGTCGATAGGCATTTCAGATATAGGTGTCGATAGGCATTTCAGATATAGGTGTCGATAGGCATTTCAGATATAGGTGTCGATAGGCATTTCAGATATAAGTGTCGATAGGCATTTCAGATATAGGTGTCGATAGGCATTTCAGATATAGGTGTCGATAGGCATTTCAGATATAGGTGCCGATAGGCATTTCAGATATAGTTGCCGATTGGCATTTTAAAAATAGGTGCCGATAGGCATTTCAGATATAGAAGCCGATAGGCATTTCAAATATAGGTGCCGATAGGCATTCCAGATATGGTTGCCGATAGGCATTTCAAATATAGGTGCTGATAGGCATTTCAGATGTAGTTTCCGATAGGCATTTCAAAAATAGGTGTCGATAGGCATTTCAGATATAGGTGTCGATAGGCATTTCAGATATAGGTGTCGATAGGCATTTCAGATATAGGTGTCGATAGGCATTTCAGATATAGGTGTCGATAGGCATTTCAGATATAGGTGTCGATAGGCATTTCAGATATAGGTGTCGATAGGCATTTCAGATATAGGTGTCGATAGGCATTTCAGATATAGGTGCCGATAGGCATTTCAGATATAGTTGCCTATTGGCATTTTAAAAATAGGTGCCGATAGGCATTTCAGATATAGAAGCCGATAGGCATTTCAAATATAGGTGCCGATAGGCATTCCAGATATGGTTGCCGATAGGCATTTCAAATATAGGTGCTGATAGGCATTTCAGATGTAGTTTCCGATAGGCATTTCAAAAATAGGTGTCGATAGGCATTTCAGATATAGGTGTCGATAGGCATTTCAGATATAGGTGTCGATAGGCATTTTAGATATAGGTGTCGATAGGCATTTCAGATATAGGTGTCGATAGGCATTTCAGATATAGGTGTCGATAGTCATTTCAGATATAGGTGTCGATAGGCATTTCAGATATAGGTGCCGATAGGCATTTCAGATATAGTTGCCGATTGGCATTTTAAAAATAGGTGCCGATAGGCATTTCAGATATAGAAGCCGATAGGCATTTCAAATATAGGTGCCGATAGGCATTCCAGATATGGTTGCCGATAGGCATTTCAAATATAGGTGCTGATAGGCATTTCAGATGTAGTTTCCGAGAGGCATTTCAAAAATAGGTGTCGATAGGCATTTCAGATATAGGTGTCGATAGGCATTTCAGATATAGGTGTCGATAGGCATTTCAGATTTAGGTGTCGATAGGCATTTCAGATATAGGTGTCGATAGGCATTTCAGATATAGGTGTCGATAGGCATTTCAGATATAGGTGTCGATAGGCATTTCAGATATAGGTGCCGATAGGCATTTCAGATATAGTTGCCGATTGGCATTTTAAAAATAGGTGCCGATTGGCATTTCAGATATAGAAGCCGATAGGCATTTCAAATATAGGTGCCGATAGGCATTCCAGATATGGTTGCCGATAGGCATTTCAAATATAGGTGCTGATAGGCATTTCAGATGTAGTTTCCGATAGGCATTTCAAAAATAGGTGTCGATAGGCATTTCAGATATAGGTGTCGATAGGCATTTCAGATATAGGTGTCGATAGGCATTTCAGATATAGGTGTCGATAGGCATTTCAGATATAGGTGCCGATAGGCATTTCAGATATATTTGCCGTTGGCATTTTAAAAATAGGTGCCGATACGCATTTCAGATATAGAAGCCGATAGGCATTTCAAATATAGGTGCCGATAGGCATTCCAGATATGGTTGCCGATAGGCATTTCAAATATAGGTGCTGATAGGCATTTCAGATGTAGTTTCTGATAGGCATTTCAAAAATAGGTGTCGATAGGCATTTCAGATATAGGTGTCGATAGGCATTTCATATATAGGTGTCGATAGGCATTTCAGATATAGGTGTCGATAGGCATTTCAGATATAGGTGTCGATAGGCATTTCAGATATCGGTGTCGATAGGCATTTCAGATATAGGTGTCGATAGGCATTTCAGATATAGGTGTCGATAGGCATTTCAGATATAGGTGCCGATAGGCATTTCAGATATAGTTGCCGATTGGCATTTTAAAAATAGGTGCCGATAGGCATTTCAGATATAGAAGCCGATAGGCATTTCAAATATAGGTGCCGATAGGCATTCCAGATATGGTTGCCGATAGGCATTTCAAATATAGGTGCTGATAAGCATTTCAGATGTAGTTTCCGATAGGCATTTCAAAAATAGGTGTCGATAGGCATTTCAGATATAGGTGTCGATAGGCATTTCAGATATAGGTGTCGATAGGCATTTCAGATATAGGTGTCGATAGGCATTTCAGATATAGGTGTCGATAGGCATTTCAGATATAGGTGTCGATAGGCATTTCAGATATAGGTGTCGATAGGCATTTCAGATATAGGTGCCGATAGGCATTTCAGATATAGTTGCCGATTGGCATTTTAAAAATAGGTGCCGATAGGCATTTCAGATATAGAAGCCGATAGGCATTTCAAATATAGGTGCCGATAGGCATTCCAGATATGGTTGCCGATAGGCATTTCAAATATAGGTGCTGATAGGCATTTCAGATGTAGTTTCCGATAGGCATTTCAAAAATAGATGTCGATAGCAATTTCAGATATAGGTGTCGATAGGCATTTCAGATATAGGTGTCGATAGGCATTTCAGATATAGGTGTCGATAGGCATTTCAGATATAGGTGTCGATAGGCATTTCAGATATAGGTGTCGATAGGCATTTCAGATATAGGTGCCGATAGGCATTTCAGATATAGTTGCCGATTGGCATTTTAAAAATAGGTGCCGATAGGCATTTCAGATATAGAAGCCGATAGGCATTTCAAATATAGGTGCCGATAGGCATTCCAGATATGGTTGCCGACAGGCATTTCAAATATAGGTGCTGATAGGCATTTCAGATGTAGTTTCCGATAGGCATTTCAAAAATAGGTGTCGATAGGCATTTCAGATATAGGTGTCGATAGGCATTTCAGATATAGGTGTCGATAGGCATTTCAGATTTAGGTGTCGATAGGCATTTCAGATATAGGTGTCGATAGGCATTTCAGATATAGGTGTCGATAGGCATTTCAGATATAGGTGTCGATAGGCATTTCAGATATAGGTGTCGATAGGCATTTCAGATATAGGTGCCGATAGGCATTTCAGATATAGTTGCCGATTGGCATTTTAAAAATAGGTGCCGATAGGCATTTCAGATATAGAAGCCGATAGGCATTTCAAATATAGGTGCCGATAGGCATTCCAGATATGGTTGCCGATAGGCATTTCAAATATAGGTGCTGATAGGCATTTCAGATGTAGTTTCCGATAGGCATTTCAAAAATAGGTGTCGATAGGCATTTCAGATATAGGTGTCGATAGGCATTTCAGATATAGGTGTCGATAGGCATTTCAGATATAGGTGTCGATAGGCATTTCAGATATAGGTGTCGATAGGCATTTCAGATATAGGTGTCGATAGGCATTTCAGATATAGGTGTCGATAGGCATTTCAGATATAGGTGCCGATAGGCATTTCAGATATAGTTGCCGATTGGCATTTTAAAAATAGGTGCCGATAGGCATTTCAGATATAGAAGCCGATAGGCATTTCAGATATAGGTGCCGATAGGCATTCCAGATATAGTTGCCGATAGGCATTTCAAATATAGGTGCTGATAGGCATTTCAGATGTAGTTTCCGATAGGCATTTCAAAAATAGGTGTCGATAGGACTTTCAGATATAGGTGTCGATAGGCATTTCAGATATAGGTGTCGATAGGCATTTCAGATATAGGTGTCGATAGGCATTTCAGATATAGGTGTCGATAGGCATTTCAGATATAGGTGTCGATAGGCATTTCAGATATAGGTGTCGATAGGCATTTCAGATATAGGTGTCGATAGGCATTTCAGATATAGGTGCCGATAGGCATTTCAGATATATTTGCCGATTGGCATTTTAAAAATAGGTGCCGATAGGCATTTCAGATATAGAAGCCGATAGGCATTTCAAATATAGGTGCCGATAGGCATTCCAGATATGGTTGCCGATAGGCATTTCAAATATAAGTGCTGATAGGCATTTCAGATGTAGTTTCCGATAGGCATTTCAAAAATAGGTGTCGATAGGCATTTCAGATATAGGTGTCGATAGGCATTACAGATATAGGTGTCGATAGGCATTTCAGATATAGGTGTCGATAGGCATTTCAGATATAGGTGCCGATAGGCATTTCAGATATAGTTGCCGATTGGCATTTTAAAAATAGGTGCCGATAGGCATTTCAGATATAGAAGCCGATGGGCATTTCAAATATAGGTGCCGATAGGCATTCCAGATATGGTTGCCGTTAGGCATTTCAAATATAGGTGCTGATAGGCATTTCAGATGTTGTTTCCGATAGGCATTTCAAAAATAGGTGTCGATAGGCATTTCAGATATAGGTGTCGATAGGCATTTCAGATATAGGTGTCGATAGGCATTTCAGATATAGGTGTCGATAGGCATTTTAGATATAGGTGTCGATAGGCATTTCAGATATAGGTGTCGATAGGCATTTCAGATATAGGTGTCGATAGTCATTTCAGATATAGGTGTCGATAGGCATTTCAGATATAGGTGCCGATAGGCATTTCAGATATAGTTGCCGATTGGCATTTTAAAAATAGGTGCCGATAGGCATTTCAGATATAGAAGCCGATAGGCATTTCAAATATAGGTGCCGATAGGCATTCCAGATATGGTTGCCGATAGGCATTTCAAATATAGGTGCTGATAGGCATTTCAGATGTAGTTTCCGAGAGGCATTTCAAAAATAGGTGTCGATAGGCATTTCAGATATAGGTGTCGATAGGCATTTCAGATATAGGTGACGATAGGCATTTCAGATATAGGTGTCGATAGGCATTTCAGATATAGGTGTCGATAGGCATTTCAGATATAGGTGTCGATAGGCATTTCAGATATAGGTGTCGATAGGCATTTCAGATATAGGTGTCGATAAACATTTCAGATATAGGTGTCGATAGGCATTTCAGATATAGGTGCCGATAGGCATTTCAGATATAGAAGCCGATAGGCATTTCAAATATAGGTGCCGATAGGCATTCCAGATATGGTTGCCGATAGGCATTTCAAATATAGGTGCTGATAGGCATTTCAGATGTAGTTTCCGATAGGCATTTCAAAAATAGGTGTCGATAGGCATTTCAGATATAGGTGTCGATAGGCATTTCAGATATAGGTATTGATAGGCATTTCAGATATAGGTGTCGATAGGCATTTCAGATATAGGTGTCGATAGGCATTTCAGATATAGGTGTCGATAGGCATTTCAGATATAGGTGTCGATAGGCATTTCAGATATAGTTGCCGATTGGCATTTTAAAAATAGGTGCCGATAGGCATTTGAGATATAGAAGCCGATAGGCATTTCAAATATAGGTGCCGATAGGCATTCCAGATATGGTTGCCGATAGGCATTTCAAATATAGGTGCTGATAGGCATTTCAGATGTAGTTTCCGATAGGCATTTCAAAAATAGGTGTCGATAGGCATTTCAGATATAGGTGTCGATAGGCATTTCAGATATAGGTGTCGATAGGCATTTCAGATTTAGGTGTCGATAGGCATTTCAGATATAGGTGTCGATAGGCATTTCAGATATAGGTGTCGATAGGCATTTCAGATATAGGTGTCGATAGGCATTTCAGATATAGGTGTCGATAGGCATTTCAGATATAGGTGCCGATAGGCATTTCAGATATAGTTGCCGATTGGCATTTTAAAAATAGGTGCCGATAGACATTTCAGATATAGAAGCCGATAGGCATTTCAAATATAGGTGCCGATAGGCATTCCAGATATGGTTGCCGATAGGCATTTCAAATATAGGTGCTGATAGGCATTTCAGATGTAGTTTCCGATAGGCAATTCAAAAATAGGTGTCGATAGGCATTTCAGATATAGGTGTCGATAGGCATTTCAGATATAGGTGTCGATAGGCATTTCAGATATAGGTGTCGATAGGCATTTCAGATATAGGTGTCGATAGGCATTTCAGATATAGGTGTCGATAGGCATTTCAGATATAGGTGTCGATAGGCATTTCAGATAAAGATGTCGATAGGCATTTCAGATATAGGTGCCGATAGGCATTTCAGATATAGTTGCCGATTGGCATTTTAAAAAAAGCTGCCGATAGGCATTTCAGATATAGAAGCCGATAGGCATTTCAAATATAGGTGCCGATAGGCATTCCAGATATGGTTGCCGATAGGCATTTCAAATATAAGTGCTGATAGGCATTTCAGATGTAGTTTCCGATAGGCATTTCAAAAATAGGTGTCGATAGGCATTTCAGATATAGGTGTCGATAGGCATTTCAGATATAGGTGTCGATATGCATTTCAGATATAGGTGTCGATAGGCATTTCAGATATAGGTGTCGATAGGCATTTCAGATATAGGTGTCGATAGGCATTTAAGATATAGGTGTCGATAGGCATTTCAGATATAGGTGTCGATAGGCATTTCAGATATAGGTGTCGATAGGCATTTCAGATATAGGTGCCGATAGGCATTTCAGATTTAGAAGCCGATAGGCATTTCAAATATAGGTGCCGATAGGCATTCCAGATATGGTTGCCGAAAGGCATTTCAAATATAGGTGCTGATAGGCATTTCAGATGTAGTTTCCGATAGGCATTTCAAAAATAGGTGTCGATAGGCATTTCAGATATAGGTGTCGATAGGCATTTCAGATATAGGTATCGATAGGCATTTCAGATATAGGTGTCGATAGGCATTTCAGATATAGGTGTCGATAGGCATTTCAGATATAGGTGTCGATAGGCATTTCAGATATAGGTGTCGATAGGCATTTCAGATATAGTTGCCGATTGGCATTTTAAAAATAGGTGCCGATAGGCATTTGAGATATAGAAACCGATAGGCATTTCAAATATAGGTGCCGATAGGCATTCCAGATATGGTTGCCGATAGGCATTTCAAATATAGGTGCTGATAGGCATTTCAGATGTAGTTTCCGATAGGCATTTCAAAAATAGGTGTCGATAGGCATTTCAGATATAGGTGTCGATAGGCATTTCAGATATAGGTGTCGATAGGCATTTCAGATATAGGTGTCGATAGGCATTTCAGATATAGGTGTCGATAGGCATTTCAGATATAGGTGTCGATAGGCATTTCAGATATAGGTGTCGATAGGCATTTCAGATATAGGTGTCGATAGGCATTTCAGATATAGGTGCCGATAGGCATTTCAGATATAGTTGCCGATTGGCATTTTAAAAATAGGTGCCGATAGGTATTTCAGATATAGAAGCCGATAGGCATTTCAAATATAGGTGCCGATAGGCATTCCAGATATGGTTGCCGATAGGCATTTCAAATATAGGTGCTGATAGGCATTTCAGATGTAGTTTCCGATAGGCATTTCAAAAATAGGTGTCGATAGGCATTTCAGATATAGGTGTCGATAGGCATTTCAGATATAGGTGTCGATAGGCATTTCAGATATAGGTGTCGATAGGCATTTCAGATATAGGTGTCGATAGGCATTTCAGATATAGGTGTCGATAGGCATTTCAGATATAGGTGTCGATAGGCATTTCAGATATAGGTGTCGATAGGCATTTCAAATATAGGTGCCGATAGGCATTTTAGATATAGTTGCCGATTGGCATTTTAAAAATAGGTGTCGATAGGCATTTCAGATATAGAAGCCGATAGGCATTTCAAATATAGGTGCCGATAGGCATTCCAGATATGGTTGCCGATAGGCATTTCAAATATAGGTGCTGATAGGCATTTCAGATGTAGTTTCCGATAGGCATTTTAAAAATAGGTGTCGATAGGCATTTCAGATATAGGTGTCGATAGGCATTTCAGATATAGGTGTCGATAGGCATTTCAGATATAGGTGTCGATAGGCATTTCAGATATAGGTGTCGATAGGCATTTCAGATATAGGTGTCGATAGGCATTTCAGATATAGGTGTCGATAGGCATTTCAGATATAGGTGTCGATAGGCATTTCAGATATAGGTGCCGATAGGCATTTCAGATATAGTTGCCGATTGGCATTTTAAAAATAGGTGCCGATAGGCATTTCAGATATAGAAGCCGATAGGCATTTCAAATATAGGTGCCGATAGGCATTCCAGATATGGTTGCCGATAGGCATTTCAAATATAAGTGCTGATAGGCATTTCAGATGTAGTTTCCGATAGGCATTTCAAAAATAGGTGTCGATAGGCATTTCAGATATAGGTGTCGATAGGCATTTCAGATATATGTGTCGATAGGCATTTCAGATATAGGTGTCGATAGGCATTTCAAATATAGGTGTCGATAGGCATTTCAGATATAGGTGTCGATAGGCATTTCAGATACAGGTGTCGATAGGCATTTCAGATATAGGTGTCGATAGGCATTTCAGATATAGGTGTCGATAGGCATTTCAGATATAGGTGCCGATAGGCATTTCAGATATAGTTGCCGATTGGCATTTTAAAAATAGGTGCCGATAGGCATTTCAGATATAGAAGCCGATAGGCATTTCAAATATAGATGCCGATAGGCATTCCAGATATGGTTGCCGATAGGCATTTCAAATATAGGTGCTGATAGGCATTTCAGATGTAGTTTCCGATAGGCATTTCAAAAATAGGTGTCGATAGGCATTTCAGATATAGGTGTCGATAGGCATTTCAGATATAGGTGTCGATAGGCATTTCAGATATAGGTGTCGATAGGCATTTCAGATATAGGTGTCGATAGGCATTTCAGATATAGGTGTCGATAGGCATTTCAGATATAGGTGTCGATAGGCATTTCAGATATAGGTGTCGATAGGCATTTCAGATATAGGTGCCGATAGGCATTTCAGATATAGTTGCCGATTGGCATTTTAAAAATAGGTGCCGATAGGCATTTCAGATATAGAAGTCGATAGGCATTTCAAATATAGGTGCCGATAGGCATTCCAGATATGGTTGCCAATAGGCATTTCAAATATAGGTGCTGATAGGCATTTCAGATGTAGTTTCCGATAGGCATTTCAAAAATAGGTGTCGATAGGCATTTCAGATATAGGTGTCGATAGGCATTTCAGATATAGGTGTCGATAGGCATTTCAGATATAGGTGCCGATAGGCATTTCAGATATAGTTGCCGATTGGCATTTTAAAAATAGGTGCCGATAGGCATTTTAGATATAGAAGCCGATAGGCATTTCAAATATAGGTGCCGATAGGCATTCCAGATATGGTTGCCGATAGGCATTTCAAATATAGGTGCTGATAGGCATTTCAGATGTAGTTTCCGATAGGCATTTCAAAAATAGGTGTCGATAGGCATTTCAGATATAGGTGTCGATAGGCATTTCAGATATAGGTGTCGATAGGCATTTCAGATATAGGTGTCGATAGGCATTTCAGATATAGGTGTCGATAGGCATTTCAGATATAGGTGTCGATAGGCATTTCAGATATAGGTGTCGATAGGCATTTCAGATATAGGTGTCGATAGGCATTTTAGATATAGGTGCCGATAGGCATTTCAGATATAGTTGCCGATTGGCATTTTAAAAATAAGTGCCGATAGGCATTTCAGATATAGAAGCCGATAGGCATTTCAAATATAGGTGCCGATAGGCATTCCAGATATGGTTGCCGATAGGCATTTCAAATATAGGTGCTGATAGGCATTTCAGATGTAGTTTCCGATAGGCATTTTAAAAATAGGTGTCGATAGGCATTTCAGCTATAGGTGTCGATAGGCTTTTCAGATATAGGTGTCGATAGGCATTTCAGATTTAGGTGTCGATAGGCATTTCAGATATAGGTGTCGATAGGCATTTCAGATATAGGTGTCGATAGGCATTTCAGATATAGGTGTCGATAGGCATTTCAGATATAGGTGTCGATAGGCATTTCAGATATAGGTGTCGATAGGCATTTCAGATATAGGTGTCGATAGGCATTTCAGATTTAGGTGTCGATAGGCATTTCAGATATAGGTGTCGATAGGCATTTCAGATATAGGTGTCGATAGGCATTTCAGATATAGGTGCCGATAGGCATTTCAGATATAGTTGCCGATTGGCATTTTAAAAATAGGTGTCGATAGGCATTTCAGATATAGAAGCCGATAGGCATTTCAAATATAGGTGCCGATAGGCATTCCAGATATGGTTGCCGATAGGCATTTCAAATATAGGTGCTGATAGGCATTTCAGATGTAGTTTCCGATAGGCATTTCAAAAATAGGTGTCGATAGGCATTTCAGATATAGGTGTCGATAGGCATTTCAGATATAGGTGTCGATAGGCATTTCAGATATAGGTGTCGATAGGCATTTCAGATATAAGTGCCGATAGGCATTTCAGATATATTTGCCGATTGGCATTTTAAAAATAGGTGCCGATACGCATTTCAGATATAGAAGCCGATAGGCATTTCAAATATAGGTGCCGATAGGCATTCCAGATATGGTTGCCGATAGGCATTTCAAATATAAGTGCTGATAGGCATTTCAGATGTAGTTTCCGATAGGCATTTCAAAAATAGGTGTCGATAGGCATTTCAGATATAGGTGTCGATAGGCATTTCAGATATAGGTGTCGATAGGCATTTCAGATATAGGTGTCGATAGGCATTTCAGATATAGGTGTCGATAGGCATTTCAGATATAGGTGTCGATAGGCATTTCAGATATAGGTGTCGATAGGCATTTCAGATATAGGTGTCGATAGGCATTTCAGATATAGGTGCCGATAGGCATTTCAGATATAGTTGCCGATTGGCATTTTAAAAATAGGTGAAGATAGGCATTTCAGATATAGAAGCCGATAGGCATTTCAAATATAGGTGCCGATAGGCATTCCAGATATGATTGCCGATAGGCATTTCAAATATAGGTGCTGATAGGCATTTTAGATGTAGTTTCCGATAGGCATTTCAAAAATAGGTGTCGATAGGCATTTCAGATATAGGTGTCGATAGGCATTTCAGATATAGGTGTCGATAGGCATTTCAGATATAGGTGTCGATAGGCATTTCAGATATAGGTGTCGATAGGCATTTCAGATATAGGTGTCGATAGGCATTTCAGATATAGGTGTCGATAGGCATTTCAGATATAGGTGCCGATAGGCATTTCAGATATAGTTGCCGATTGGCATTTTAAAAATAGGTGCCGATAGGCATTTCAGATATAGAAGCCGATAGGCATTTCAAATATAGGTGCCGATAGGCATTCCAGATATGGTTGCCGATAGGCATTTCAAATATAGGTGCTGATAGGCATTTCAGATGTAGTTTCCGATAGGCATTTCAAAAATAGGTGTCGATAGGCATTTCAGATATAGGTGTCGATAGGCATTTCAGATATAGGTGTCGATAGGCATTTCAGATGTAGTTTCCGATAGGCATTTCAAAAATAGGTGTCGATAGGCATTTCAGATATAGGTGTCGATAGGCATTTCAGATATAGGTGTCGATAGGCATTTCATTTATAGGTGTCGATAGGCATTTCAGATATAGGTGTCGATAGGCATTTCAGATATAGGTGTCGATAGGCTTTTCAGATATAGGTGTCGATAGGCATTTCAGATATAGGTGTCGATAGGCATTTCAGATATAGGTGCCGATAGGCATTTCAGATATAGTTGCCGATTGGCATTTTAAAAATAGGTGCCGATAGGCATTTCAGATATAGAAGCCGATAGGCATTTCAAACATAGGTGCCGATACGCATTCCAGATATGGTTGCCGATAGGCATTTCAAATCTAGGTGCTGATAGGCATTTCAGATGTAGTTTCCGATAGGCATTTCAAAAATAGGTGTCGATAGGCATTTCAGATATAGGTGTCGATAGGCATTTCAGATATAGGTGTCGATAGGCATTTCAGATATAGGTGTCGATAGGCATTTCAGATATAGGTGTCGATAGGCATTTCAGATATAGGTGTCGATAGGCATTTCAGATATAGGTGTCGATAGGCATTTCAGATATAGGTGTCGATAGGCATTTCAGATATAGGTGTTGATAGGCATTTCAGATATAGGTGCCGATAGGCATTTCAGATATAGTTGCCGATTGGCATTTTAAAAATAGGTGCCGATAGGCATTTCAGATATAGAAGCCGATAGGCATTTCAAATATAGGTGCCGATAGGCATTCCAGATATGGTTGCCGATAGGCATTTCAAATAGAGGTACTGATAGGCATTTCAGATGTAGTTTCCGATAGGCATTTCAAAAATAGGTGTCGATAGGCATTTCAGATATAGGTGTCGATAGGCATTTCAGAAATAGGTGTCGATAGGCATTTTAGATATAGGTGTCGATAGGCATTTCAGATATAGGTGTCGATAGGCATTTCAGATATAGGTGTCGATAGGCATTTCAGATATAGGTGTCGATAGGCATTTCAGATATAGGTGCCGATAGGCATTTCAGATATAGTTGCCGATATGCATTTTAAAAATAGGTGCCGATAGGCATTTCAGATATAGAAGCCGATAGGCATTTCAAACATAGGTGCCGATACGCATTCCAGATATGGTTGCCGATAGGCATTTCAAATATAGGTGCTGATAGGCATTTCAGATGTAGTTTCCGATAGGCATTTCAAAAATAGGTGTCGATAGGCATTTCAGATATAGGTGTCGATAGGCATTTCAGATATAGGTGTCGATAGGCATTTCAGATATAGGTGTCGATAGGCATTTCAGATATAGGTGTCGATAGGCATTTCAGATATAGGTGTCGATAGGCATTTCAGATATAGGTGTTGATAGGCATTTCAGATATAGGTGTCGATAGGCATTTCAGATATAGGTGTTGATAGGCATTTCAGATATAGGTGCCGATAGGCATTTCAGATATAGTTGCCGATTGGCATTTCAAATATAGGTGCCGATAGGCATTCCAGATATGGTTGCCGATAGGCATTTCAAATATAGGTGCTGATAGGCATTTCAGATGTAGTTTCCGATAGGCATTTCAAAAATAGGTGTCGATAGGCATTTCAGATATAGGTGTCGATAGGCATTTCAGATATAGGTGTCGATAGGCATTTCAGATATAGGTGTCGATAGGCATTTCAGATATAGGTGTCGATAGGCATTTCAGATATAGGTGTCGATAGGCATTTCAGATATAGGTGTCGATAGGCATTTCAGATATAGGTGCCGATAGGCATTTCAGATATAGTTGCCGATTGGCATTTTAAAAATAGGTGCCGATAGGCATTTCAGATATAGAAGCCGATAGGCATTTCAAATATAGGTACCGATAGGCATTCCAGATATGGTTGCCGATAGGCATTTCAAATATAGGTGCTGATAGGCATTTCAGATGTAGTTTCCGATAGGCATTTCAAAAATAGGTGTCGATAGGCATTTCAGATATAGGTGTCGATAGGCATTTCAGATATAGGTGTCGATAGGCATTTCAGATATAGGTGTCGATAGGCATTTCAGATATAGGTGTCGATAGGCATTTCAGATATAGGTGTCGATAGGCATTTCAGATATAGGTGTCGATAGGCATTTCAGATATAAGTGTCGATAGGCATTTCAGATATAGGTGCCGATAGGCATTTCAGATATAGTTGCCGATTGGCATTTTAAAAATAGGTGCCGATAGGCATTTCAGATATAGAAGCCGATAGGCATTTCAAATATAGGTGCCGATAGGCATTCCAGATATGGTTGCCGATAGGCATTTCAAATATAGGTGCTGATAGGCATTTCAGATGTAGTTTCCGATAGGCATTTCAAAAATAGGTGTCGATAGGCATTTCAGATATAGGTGTCGATAGGCGTTTCAGATATAGGTGTCGATAGGCATTTTAGATATAGGTGTCGATAGGCATTTCAGATATAGGTGTCGATAGGCATTTCAGATATAGGTGTCGATAGGCATTTCAGATATAGGTGTCGATAGGCATTTCAGATATAGGTGTCGATAGGCATTTCAGATATAGGTGTCGATAGGCATTTCAGATATAGGTGCCGATAGGCATTTCAGATATAGTTGCCGATTGGCATTTTAAAAATAGGTGCCGATAGGCATTTCAGATATAGAAGCCGATACGCATTTCAAATATAGGTGCCGATAGGCATTCCAGATATGGTTGCCGATAGGCATTTCAAATATAGGTGCTGATAGGCATTTCAGATGTAGTTTCCGATAGGCATTTCAAAAATAGGTGTCGATAGGCATTTCAGATATAGGTGTCGATAGGCATTTCAGATATAGGTGTCGATAGGCATTTCAAATATAGGTGTCGATAGGCATTTCAGATATAGGTGTCGATAGGCATTTCAGATATAGGTGTCGATAGGCATTTCAGATATAGGTGTCGATAGGCATTTCAGATATAGGTGTCGATAGGCATTTCAGATATAGGTGCCGATAGGCATTTCAGATATAGTTGCCGATTGGCATTTTAAAAATAGGTGCCGATAGGCATTTCAGATATAGGTGTCGATAGGCATTTCAGATATAGGTGTCGATAGGCATTTCAGATATAGGTGCCGATAGGCATTTCAGATATAGTTGCCGATTGGCATTTTAAAAATAGGTGCCGATAGGCATTTCAGGTATAGAAGCCGATAGGCATTTCAAATATAGGTGCCGATAGGCATTCCAGATATGGTTGCCGATAGGCGTTTCAAATGTAGGTGCTGATAGGCATTTCAGATGTAGTTTCCGATAGGCATTTCAAAAATAGGTGTCGATAGGCATTTCAGATATAGGTGTCGATAGGCATTTCAGATATAGGTGTCGATAGGCATTTCAGATATAGGTGTCGATAGGCATTTCAGATATAGGTGTCGATAGGCATTTCAGATATAGGTGCCGATAGGCATTTCAGATATAGTTGCCGATTGGCATTTTAAAAATAGGTGCCGATAGGCATTTCAGATATAGAAGTCGATAGGCATTTCAAATATAGGTGCCGATAGGCATTCCAGATATGGTTGCCGATAGGCATTTCAAATATAGGTGCTGATAGGCATTTCAGATGTAGTTTCCGATAGGCATTTCAAAAATAGGTGTCGATAGGCATTTCAGATATAGGTGTCGATAGGCATTTCAGATATAGGTGTCGATAGGCATTTCAGATATAGGTGTCGATAGGCATTTCAGATATAGGTGTCGATAGGCATTTCAGATATAGGTGTCGATAGGCATTTCAGATATAGGTGCCGATAGGCATTTCAGATATAGTTGCCGATTGGCATTTTAAAAATAGGTGCCGATAGGCATTTCAGATATAGAAGCCGATAGGCACTTCAAATATAGGTGCCGATAGGCATACCAGATATGGTTGCCGATAGGCATTTCAAATATAGGTGCTGATAGGCATTTCAGATGTAGTTTCCGATAGGCATTTCAAAAATAGGTGGCGATAGGCATTTCAGATATAGGTGTCGATAGGCATTTCAGATATAGGTGCCGATAGGCATTTCAGATATAGTTGCCGATTGGCATTTTAAAAATAGGTGCCGATAGGCATTTCAGATATAGAGGCCGATAGGCATTTCAAATATAGGAGCCGATAGGCATTCCAGATATGGTTGCCGATAGGCATTTCAAATATAGGTGCTGATAGGCATTTCAGATGTAGTTTCCGATAGGCATTTCAAAAATAGGTGTCGATAGGCATTTCAGATATAGGTGTCGATAGGCATTTCAGATATAGGTGTCGATAGGCATTTCAGATATAGGTGTCGATAGGCATTTCAGATATAGGTGTCGATAGGCATTTCAGATATAGGTGTCGATAGGCATTTCAGATATAGGTGTCGATAGGCATTTCAGATATAGGTGTCGATAGGCATTTCAGATATAGGTGTCGATAGGCATTTCAGATATAGGTGCCGATAGGCATTTCAGATATAGTTGCCGATTGGCATTTTAAAAATAGGTGCCGATAGGCATTTCAGATATAGAAGCCGATAGGCATTTCAAATATAGGTGCCGATAGGCATTCCAGATATGGTTGCCGATAGGCATTTCAAATATAGGTGCTGATAGGCATTTCAGATGTAGTTTCCGATAGGCATTTCAAAAATAGGTGTCGATAGGCATTTCAGATATAGGTGTCGATAGGCATTTCAGATATAGGTGTCGATAGGCATTTCAAATATAGGTGTCGATAGGCATTTCAGATATAGGTGTCGATAATCATTTCAGATATAGGTGTCGATAGGCATTTCAGATATAGGTGTCGATAGGCATTTCAGATATAGGTGTCGATAGGCATTTCAGATATAGGTGCCGATAGGCATTTCAGATATAGTTGCCGATTGGCATTTTAAAAATAGGTGCCGATAGGCATTTCAGATATAGGTGTCGATAGGCATTTCAGATATAGGTGCCGATAGGCATTTCAGATATAGTTGCCGATTGGCATTTTAAAAATAGGTGCCGATAGGCATTTCAGGTATAGAAGCCGATAGGCATTTCAAATATAGGTGCCGATAGGCATTCCAGATATGGTTGCCGATAGGCATTTCAAATGTAGGTGCTGATAGGCATTTCAGATGTAGTTTCCGATAGGCATTTCAAAAATAGGTGTCGATAGGCATTTCAGATATAGGTGTCGATAGGCATTTCAGATATAGGTGTCGATAGGCATTTCAGATATAGGTGTCGATAGGCATTTCAGATATAGGTGTCGATAGGCATTTCAGATATAGGTGCCGATAGGCATTTCAGATATAGTTGCCGATTGGCATTTTAAAAATAGGTGCCGATAGGCATTTCAGATATAGAAGTCGATAGGCATTTCAAATATAGGTGCCGATAGGCATTCCAGATATGGTTGCCGATAGGCATTTCAAATATAGGTGCTGATAGGCATTTCAGATGTAGTTTCCGATAGGCATTTCAAAAATAGGTGTCGATAGGCATTTCAGATATAGGTGTCGATAGGCATTTCAGATATAGGTGTCGATAGGCATTTCAGATATAGGTGTCGATAGGCATTTCAGATATAGGTGTCGATAGGCATTTCAGATATAGGTGTCGATAGGCATTTCAGATATAGGTGCCGATAGGCATTTCAGATATAGTTGCCGATTGGCATTTTAAAAATAGGTGCCGATAGGCATTTCAGATATAGAAGCCGATAGGCATTTCAAATATAGGTGCCGATAGGCATACCAGATATGGTTGCCGATAGGCATTTCAAATATAGGTGCTGATAGGCATTTCAGATGTAGTTTCCGATAGGCATTTCAAAAATAGGTGTCGATAGGCATTTCAGATATAGGTGTCGATAGGCATTTCAGATATAGGTGCCGATAGGCATTTCAGATATAGTTGCCGATTGGCATTTTAAAAATAGGTGCCGATAGGCATTTCAGATATAGAGGCCGATAGGCATTTCAAATATAGGAGCCGATAGGCATTCCAGATATGGTTGCCGATAGGCATTTCAAATATAGGTGCTGATAGGCATTTCAGATGTAGTTTCCGATAGGCATTTCAAAAATAGGTGTCGATAGGCATTTCAGATATAGGTGTCGATAGGCATTTCAGATATAGGTGTCGATAGGCATTTCAGATATAGGTGTCGATAGGCATTTCAGATATAGGTGTCGATAGGCATTTCAGATATAGGTGTCGATAGGCATTTCAGATATAGGTGTCGATAGGCATTTCAGATATAGGTGCCGATAGGCATTTCAGATATAGTTGCCGATTGGCATTTATTAAATAGGTGCCGATAGGCATTTCAGATATAGAAGCCGATAGGCATTTCAAATATAGGTGCCGATAGGCATTCCAGATATGGTTGCCGATAGGCATTTCAAATATAGGTGCTGATAGGCATTTCAGATGTAGTTTCCGATAGGCATTTCAAAAATAGGTGTCGATAGGCATTTCAGATATAGGTGTCGATAGGCATTTCAGATATAGGTGTCGATAGGCATTTCAGCTATAGGTGTCGATAGGCATTTCAGATATAGGTGTCGATAGGCATTTCAGATATAGGTGTCGATAGGCATTTCAGATATAGGTGTCGATAGGCATTTCAGATATAGGTGTCGATAGGCATTTCAGATATAGGTGCCGATAGGCATTTCAGATATAGTTGCCGATTGGCATTATAAAAATAGGTGCCGATAGGCATTTCAGATATAGAAGTCGATAGGCATTTCAAATATAGGTGCCGATAGGCATTCCAGATATGGTTGCCGATAGGCATTTCAAATATAGGTGCTGATAGGCATTTCAGATGTAGTTTCCGATAGGCATTTCAAAAATAGGTGTCGATAGGCATTTCAGATATAGGTGTCGATAGGCATTTCAGATATAGGTGTCGATAGGCATTTCAGATATAGGTGTCGTTAGGCATTTCAGATATAGGTGTCGATAGGCATTTCAGATATAGGTGTCGATAGGCATTTCAGATATAGGTGCCGATAGGCATTTCAGATATAGTTGCCGATTGGCATTTTAAAAATAGGTGCCGATAGGCATTTCAGATATAGAAGCCGATAGGCATTTCAAATATAGGTGCCGATAGGCATTCCAGATATGGTTGCCGATAGGCATTTCAAATATAGGTGCTGATAGGCATTTCAGATGTAGTTTCCGATAGGCATTTCAAAAATAGGTGTCGATAGGCATTTCAGATATAGGTGTCGATAGGCATTTCAGATATAGGTGTCGATAGGCATTTCAGCTATAGGTGTCGATAGGCATTTCAGATATAGGTGTCGATAGGCATTTCAGATATAGGTGTCGATAGGCATTTCAGATATAGGTGTCGATAGGCATTTCAGATATAGGTGTCGATAGGCATTTCAGATATAGGTGCCGATAGGCATTTCAGATATAGTTGCCGATTGGCATTATAAAAATAGGTGCCGATAGGCATTTCAGATATAGAAGTCGATAGGCATTTCAAATATAGGTGCCGATAGGCATTCCAGATATGGTTGCCGATAGGCATTTCAAATATAGGTGCTGATAGGCATTTCAGATGTAGTTTCCGATAGGCATTTCAAAAATAGGTGTCGATAGGCATTTCAGATATAGGTGTCGATAGGCATTTCAGATATAGGTGTCGATAGGCATTTCAGATATAGGTGTCGTTAGGCATTTCAGATATAGGTGTCGATAGGCATTTCAGATATAGGTGTCGATAGGCATTTCAGATATAGGTGCCGATAGGCATTTCAGATATAGTTGCCGATTGGCATTTTAAAAATAGGTGCCGATAGGCATTTCAGATATAGAAGCCGATAGGCATTTCAAATATAGGTGCCGATAGGCATTCCAGATATGGTTGCCGATAGGCATTTCAAATATAGGTGCTGATAGGCATTTCAGATGTAGTTTCCGATAGGCATTTCAAAAATAGGTGTCGATAGGCATTTCAGATATAGGTGTCGATAGGCATTTCAGATATAGGTGTCGATAGGCATTTCAGATATAGGTGTCGATAGAAATTTCAGATATAGGTGTCGATAGGCCTTTCAGATATAGGTGTCGATAGGCATTTCAGATATAGGTGCCGATAGGCATTTCAGATATAGTTGCCGATTGGCATTTTAAAAATAGGTGCCGATAGGCATTTCAGATATAGAAGCCGATAGGCATTTCAAATATAGGTGCCGATAGGCATTCCAGATATGGTTGCCGATAGGCATTTCAAATATAGGTGCTGATAGGCATTTCAGATGTAGTTTCCGATAGGCATTTCAAAAATAGGTGTCGATAGGCATTTTAGATATAGGTGTCGATAGGCATTTCAGATATAGGTGTCGATAGGCATTTCAGATATAGGTGTCGATAGGCATTTCAGATATAGGTGTCGATAGGCATTTCAGATATAGGTGTTGATAGGCATTTCAGATATAGGTGTCGATAGGCATTTCAGATATAAGTGCCGATAGGCATTTCAGATATAGTTGCCGATTGGCATTTTAAAAATAGGTGCCGATAGGCATTTCAGATATAGAAGCCGATAGGCATTTCAAATATAGGTGCCGATAGGCATTCCAGATATGGTTGCCGATAGGCATTTCAAATATAAGTGCTGATAGGCATTTCAGATGTAGTTTCCGATAGGCATTTCAAAAATAGGTGTCAATAGGCATTTCAGATATAGGTGTCGATAGGCATTTTAGATATAGGTGTCGATAGGCATTTCAGATATAGGTGTCGATAGGCATTTCAGATATAGGTGTCGATAGGCATTTCAGATATAGGTGTCGATAGGCATTTCAGATATAGGTGCCGATAGGCATTTCAGATATAGTTGCCGATTGGCATTTTAAAAATAGGTGCCGATAGGCATTTCAGATATAGAAGCCGATAGGCATTTCAAATATAGGTGCCGATAGGCATTCCAGATATGGTTGCCGATAGGCATTTCAAATATAGGTGCTGATAGCCATTTCAGATGTAGTTTCCGATAGGCATTTCAAAAATAGGTGTCGATAGGCATTTCAGATATAGGTGTCGATAGGCATTTCAGATATAGGTGTCGATAGGCATTTCAGATTTAGGTGTCGATAGGCATTTCAGATATAGGTGTCGATAGGCATTTCAGATATAGGTGTCGATAGGCATTTCAGATATAGGTGTCGATAGGCATTTCAGATATAGGTGCCGATAGGCATTTCAGATATAGTTGCCGATTGGCATTTTAAAAATAGGTGCCGATAGGCATTTCAGATATAGAGAAGCCGATAGGCATTTCAAATATAGGTGCCGATAGGCATTCCAGATATGGTTGCCGATAGGCATTTCAAATATAAGTGCTGATAGGCATTTCAGATGTAGTTTCCGATAGGCATTTCAAAAATAGGTGTCGATAGGCATTTCAGATATAGGTGTCGATAGGCATTTTAGATATAGGTGTCGATAGGCATTTCAGATATAGGTGTCGATAGGCATTTCAGATATAGGTGTCGATAGGCATTTCAGATATAGGTGTCGATAGGCATTTCAGATATAGGTGCCGATAGGCATTTCAGATATAGTTGCCGATTGGCATTTTAAAAATAGGTGCCGATAGGCATTTCAGATATAGAAGCCGATAGGCATTTCAAATATAGGTGCCGATAGGCATTCCAGATATGGTTGCCGATAGGCATTTCAAATATAGGTGCTGATAGGCATTTCAGATGTAGTTTCCGATAGGCATTTCAAAAATAGGTGTCGATAGGCATTTCAGATATAGGTGTCGATAGGCATTTCAGATATAGGTGTCGATAGGCATTTCAGATTTAGGTGTCGATAGGCATTTCAGATATAGGTGTCGATAGGCATTTCAGATATAGGTGTCGATAGGCATTTCAGATATAGGTGTCGATAGGCATTTCAGATATAGGTGCCGATAGGCATTTCAGATATAGTTGCCGATTGGCATTTTAAAAATAGGTGCCGATAGGCATTTCAGATATAGAAGCCGATAGGCATTTCAAATATAGGTGCCGATAGGCATTCCAGATATGGTTGCCGATAGGCATTTCAAATATAGGTGCTGATAGGCATTTCAGATGTAGTTTCCGATAGGCATTTCAAAAATAGGTGTCGATAGGCATTTCAGATATAGGTGTCGATAGGCATTTTAGATATAGGTGTCGATAGGCATTTCAGATATAGGTGTCGATAGGCATTTCAGATATAGGTGTCGATAGGCATTTCAGATATAGGTGTCGATAGGCATTTCAGATATAGGTGTCGATAGGCATTTCAGATATAAGTGCCGATAGGCATTTCAGATATAGTTGCCGATTGGCATTTTAAAAATAGGTGCCGATAGGCATTTCAGATATAGAAGCCGATAGGCATTTCAAATATAGGTGCCGATAGGCATTCCAGATATGGTTGCCGATAGGCATTTCAAATATAAGTGCTGATAGGCATTTCAGATGTAGTTTCCGATAGGCATTTCAAAAATAGGTGTCGATAGGCATTTCAGATATAGGTGTCGATAGGCATTTCAGATATAGGTGTCGATAGGCATTTCAGATATAGGTGTCGATAGGCATTTCAGATATAGGTGTCGATAGGCATTTCAGATATAGGTGTCGATAGGCATTTTAGATATAGGTGCCGATAGGCATTTCAGATATAGTTGCCGATTGGCATTTTAAAAATAGGTGCCGATAGGCATTTCAGATATAGAAGCCGACAGGCATTTCAAATATAGGTGCCGATAGGCATTCCAGATATGGTTGCCGATAGGCATTTCAAATATAGGTGCTGATAGGCATTTCAGATGTAGTTTCCGATAGGCATTTTAAAAATAGGTGTCGATAGGCATTTCAGATATAGGTGTCGATAGGCATTTCAGATATAGGTGTCGATAGGCATTTCAGATATAGGTGTCGATAGGCATTTCAGATATAGGTGTCTATAGGCATTTCAGATATAGGTGTCGATAGGCATTTCAGATTTAGGTGTCGATAGGCATTTCAGATATAGGTGTCGATAGGCATTTCAAATATAGGTGCCGATAGGCATTCCAGATATGGTTGCCGATAGGCATTTCAAATATAGGTGCTGATAGGCATTTCAGATGTAGTTTCCGATAGGCATTTCAAAAATAGGTGTCGATAGGCATTTCAGATATAGGTGTCGATAGGCATTTCAGATATAGGTGTCGATAGGCATTTCAGATGTAGTTTCCGATAGGCATTTCAAAAATAGGTGTCGATAGGCATTTCAGATATAGGTGTCGATAGGCATTTCAGATATAGGTGTCGATAGGCATTTCAGATATAGGTGTCGATAGGCATTTCAGATATAGGTGTCGATAGGCATTTCAGATATAGGTGTCGATAGGCTTTTCAGATATAGGTGTCGATAGGCATTTCAGATATAGGTGTCGATAGGCATTTCAGATATAGGTGCCGATAGGCATTTCAGATATAGTTGCCGATTGGCATTTTAAAAATAGGTGCCGATAGGCATTTCAGATATAGAAGCCGATAGGCATTTCAAACATAGGTGCCGATACGCATTCCAGATATGGTTGCCGATAGGCATTTCAAATCTAGGTGCTGATAGGCATTTCAGATGTAGTTTCCGATAGGCATTTCAAAAATAGGTGTCGATAGGCATTTCAGATATAGGTGTCGATAGGCATTTCAGATATAGGTGTCGATAGGCATTTCAGATATAGGTGTCGATAGGCATTTCAGATATAGGTGTCGATAGGCATTTCAGATATAGGTGTCGATAGGCATTTCAGATATAGGTGTCGATAGGCATTTCAGATATAGGTGTCGATAGGCATTTCAGATAATTATAGGTGTTGATAGGCATTTCAGATATAGGTGCCGATAGGCATTTCAGATATAGTTGCCGATTGGCATTTTAAAAATAGGTGCCGATAGGCATTTCAGATATAGAAGCCGATAGGCATTTCAAATATAGGTGCCGATAGGCATTCCAGATATGGTTGCCGATAGGCATTTCAAATATAGGTACTGATAGGCATTTCAGATGTAGTTTCCGATAGGCATATCAAAAATAGGTGTCGATAGGCATTTCAGATATAGGTGTCGATAGGCATTTCAGAAATAGGTGTCGATAGGCATTTTAGATATAGGTGTCGATAGGCATTTCAGATATAGGTGTCGATAGGCATTTCAGATATAGGTGTCGATAGGCATTTCAGATATAGGTGTCGATAGGCATTTCAGATATAGGTGCCGATAGGCATTTCAGATATAGTTGCCGATTGGCATTTTAAAAATAGGTGCCGATAGGCATTTCAGATATAGAAGCCGATAGGCATTTCAAACATAGGTGCCGATACGCATTCCAGATATGGTTGCCGATAGGCATTTCAAATATAGGTGCTGATAGGCATTTCAGATGTAGTTTCCGATAGGCATTTCAAAAATAGGTGTCGATAGGCATTTCGGATATAGGTGTCGATAGGCATTTCAGATATAGGTGTCGATAGGCATTTCAGATATAGGTGTCGATAGGCATTTCAGATATAGGTGTCGATAGGCATTTCAGATATAGGTGTCGATAGGCATTTCAGATATAGGTGTTGATAGGCATTTCAGATATAGCTGTCGATAGGCATTTCAGATATAGGTGTTGATAGGCATTTCAGATATAGGTGCCGATAGGCATTTCAGATATAGTTGCCGATTGGCATTTCAAATATAGGTGCCGATAGGCATTCCAGATATGGTTGCCGATAGGCATTTCAAATATAGGTGCTGATAGGCATTTCAGATGTAGTTTCCGATAGGCATTTCAAAAATAGGTGTCGATAGGCATTTCAGATATAGGTGTCGATAGGCATTTCAGATATAGGTGTCGATAGGCATTTCAGATATAGGTGTCGATAGGCATTTCAGATATAGGTGTCGATAGGCATTTCAGATATAGGTGTCGATAGGCATTTCAGATATAGGTGTCGATAGGCATTTCATATATAGGTGCCGATAGGCATTTCAGATATAGTTGCCGATTGGCATTTTAAAAATAGGTGCCGATAGGCATTTCAGATATAGAAGCCGATAGGCATTTCAAATATAGGTACCGATAGGCATTCCAGATATGGTTGCCGATAGGCATTTCAAATATAGGTGCTGATAGGCATTTCAGATGTAGTTTCCGATAGGCATTTCAAAAATAGGTGTCGATAGGCATTTCAGATATAGGTGTCGATAGGCATTTCAGATATAGGTGTCGATAGGCATTTCAGATATAGGTGTCGATAGGCATTTCAGATATAGGTGTCGATAGGCATTTCAGATATAGGTGTCGATAGGCATTTCAGATATAGGTGTCGATAGGCATTTCAGATATAAGTGTCGATAGGCATTTCAGATATAGGTGCCGATAGGCATTTCAGATATAGTTGCCGATTGGCATTTTAAAAATAGGTGCCGATAGGCATTTCAGATATAGAAGCCGATAGGCATTTCAAATATAGGTGCCGATAGGCATTCCAGATATGGTTGCCGATAGGCATTTCAAATATAGGTGCTGATAGGCATTTCAGATGTAGTTTCCGATAGGCATTTCAAAAATAGGTGTCGATAGGCATTTCAGATATAGGTGTCGATAGGCGTTTCAGATATAGGTGTCGATAGGCATTTTAGATATAGGTGTCGATAGGCATTTCAGATATAGGTGTCGATAGGCATTTCAGATATAGGTGTCGATAGGCATTTCAGATATAGGTGTCGATAGGCATTTCAGATATAGGTGTCGATAGGCATTTCAGATATAGGTGTCGATAGGCATTTCAGATATAGGTGCCGATAGGCATTTCAGATATAGTTGCCGATTGGCATTTTAAAAATAGGTGCCGATAGGCATTTCAGATATAGAAGCCGATACGCATTTCAAATATAGGTGCCGATAGGCATTCCAGATATGGTTGCCGATAGGCATTTCAAATATAGGTGCTGATAGGCATTTCAGATGTAGTTTCCGATAGGCATTTCAAAAATAGGTGTCGATAGGCATTTCAGATATAGGTGTCGATAGGCATTTCAGATATAGGTGTCGATAGGCATTTCAGATATAGGTGTCGATAGGCATTTCAGATATAGGTGTCGATAGGCATTTCAGAAATAGGTGTCGATAGGCATTTCAGATATAGGTGTCGATAGGCATTTCAGATATAGGTGTCGATAGGCATTTCAGATATAGGTGCCGATAGGCATTTCAGATATAGTTGCCGATTGGCATTTTAAAAATAGGTGCCGATAGGCATTTCAGATATAGAAGCCGATAGGCATTTCAAATATAGGTGCCGATAGGCATTCCAGATATGGTTGCCGATAGGCAATTCAAATATAGGTGCTAATAGGCATTTCAGATGTAGTTTCCGATAGGCATTTCAAAAATAGGTGTCGATAGGCATTTCAGATATAGGTGTCGATAGGCATTTCAGATATAGGTGTCGATAGGCATTTCAGATATAGGTGTCGATAGGCATTTCAGATATAGGTGTCGATAGGTATTTCAGATATAGGTGTCGATAGGCATTTCAGATATAGGTGTCGATAGGCATTTCAGATATAGGTGCCGATAGGCATTTCAGATATAGTTGCCGATTGGCATTTTAAAAATAGGTGCCGATAGGCATTTCAGATATAGAAGCCGATAGGCATTTCAAATATAGGTGCCGATAGGCATTCCAGATATGGTTGCCGATAGGCATTTCAAATATAGGTGCTGATAGGCATTTCAGATGTAGTTTCCGATAGGCATTTCAGATATAGGTGTCGATAGGCATTTCAGATATAGGTGTCGATAGGCATTTCAGATATAGGTGTCGATAGGCATTTCAGATATAGGTGTCAATAGGCATTTCAGATATAGGTGTCGATAGGCATTTCAGATATAGGTGTCGATAGGCATTTCAGATATAGGTGTCGATAGGCATTTCAGATATAGGTGTCGATAGGCATTTCAGATATAGGTGCCGATAGGCATTTCAGATATAGTTGCCGATTGGCATTTTAAAAATAGGTGCCGATAGGCATTTCAGATATAGAAGCCGATAGGCATTTCAAATATAGGTGCCGATAGGCATTCCAGATATGGTTGCCGATAGGCATTTCAAATATAGGTGCTGATAGGCATTTCAGATGTAGTTTCCGATAGGCATTTCAAAAATAGGTGTCGATAGGCATTTCAGATATAGGTGTCGATAGGCATTTCAGATATAGGTGTCGATAGGCATTTCAAATATAGGTGTCGATAAGCATTACAGATATAGGTGTCGATAGGCATTTCAGATATAGGTGTCGATAGGCATTTCAGATATAGGTGTCGATAGGCATTTCAGATATAGGTGTCGATAGGCATTTCAGATATAGGTGCCGATAGGCATTTCAGATATAGTTGCCGATTGGCATTTTAAAAATAGGTGCCGATAGGCATTTCAGATATAGGTGTCGATAGGCATTTCAGATATAGGTGTCGATAGGCATTTCAGATATAGGTGCCGATAGGCATTTCAGATATAGTTGCCGATTGGCATTTTAAAAATAGGTGCCGATAGGCATTTCAGGTATAGAAGCCGATAGGCATTTCAAATATAGGTGCCGATAGGCATTCCAGATATGGTTGCCGATAGGCATTTCAAATGTAGGTGCTGATAGGCATTTCAGATGTAGTTTCCGATAGGCATTTCAAAAATAGGTGTCGATAGGCATTTCAGATATAGGTGTCGATAGGCATTTCAGATATAGGTGTCGATAGGCATTTCAGATATAGGTGTCGATAGGCATTTCAGATATAGGTGTCGATAGGCATTTCAGATATAGGTGCCGATAGGCATTTCAGATATAGTTGCCGATTGGCATTTTAAAAATAGGTGCCGATAGGCATTTCAGATATAGAAGTCGATAGGCATTTCAAATATAGGTGCCGATAGGCATTCCAGATATGGTTGCCGATAGGCATTTCAAATATAGGTGCTGATAGGCATTTCAGATGTAGTTTCCGATAGGCATTTCAAAAATAGGTGTCGATAGGCATTTCAGATATAGGTGTCGATAGGCATTTCAGATATAGGTGTCGATAGGCATTTCAGATATAGGTGTCGATAGGCATTTCAGATATAGGTGTCGATAGGCATTTCAGATATAGGTGTCGATAGGCATTTCAGATATAGGTGCCGATAGGCATTTCAGATATAGTTGCCGATTGGCATTTTAAAAATAGGTGCCGATAGGCATTTCAGATATAGAAGCCGATAGGCATTTCAAATATAGGTGCCGATAGGCATACCAGATATGGTTGCCGATAGGCATTTCAAATATAGGTGCTGATAGGCATTTCAGATGTAGTTTCCGATAGGCATTTCAAAAATAGGTGTCGATAGGCATTTCAGATATAGGTGTCGATAGGCATTTCAGATATAGGTGCCGATAGGCATTTCAGATATAGTTGCCGATTGGCATTTTAAAAATAGGTGCCGATAGGCATTTCAGATATAGAGGCCGATAGGCATTTCAAATATAGGAGCCGATAGGCATTCCAGATATGGTTGCCGATAGGCATTTCAAATATAGGTGCTGATAGGCATTTCAGATGTAGTTTCCGATAGGCATTTCAAAAATAGGTGTCGATAGGCATTTCAGATATAGGTGTCGATAGGCATTTCAGATATAGGTGTCGATAGGCATTTCAGATATAGGTGTCGATAGGCATTTCAGATATAGGTGTCGATAGGCATTTCAGATATAGGTGTCGATAGGCATTTCAGATATAGGTGTCGATAGGCATTTCAGTTATAGGTGTCGATAGGCATTTCAGATATAGGTGTCGATAGGCATTTCAGATATAGGTGCCGATAGGCATTCCAGATATGGTTGCCGATAGGCATTTCAAATATAGGTGCTGATAGGCATTTCAGATGTAGTTTCCGATAGGCATTTCAAAAATAGGTGTCGATAGGCATTTCAGATATAGGTGTCGATAGGCATTTCAGATATAGGTGTCGATAGGCATTTCAGATATAGGTGCCGATAGGCATTTCAGATATAGTTGCCGATTGGCATTTTAAAAATAGGTGCCGATAGGCATTTCAGATATAGAAGCCGATAGGCATTTCAAATATAGGTGCCGATAGGCATTCCAGATATGGTTGCCGATAGGCATTTCAAATATAGGTGCTGATAGGCATTTCAGATGTAGTTTCCGATAGGCATTTCAAAAATAGGTGTCGATAGGCATTTCAGATATAGGTGCCGATAGGCATTTCAGATATAGTTGCCGATTGGCATTTTAAAAATAGGTGCCGATAGGCATTTCAGATATAGGTGTCGATAGGCATTTCAGATATAGGTGTCGATAGGCATTTCAGATATAGGTGCCGATAGGCATTTCAGATATAGTTGCCGATTGGCATTTTAAAAATAGGTGCCGATAGGCATTTCAGGTATAGAAGCCGATAGGCATTTCAAATATAGGTGCCGATAGGCATTCCAGATATGGTTGCCGATAGGCATTTCAAATGTAGGTGCTGATAGGCATTTCAGATGTAGTTTCCGATAGGCATTTCAAAAATAGGTGTCGATAGGCATTTCAGATATAGGTGTCGATAGGCATTTCAGATATAGGTGTCGATAGGCATTTCAGATATAGGTGTCGATAGGCATTTCAGATATAGGTGTCGATAGGCATTTCAGATATAGGTGCCGATAGGCATTTCAGATATAGTTGCCGATTGGCATTTTAAAAATAGGTGCCGATAGGCATTTCAGATATAGAAGTCGATAGGCATTTCAAATATAGGTGCCGATAGGCATTCCAGATATGGTTGCCGATAGGCATTTCAAATATAGGTGCTGATAGGCATTTCAGATGTAGTTTCCGATAGGCATTTCAAAAATAGGTGTCGATAGGCATTTCAGATATAGGTGTCGATAGGCATTTCAGATATAGGTGTCGATAGGCATTTCAGATATAGGTGTCGATAGGCATTTCAGATATAGGTGTCGATAGGCATTTCAGATATAGGTGTCGATAGGCATTTCAGATATAGGTGCCGATAGGCATACCAGATATGGTTGCCGATAGGCATTTCAAATATAGGTGCTGATAGGCATTTCAGATGTAGTTTCCGATAGGCATTTCAAAAATAGGTGTCGATAGGCATTTCAGATATAGGTGTCGATAGGCATTTCAGATATAGGTGCCGATAGGCATTTCAGATATAGTTGCCGATTGGCATTTTAAAAATAGGTGCCGATAGGCATTTCAGATATAGAGGCCGATAGGCATTTCAAATATAGGAGCCGATAGGCATTCCAGATATGGTTGCCGATAGGCATTTCAAATATAGGTGCTGATAGGCATTTCAGATGTAGTTTCCGATAGGCATTTCAAAAATAGGTGTCGATAGGCATTTCAGATATAGGTGTCGATAGGCATTTCGGATATAGGTGTCGATAGGCATTTCAGATATAGGTGTCGATAGGCATTTCAGATATAGGTGTCGATAGGCATTTCAGATATAGGTGTCGATAGGCATTTCAGATATAGGTGTCGATAGGCATTTCAGATATAGGTGCCGATAGGCATTTCAGATATAGTTGCCGATTGGCATTTTAAAAATAGGTGCCGATAGGCATTTCAGATATAGAAGCCGATAGGCATTTCAAATATAGGTGCCGATAGGCATTCCAGATATGGTTGCCGATAGGCATTTCAAATATAGGTGCTGATAGGCATTTCAGATGTAGTTTCCGATAGGCATTTCAAAAATAGGTGTCGATAGGCATTTCAGATATAGGTGTCGATAGGCATTTCAGATATAGGTGTCGATAGGCATTTCAGCTATAGGTGTCGATAGGCATTTCAGATATAGGTGTCGATAGGCATTTCAGATATAGGTGTCGATAGGCATTTCAGATATAGGTGTCGATAGGCATTTCAGATATAGGTGTCGATAGGCCTTTCAGATATAGGTGCCGATAGGCATTTCAGATATAGTTGCCGATTGGCATTATAAAAATAGGTGCCGATAGGCATTTCAGATATAGAAGTCGATAGGCATTTCAAATATAGGTGCCGATAGGCATTCCAGATATGGTTGCCGATAGGCATTTCAAATATAGGTGCTGATAGGCATTTCAGATGTAGTTTCCGATAGGCATTTCAAAAATAGGTGTCGATAGGCATTTCAGATATAGGTGTCGATAGGCATTTCAGATATAGGTGTCGATAGGCATTTCAGATATAGGTGTCGATAGGCATTTCAGATATAGGTGTCGATAGGCATTTCAGATATAGGTGTCGATAGGCATTTCAGATATAGGTGCCGATAGGCATTTCAGATATAGTTGCCGATTGGCATTTTAAAAATAGGTGCCGATAGGCATTTCAGATATAGAAGCCGATAGGCATTTCAAATATAGGTGCCGATAGGCATTCCAGATATGGTTGCCGATAGGCATTTCAAATATAGGTGCTGATAGGCATTTCAGATGTAGTTTCCGATAGGCATTTCAAAAATAGGTGTCGATAGGCATTTCAGATATAGGTGTCGATAGGCATTTCAGATATAGGTGTCGATAGGCATTTCAGATATAGGTGTCGATAGGCATTTCAGATATAGGTGTCGATAGGCATTTCAGATATAGGTGTCGATAGGCATTTCAGATATAGGTGTCGATAGGCATTTCAGATATAGGTGTCGATAGGCATTTCAGATATAGGTGCCGATAGGCATTTCAGATATAGTTGCCGATTGGCATTTTAAAAATAGGTGCCGATAGGCATTTCAGATATAGAAGCCGATAGGCATTTCAAATATAGGTGCCGATAGGCATTCCAGATATGGTTGCCGATAGGCATTTCAAATATAGGTGCTGATAGGCATTTCAGATGTAGTTTCCGATAGGCATTTCAAAAATAGGTGTCGATAGGCATTTTAGATATAGGTGTCGATAGGCATTTCAGATATAGGTGTCGATAGGCATTTCAGATATAGGTGTCGATAGGCATTTCAGATATAGGTGTCGATAGGCATTTCAGATATAGGTGTCGATAGGCATTTCAGATATAGGAGTCGATAGGCATTTCAGATATAAGTGCCGATAGGCATTTCAGATATAGTTGCCGATTGGCATTTTAAAAATAGGTGCCGATAGGCATTTCAGATATAGAAGCCGATAGGCATTTCAAATATAGGTGCCGATAGGCATTCCAGATATGGTTGCCGATAGGCATTTCAAATATAAGTGCTGATAGGCATTTCAGATGTAGTTTCCGATAGGCATTTCAAAAATAGGTGTCAATAGGCATTTCAGATATAGGTGTCGATAGGCATTTTAGATATAGGTGTCGATAGGCATTTCAGATATAGGTGTCGATAGGCATTTCAGATATAGGTGTCGATAGGCATTTCAGATATAGGTGTCGATAGGCATTTCAGATATAGGTGCCGATAGGCATTTCAGATATAGTTGCCGATTGGCATTTTAAAAATAGGTGCCGATAGGCATTTCAGATATAGAAGCCGATAGGCATTTCAAATATAGGTGCCGATAGGCATTCCAGATATGGTTGCCGATAGGCATTTCAAATATAGGTGCTGATAGCCATTTCAGATGTAGTTTCCGATAGGCATTTCAAAAATAGGTGTCGATAGGCATTTCAGATATAGGTGTCGATAGGCATTTCAGATATAGGTGTCGATAGGCATTTCAGATTTAGGTGTCGATAGGCATTTCAGATATAGGTGTCGATAGGCATTTCAGATATAGGTGTCGATAGGCATTTCAGATATAGGTGTCGATAGGCATTTCAGATATAGTTGCCGATAGGCATTTCAGATATAGTTGCCGATTGGCATTTTAAAAATAGGTGCCGATAGGCATTTCAGATATAGAAGCCGATAGGCATTTCAAATATAGTTGCCGATAGGCATTCCAGATATGGTTGCCGATAGGCATTTCAAATATAGGTGCTGATAGGCATTTCAGATGTAGTTTCCGATAGGCATTTCAAAAATAGGTGTCGATAGGCATTTCAGATATAGGTGTCGATAGGCATTTCAGATATAGGTGTCGATAGGCATTTCAGATATAGGTGTCGATAGGCATTTCAGATATAGGTGCCGATAGGCATTTCAGATATAGTTGCCGATTGGCATTTTAAAAATAGGTGCCGATAGGCATTTCAGATATAGAAGCCGATAGGCATTTCAAATATAAGTGCCGATAGGCATTCCAGATATGGTTGCCGATAGGCATTTCAAATATAGGTGCTGATAGGCATTTCAGATGTAGTTTCCGATAGGCATTTCAAAAATAGGTGTCGATAGGCATTTTAGATATAGGTGTCGATAGGCATTTCAGATATAGGTGTCGATAGGCATTTCAGATATAGGTGTCGATAGGCATTTCAGATATAGGTGTCGATAGGCATTTCAGATATAGGTGTCGATAGGCATTTCAGATATAGGTGTCGATAGGCATTTCAGATATAAGTGCCGATAGGCATTTCAGATATAGTTGCCGATTGGCATTTTAAAAATAGGTGCCGATAGGCATTTCAGATATAGAAGCCGATAGGCATTTCAAATATAGGTGCCGATAGGCATTCCAGATATGGTTGCCGATAGGCATTTCAAATATAAGTGCTGATAGGCATTTCAGATGTAGTTTCCGATAGGCATTTCAAAAATAGGTGTCGATAGGCATTTCAGATATAGGTGTCGATAGGCATTTTAGATATAGGTGTCGATAGGCATTTCAGATATAGGTGTCGATAGGCATTTCAGGTATAGGTGTCGATAGGCATTTCAGATATAGGTGTCGATAGGCATTTCAGATATAGGTGCCGATAGGCATTTCAGATATAGTTGCCGATTGGCATTTTAAAAATAGGTGCCGATAGGCATTTCAGATATAGAAGCCGATAGGCATTTCAAATATAGGTGCCGATAGGCATTCCAGATATGGTTGCCGATAGGCATTTCAAATATAGGTGCTGATAGGCATTTCAGATGTAGTTTCCGATAGGCATTTCAAAAATAGGTGTCGATAGGCATTTCAGATATAGGTGTCGATAGGCATTTCAGATATAGGTGTCGATAGGCATTTCAGATTTAGGTGTCGATAGGCATTTCAGATATAGGTGTCGATAGGCATTTCAGATATAGGTGTCGATAGGCATTTCAGATATAGGTGTCGATAGGCATTTCAGATATAGGTGCCGATAGGCATTTCAGATATAGTTGCCGATTGGCATTTTAAAAATAGGTGCCGATAGGCATTTCAGATATAGAAGCCGATAGGCATTTCAAATATAGGTGCCGATAGGCATTCCAGATATGGTTGCCGATAGGCATTTCAAATATAGGTGCTGATAGGCATTTCAGATGTAGTTTCCGATAGGCATTTCAAAAATAGGTGTCGATAGGCATTTCAGATATAGGTGTCGATAGGCATTTCAGATATAGGTGCCGATAGGCATTTCAGATATATTTGCCGATTGGCATTTTAAAAATAGGTGCCGATACGCATTTCAGATATAGAAGCCGATAGGCATTTCAAATATAGGTGCCGATAGGCATTCCAGATATGGTTGCCGATAGGCATTTCAAATATAGGTGCTGATAGGCATTTCAGATGTAGTTTCCGATAGGCATTTCAAAAATAGGTGTCGATAGGCATTTCAGATATAGGTGTCGATAGGCATTTCAGATATAGGTGTCGATAGGCATTTCAGATATAGGTGTCGATAGGCATTTCAGATATAGGTGTCGATAGGCATTTCAGATATAGGTGCCGATAGGCATTTCAGATATAAGTTGCCGATTGGCATTTTAAAAATAGGTGCCGATAGGCATTTCAGATATAGAAGCCGATAAGCATATTAAATATAGGTGCCGATAGGCATTCCAGATATGGTTGCCGATAGGCATTTCAAATATAGGTGCTGATAGGCATTTCAGATGTAGTTTCCGATAGGCATTTCAAAAATAGGTGTCGATAGGCATTTCAGATATAGGTGTCGATAGGCATTTCAGATATAGGTGTCGATAGGCATTTCAGATATAGGTGTCGATAGGCATTTCAGATATAGGTGTCGATAGACATTTCAGATATAGGTGTCGATAGGCATTTCAGATATAGGTGTCGATAGGCATTTCAGATATAAGTGCCGATAGGCATTTCAGATATAGTTGCCGATTGGCATTTTAAAAATAGGTGCCGATAGGCATTTCAGATATAGAAGCCGATAGGCATTTCAAATATAGGTGCCGATAGGCATTCCAGATATGGTTGCCGATAGGCATTTCAAATATAAGTGCTGATAGGCATTTCAGATGTAGTTTCCGATAGGCATTTCAAAAATAGGTGTCGATAGGCATTTCAGATATAGGTGTCGATAGGCATTTCAGATATAGGTGTCGATAGGCATTTCAGATATAGGTGTCGATAGGCATTTCAGATATAGGTGTCGATAGGCATTTCAGATATAGGTGTCGATAGGCATTTCAGATATAGGTGTCGATAGGCATTTCAGATATAGGTGCCGATAGGCATTTCAGATATAGTTGCCGATTGGCATTTTAAAAATAGGTGTCGATAGGCATTTCAGATATAGGTGTCGATAGGCATTTCAGATATAGGTGTCGATAGGCATTTCAGATATAGGTGTCGATAGGCATTTCAGATATAGGTGTCGATAGGCATTTCAGATATAGGTGTCGATAGGCATTTCAGATATAGGTGTCGATAGGCATTTCAGATATAGGTGTCGATAAGCATTTCAGATATAGGTGCCGATAGGCATTTCAGATATAGTTGCCGATTGGCATTTTAAAAATAGGTGCCGATAGGCATTTCAGATATAGAAGCCGATAGGCATTTCAAATATAGGTGCCGATAGGCATTCCAGATATGGTTGCCGATAGGCATTTCAAATATAAGTGCTGATAGGCATTTCAGATGTAGTTTCCGATAGGCATTTCAAAAATAGGTGTCGATAGGCATTTCAGATATAGGTGTCGATAGGCATTTCAGATATAGGTGTCGATAGGCATTTCAGATATAGGTGTCGATAGGCATTTCAAATATAGGTGTCGATAGGCATTTCAGATATAGGTGTCGATAGGCATTTCAGATATAGGTGTCGATAGGCATTTCAGATATAGGTGTCGATAGGCATTTCAGATATAGGTGTCGATAGGCATTTCAGATATAGGTGCCGATAGGCATTTCAGATATAGTTGCCGATTGGCATTTTAAAAATAGGTGCCGATAGGCATTTCAGATATAGGTGTCGATAGGCATTTCAGATATAGGTGTCGATAGGCATTTCAGATATAGGTGCCGATAGGCATTTCAGATATAGTTGCCGATTGGCATTTTAAAAATAGGTGCCGATAGGCATTTCAGGTATAGAAGCCGATAGGCATTTCAAATATAGGTGCCGATAGGCATTCCAGATATGGTTGCCGATAGGCATTTCAAATGTAGGTGCTGATAGGCATTTCAGATGTAGTTTCCGATAGGCATTTCAAAAATAGGTGTCGATAGGCATTTCAGATATAGGTGTCGATAGGCATTTCAGATATAGGTGTCGATAGGCATTTCAGATATAGGTGTCGATAGGCATTTCAGATATAGGTGTCGATAGGCATTTCAGATATAGGTGCCGATAGGCATTTCAGATATAGTTGCCGATTAGCATTTTAAAAATAGGTGCGATAGGCATTTCAGATATAGAAGTCGATAGGCATTTCAAATATAGGTGCCGATAGGCATTCCAGATATGGTTGCCGATAGGCATTTCAAATATAGGTGCTGATAGGCATTTCAGATGTAGTTTCCGATAGGCATTTCAAAAATAGGTGTCGATAGGCATTTCAGATATAGGTGTCGATAGGCATTTCAGATATAGGTGTCGATAGGCATTTCAGATATAGGTGTCGATAGGCATTTCAGATATAGGTGTCGATAGGCATTTCAGATATAGGTGTCGATAGGCATTTCAGATATAGGTGCCGATAGGCATTTCAGATATAGTTGCCGATTGGCATTTTAAAAATAGGTGCCGATAGGCATTTCAGATATAGAAGCCGATAGGCATTTCAAATATAGGTGCCGATAGGCATACCAGATATGGTTGCCGATAGGCATTTCAAATATAGGTGCTGATAGGCATTTCAGATGTAGTTTCCGATAGGCATTTCAAAAATAGGTGTCGATAGGCATTTCAGATATAGGTGTCGATAGGCATTTCAGATATAGGTGCCGATAGGCATTTCAGATATAGTTGCCGATTGGCATTTTAAAAATAGGTGCCGATAGGCATTTCAGATATAGAGGCCGATAGGCATTTCAAATATAGGAGCCGATAGGCATTCCAGATATGGTTGCCGATAGGCATTTCAAATATAGGTGCTGATAGGCATTTCAGATGTAGTTTCCGATAGGCATTTCAAAAATAGGTGTCGATAGGCATTTCAGATATAGGTGTCGATAGGCATTTCAGATATAGGTGTCGATAGGCATTTCAGATATAGGTGTCGATAGGCATTTCAGATATAGGTGTCGATAGGCATTTCAGATATAGGTGTCGATAGGCATTTCAGATATAGGTGTCGATAGGCATTTCAGTTATAGGTGTCGATAGGCATTTCAGATATAGGTGTCGATAGGCATTTCAGATATAGGTGCCGATAGGCATTTCAGATATAGTTGCCGATTGGCATTTTAAAAATAGGTGCCGATAGGCATTTCAGATATAGAAGCCGATAGGCATTTCAAATATAGGTGCCGATAGGCATTCCCGATATGGTTGCCGATAGGCATTTCAAATATAGGTGCTGATAGGCATTTCAGATGTAGTTTCCGATAGGCATTTCAAAAATAGGTGTCGATAGGCATTTCAGATATAGGTGTCGATAGGCATTTCAGATATAGGTGTCGATAGGCATTTCAAATATAGGTGTCGATAGGCATTTCAGATATAGGTGTCGATAATCATTTCAGATATAGGTGTCGATAGGCATTTCAGATATAGGTGTCGATAGGCATTTCAGATATGGGTGTCGATAGGCATTTCAGATATAGGTGCCGATAGGCATTTCAGATATAGTTGCCGATTGGCATTTTAAAAATAGGTGCCGATAGGCATTTCAGATATAGGTGTCGATAGGCATTTCAGATATAAGTGTCGATAGGCATTTCAGATATAGGTGCCGATAGGCATTTCAGATATAGTTGCCGATTGGCATTTTAAAAATAGGTGCCGATAGGCATTTCAGGTATAGAAGCCGATAGGCATTTCAAATATAGGTGCCGATAGGCATTCCAGATATGGTTGCCGATAGGCATTTCAAATGTAGGTGCTGATAGGCATTTCAGATGTAGTTTCCGATAGGCATTTCAAAAATAGGTGTCGATAGGCATTTCAGATATAGGTGTCGATAGGCATTTCAGATATAGGTGTCGATAGGCATTTCAGATATAGGTGTCGATAGGCATTTCAGATATAGGTGTCGATAGGCATTTCAGATATAGGTGCCGATAGGCATTTCAGATATAGTTGCCGATTGGCATTTTAAAAATAGGTGCCGATAGGCATTTCAGATATAGAAGTCGATAGGCATTTCAAATATAGGTGCCGATAGGCATTCCAGATATGGTTGCCGATAGGCATTTCAAATATAGGTGCTGATAGGCATTTCAGATGTAGTTTCCGATAGGCATTTCGAAAATAGGTGTCGATAGGCATTTCAGATATAGGTGTCGATAGGCATTTCAGATATAGGTGTCGATAGGCATTTCAGATATAGGTGTCGATAGGCATTTCAGATATAGGTGTCGATAGGCATTTCAGATATAGGTGTCGATAGGCATTTCAGATATAGGTGCCGATAGGCATACCAGATATGGTTGCCGATAGGCATTTCAAATATAGGTGCTGATAGGCATTTCAGATGTAGTTTCCGATAGGCATTTCAAAAATAGGTGTCGATAGGCATTTCAGATATAGGTGTCGATAGGCATTTCAGATATAGGTGCCGATAGGCATTTCAGATATAGTTGCCGATTGGCATTTTAAAAATAGGTGCCGATAGGCATTTCAGATATAGAGGCCGATAGGCATTTCAAATATAGGAGCCGATAGGCATTCCAGATATGGTTGCCGATAGGCATTTCAAATATAGGTGCTGATAGGCATTTCAGATGTAGTTTCCGATAGGCATTTCAAAAATAGGTGTCGATAGGCATTTCAGATATAGGTGTCGATAGGCATTTCAGATATAGGTGTCGATAGGCATTTCAGATATAGGTGTCGATAGGCATTTCAGATATAGGTGTCGATAGGCATTTCAGATATAGGTGTCGATAGGCATTTCAGATATAGGTGTCGATAGGCATTTCAGATATAGGTGCCGATAGGCATTTCAGATATAGTTGCCGATTGGCATTTTAAAAATAGGTGCCGATAGGCATTTCAGATATAGAAGCCGATAGGCATTTCAAATATAGGTGCCGATAGGCATTCCAGATATGGTTGCCGATAGGCATTTCAAATATAGGTGCTGATAGGCATTTCAGATGTAGTTTCCGATAGGCATTTCAAAAATAGGTGTCGATAGGCATTTCAGATATAGGTGTCGATAGGCATTTCAGATATAGGTGTCGATAGGCATTTCAGCTATAGGTGTCGATAGGCATTTCAGATATAGGTGTCGATAGGCATTTCAGATATAGGTGTCGATAGGCATTTCAGATATAGGTGTCGATAGGCATTTCAGATATAGGTGTCGATAGGCCTTTCAGATATAGGTGCCGATAGGCATTTCAGATATAGTTGCCGATTGGCATTATAAAAATAGGTGCCGATAGGCATTTCAGATATAGAAGTCGATAGGCATTTCAAATATAGGTGCCGATAGGCATTCCAGATATGGTTGCCGATAGGCATTTCAAATATAGGTGCTGATAGGCATTTCAGATGTAGTTTCCGATAGGCATTTCAAAAATAGGTGTCGATAGGCATTTCAGATATAGGTGTCGATAGGCATTTCAGATATAGGTGTCGATAGGCATTTCAGATATAGGTGTCGATAGGCATTTCAGATATAGGTGTCGATAGGCATTTCAGATATAGGTGTCGATAGGCATTTCAGATATAGGTGCCGATAGGCATTTCATATATAGTTGCCGATTGGCATTTTAAAAATAGGTGCCGATAGGCATTTCAGATATAGAAGCCGATAGGCATTTCAAATATAGGTGCCGATAGGCATTCCAGATATGGTTGCCGATAGGCATTTCAAATATAGGTGCTGATAGGCATTTCAGATGTAGTTTCCGATAGGCATTTCAAAAATAGGTGTCGATAGGCATTTCAGATATAGGTGTCGATAGGCATTTCAGATATAGGTGTCGATAGGCATTTCAGATATAGGTGTCGATAGGCATTTCAGATATAGGTGTCGATAGGCATTTCAGATATAGGTGTCGATAGGCATTTCAGATATAGGTGTCGATAGGCATTTCAGATATAGGTGTCGATAGGCATTTCAGATATAGGTGCCGATAGGCATTTCAGATATAGTTGCCGATTGGCATTTTAAAAATAGGTGCCGATAGGCATTTCAGATATAGAAGCCGATAGGCATTTCAAATATAGGTGCCGATAGGCATTCCAGATATGGTTGCCGATAGGCATTTCAAATATAGGTGCTGATAGGCATTTCAGAGGTAGTTTCCGATAGGCATTTCAAAAATAGGTGTCGATAGGCATTTCAGATATAGGTGTCGATAGGCATTTCAGATATAGGTGTCGATAGGCATTTCAGATATAGGTGTCGATAGGCATTTCAGATATAGGTGCCGATAGGCATTTCAGATATATTTGCCGATTGGCATTTTAAAAATAGGTGCCGATACGCATTTCAGATATAGAAGCCGATAGGCATTTCAAATATAGGTGCCGATAGGCATTCCAGATATGGTTGCCGATAGGCATTTCAAATATAGGTGCTGATAGGCATTTCAGATGTAGTTTCCGATAGGCATTTCAAAAATAGGTGTCGATAGGCATTTCAGATATAGGTGTCGATAGGCATTTCAGATATAGGTGTCGATAGGCATTTCAGATATAGGTGTCGATAGGCATTTCAGATATAGGTGTCGATAGGCATTTCAGATATAGGTGCCGATAGGCATTTCAGATATAAGTTGCCGATTGGCATTTTAAAAATAGGTGCCGATAGGCATTTCAGATATAGAAGCCGATAGGCATATTAAATATAGGTGCCGATAGGCATTCCAGATATGGTTGCCGATAGGCATTTCAAATATAGGTGCTGATAGGCATTTCAGATGTAGTTTCCGATAGGCATTTCAAAAATAGGTGTCGATAGGCATTTCAGATATAGGTGTCGATAGGCATTTCAGATATAGGTGTCGATAGGCATTTCAGATATAGGTGTCGATAGGCATTTCAGATATAGGTGTCGATAGACATTTCAGATATAGGTGTCGATAGGCATTTCAGATATAGGTGTCGATAGGCATTTCAGATATAAGTGCCGATAGGCATTTCAGATATAGTTGCCGATTGGCATTTTAAAAATAGGTGCCGATAGGCATTTCAGATATAGAAGCCGATAGGCATTTCAAATATAGGTGCCGATAGGCATTCCAGATATGGTTGCCGATAGGCATTTCAAATATAAGTGCTGATAGGCATTTCAGATGTAGTTTCCGATAGGCATTTCAAAAATAGGTGTCGATAGGCATTTCAGATATAGGTGTCGATAGGCATTTCAGATATAGGTGTCGATAGGCATTTCAGATATAGGTGTCGATAGGCATTTCAGATATAGGTGTCGATAGGCATTTCAGATATAGGTGTCGATAGGCATTTCAGATATAGGTGTCGATAGGCATTTCAGATATAGGTGCCGATAGGCATTTCAGATATAGTTGCCGATTGGCATTTTAAAAATAGGTGCCGATAGGCATTTCAGATATAGAAGCCGACAGGCATTTCAAATATAGGTGCCGATAGGCATTCCAGATATGGTTGCCGATAGGCATTTCAAATATAGGTGCTGATAGGCATTTCAGATGTAGTTTCCGATAGGCATTTTAAAAATAGGTGTCGATAGGCATTTCAGATATAGGTGTCGATAGGCATTTCAGATATAGGTGTCGATAGGCATTTCAGATATAGGTGTCGATAGGCATTTCAGATATAGGTGTCGATAGGCATTTCAGATATAGGTGTCGATAGGCATTTCAGATATAGGTGTCGATAGGCATTTCAGATATAGGTGTCGATAAGCATTTCAGATATAGGTGCCGATAGGCATTTCAGATATAGTTGCCGATTGGCATTTTAAAAATAGGTGCCGATAGGCATTTCAGATATAGAAGCCGATAGGCATTTCAAATATAGGTGCCGATAGGCATTCCAGATATGGTTGCCGATAGGCATTTCAAATATAAGTGCTGATAGGCATTTCAGATGTAGTTTCCGATAGGCATTTCAAAAATAGGTGTCGATAGGCATTTCAGATATAGGTGTCGATAGGCATTTCAGATATAGGTGTCGATAGGCATTTCAGATATAGGTGTCGATAGGCATTTCAAATATAGGTGTCGATAGGCATTTCAGATATAGGTGTCGATAGGCATTTCAGATATAGGTGTCGATAGGCATTTCAGATATAGGTGTCGATAGGCATTTCAGATATAGGTGTCGATAGGCATTTCAGATATAGGTGCCGATAGGCATTTCAGATATAGTTGCCGAGTGGCATTTTAAAAATAGGTGCCGATAGGCATTTCAGATATAGAAGCCGATAGGCATTCCAGATATGGTTGCCGATAGGCATTTCAAATATAGGTGCTGATAGGCATTTCGGATGTAGTTTCCGATAGGCATTTCAAAAATAGGTGTCGATAGGCATTTCAGATATAGGTGTCGATAGGCATTTCAGATATAGGTGTCGATAGGCATTTCAGATATAGGTGTCGATAGGCATTTCAGATATAGGTGTCGATAGGCATTTCAGATATAGGTGCCGATAGGCATTTCAGATATAGTTGCCGATTGGCATTTTAAAAATAGGTGCCGATAGGCATTTCAGATATAGAAGCCGATAGGCATTTCAAATATAGGTGCCGATAGGCATTCCAGATATGGTTGCCGATAGGCATTTCAAATATAGATGCTGATAGGCATTTCAGATGTAGTTTCCGATAGGCATTTCAAAAATAGGTGTCGATAGGCATTTCAGATATAGGTGTCGATAGGCATTTCAGATATAGGTGTCGATAGGCATTTCAGATATAGCTGTCGATAGGCATTTCAGATATAGGTGTCGATAGGCATTTCAGATATAGGTGTCGATAGGCATTTCAGATATAGGTGTCGATAGGCATTTCAGATATAGGTGTCGATAGGCATTTCAGATATAGGTGTCGATAGGCATTTCAGATATAGGTGTCGATAGGCATTTCAGATATAGGTGTCGATTGGTATTTCAGATATAGGTGTCGATAGGCATTTCAGATATAGGTGTCGATAGGCATTTCAGATATAGGTGTCGATAGGCATTTCAGATATAGGTGCCGATAGGCATTTCAGATATAGTTGCCGATTAGCATTTTAAAAATAGGTGCCGATAGGCATTTCAGATATAGAAGCCGATAGGCATTTTAAATATAGGTGCCGATAGGCATTCCAGATATGGTTGCCGATAGGCATTTCAAATATAGATGCTGATAGGCATTTCAGATGTAGTTTCCGATAGGCATTTCAAAAATAGGTGTCGATAGGCATTTCAGATATAGGTGTCGATAGGCATTTCAGATATAGGTGTCGATAGGCATTTCAGATATAGGTGTCGATAGGCATTTCAGATATAGGTGTCGATAGGCATTTCAGATATAGGTGTCGATAGGCATTTCAGATATAGGTGTCGATAGGCATTTCAGATATAGGTGTCGATAGGCATTTCAGATATAGGTGCCGATAGGCATTTCAGATATAGTTGCCGATTGGCATTTTAAAAATAGGTGCCGATAGGCATTTCAGATATAGAAGCCGATAGGCATTTCAAATATAGGTGCCGATAGGCATTCCAGATATGGTTGCCGATAGGCATTTCAAATATAGGTGCTGATAGGCATTTCAGATGTAGTTTCCGATAGGCATTTTAAAAATAGGTGTCGATAGGCATTTTAGATATAGGTGTCGATAGGCATTTCAGATATAGGTGTCGATAGGCATTTCAGATATAGGTGTCGATAGGCATTTCAGATATAGGTGTCGATAGGCATTTCAGATATAGGTGTCGATAGGCATTTCAGATATAGGTGTCTTTAGGCATTTCAGTTATAGGTGTCGATAGGCATTTCAGATATAGGTGCCGATAAGCATTTCAGATATAGTTGCCGATTGGCATTTTAAAAATAGGTGCCGATAGGCATTTCAGATATAGAAGCCGATAGGCATTTCAAATATAGGTGCCGATAGGCATTCCAGATATGGTTGCCGATAGGCATTTCAAATATAGGTGCTGATAGGCATTTCAGATGTAGTTTCCGATAGGCATTTTAAAAATAGGTGTCGATAGGCATTTCAGATATAGGTGTCGATAGGCATTTCAGATATAGGTGTCGATAGGCATTTCAGATATAGGTGTCGATAGGCATTTCAGATATAGGTGTCGATAGGCATTTCAGATATAAGTGTCGATAGGCATTTCAGATATAGGTGTCGATAGGCATTTCAGATATAGGTGTCGATAGGCATTTCAGATATAGGTGCCGATAGGCATTTCAGATATAGTTGCCGATTGGCATTTTAAAAATAGGTGCCGATAGGCATTTCAGATATAGAAGCCGATAGGCATTTCAAATATAGGTGCCGATAGGCATTCCAGATATGGTTGCCGATAGGCATTTCAAATATAGGTGCTGATAGGCATTTCAGATGTAGTTTCCGATAGGCATTTCAAAAATAGGTGTCGATAGGCATTTCAGATATAGGTGTCGATAGGCATTTCAGATATAGGTGTCGATAGGCATTTCAGATATAGGTGTCGATAGGCATTTCAGATATAGGTGTCGATAGGCATTTCAGATATAGGTGTCGATAGGCATTTCAGATATAGGTGTCGATAGGCATTTCAGATATAGGTGCCGATAGGCATTTCAGATATAGTTGCCGATTGGCATTTTAAAAATAGGTGCCGATAGGCATTTCAGATATAGAAGCCGATAGGCATTTCAAATATAGGTGCCGATAGGCATTCCAGATATGGTTGCCGATAGGCATTTCAAATATAGGTGCTGATAGGCATTTCAGATGTAGTTTCCGATAGGCATTTCAAAAATAGGTGTCGATAGGCATTTCAGATATAGGTGTCGATAGGCATTTCAGATATAGGTGTCGATAGGCATTTTAGATATAGGTGTCGATAGGCATTTCAGATATAGGTGTCGATAGGCATTTCAGATATAGGTGTCGATAGGCATTTCAGATATAGGTGTCGATAGGCATTTCAGATATAAGTGCCGATAGGCATTTCAGATATAGTTGCCGATTGGCATTTTAAAAATAGGTGCCGATAGGCATTTCAGATATAGAAGCCGATAGGCATTTCAAATATAGGTGCCGATAGGCATTCCAGATATGGTTGCCGATAGGCATTTCAAATATAAGTGCTGATAGGCATTTCAGATGTAGTTTCCGATAGGCATTTCAAAAATAGGTGTCGATAGGCATTTCAGATATAGGTGTCGATAGGCATTTCAGATATAGGTGTCGATAGGCATTTCAGATATAGGTGTCGATTGGCATTTCAGATATAGGTGTCGATAGGCATTTCAGATATAGGTGTCGATAGGCATTTCAGATATAGGTGTCGATAGGCATTTCAGATATAGGTGTCGATAGGCATTTCAGATATAGGTGTCGATAGGCATTTCAGATATAGGTGTCGATAGGCATTTCAGATATAGGTGCCGATAGGCATTTCAGATATAGTTGCCGATTGGCATTTTAAAAATAGGTGCCGATAGGCATTTCAGATATAGAAGCCGATAGGCATTTCAAATATAGGTGCTGATAGGCATTTCAGATGTAGTTTGCGATAGGCATTTCAAAAATAGGTGTCTATAGGCATTTCAGATATATGTGTCGATAGGCATTTCAGATATAGGTGTCGATAGGCATTTCAGATATAGGTGTCGATAGGCATTTTAGATATAGGTGTCGATAGGCATTTCAGATAAAGGTGTCGATAGGCATTTCAGATATAGGTGTCGATAGGCATTTCAGATATAGGTGTCGATAGGCATTTCAGATATATGTGCCGATAGGCATTTCAGATATAGTTGCCGATTGGCATTTTAAAAATAGGTGCCGATAGGCATTTCAGATATAGAAGCCGATAGGCATTTCAAATATAGGTGCCGATAAGCATTCCAGATATGGTTGCCGATAGGCATTTCAAATATAGGTGCTGATAGGCATTTCAGATGTAGTTTCCGATAGGCATTTCAAAAATAGGTGTCGATAGGCATTTCAGATATAGGTGTCGATAGGCATTTCAGATATAGGTGTCGATAGGCATTTCAGATTTAGGTGTCGATAGGCATTTCAGATATAGGTGTCGATAGGCATTTCAGATATAGGTGTCGATAGGCATTTCAGATATAGGTGTCGATAGGCATTTCAGATATAGGTGCCGATAGGCATTTCAGATATAGTTGCCGATTGGCATTTTAAAAATAGGTGCCGATAGGCATTTCAGATATAGAAGCCGATAGGCATTTCAAATATAGGTGCCGATAGGCATTCCAGATATGGTTGCCGATAGGCATTTCAAATATAGGTGCTGATAGGCATTTCAGATGTAGTTTCCGATAGGCATTTTAAAAATAGGTGTCGATAGGCATTTCAGATATAGGTGTCGATAGGCATTTCAGATATAGGTGTCGATAGGCATTTCAGATATAGGTGTCGATAGGCATTTCAGATATAGGTGTCGATAGGCATTTCAGATATAAGTGTCGATAGGCATTTCAGATATAGGTGTCGATAGGCATTTCAGATATAGGTGTCGATAGGCATTTCAGATATAGGTGCCGATAGGCATTTCAGATATAGTTGCCGATTGGCATTTTAAAAATAGGTGCCGATAGGCATTTCAGATATAGAAGCCGATAGGCATTTCAAATATAGGTGCCGATAGGCATTCCAGATATGGTTGCCGATAGGCATTTCAAATATAGGTGCTGATAGGCATTTCAGATGTAGTTTCCGATAGGCATTTCAAAAATAGGTGTCGATAGGCATTTCAGATATAGGTGTCGATAGGCATTTCAGATATAGGTGTCGATAGGCATTTCAGATATAGGTGTCGATAGGCATTTCAGATATAGGTGTCGATAGGCATTTCAGATATAGGTGTCGATAGGCATTTCAGATATAGGTGTCGATAGGCATTTCAGATATAGGTGTCGATAGGCATTTCAGATATAGGTGCCGATAGGCATTTCAGATATAGTTGCCGATTGGCATTTTAAAAATAGGTGCCGATAGGCATTTCAGATATAGAAGCCGATAGGCATTTCAAATATAGGTGCCGATAGGCATTCCAGATATGGTTGCCGATAGGCATTTCAAATATAGGTGCTGATAGGCATTTCAGATGTAGTTTCCGATAGGCATTTCAAAAATAGGTGTCGATAGGCATTTCAGATATAGGTGTCGATAGGCATTTCAGATATAGGTGTCGATAGGCATTTCAGATATAGGTGTCGATAGGCATTTCAGATATAGGTGTCGATAGGCATTTCAGATATAGGTGTCGATAGGCATTTCAGATATAGGTGTCGATAGGCATTTCAGATATAAGTGCCGATAGGCATTTCAGATATAGTTGCCGATTGGCATTTTAAAAATAGGTGCCGATAGGCATTTCAGATATAGAAGCCGATAGGCATTTCAAATATAGGTGCCGATAGGCATTCCAGATATGGTTGCCGATAGGCATTTCAAATATAAGTGCTGATAGGCATTTCAGATGTAGTTTCCGATAGGCATTTCAAAAATAGGTGTCGATAGGCATTTCAGATATAGGTGTCGATAGGCATTTCAGATATAGGTGTCGATAGGCATTTCAGATATAGGTGTCGATTGGCATTTCAGATATAGGTGTCGATAGGCATTTCAGATATAGGTGTCGATAGGCATTTCAGATATAGGTGTCGATAGGCATTTCAGATATAGGTGTCGATAGGCATTTCAGATATAGGTGCCGATAGGCATTTCAGATATAGTTGCCGATGGGCATTTTAAAAATAGGTGCCGATAGGCATTTCAGATATAGAAGCCGATAGGCATTTCAAATATAGGTGCCGATAGGCATTCCAGATATGGTTGCCGATAGGCATTTCAAATATAGGTGCTGATAGGCATTTCAGATGTAGTTTCCGATAGGCATTTCAAAAATAGGTGTCGATAGGCATTTCAGATATAGGTGTCGATAGGCATTTCAGATATAGGTGTCGATAGGCATTTCAGATATAGGTGTCGATAGGCATTTTAGATATAGGTGTCGATAGGCATTTCAGATATAGGTGTCGATAGGCATTTCAGATATAGGTGTCGATAGGCATTTCAGATATAGGTGTCGATAGGCATTTCAGATATAGGTGCCGATAGGCATTTCAGATATAGTTGCCGATTGGCATTTTAAAAATAGGTGCCGATAGGCATTTCAGATATAGAAGCCGATAGGCATTTCAAATATAGGTGCCGATAGGCATTCCAGATATGGTTGCCGATAGGCATTTCAAATATAGGTGCTGATAGGCATTTCAGATGTAGTTTCCGATAGGCATTTCAAAAATAGGTGTCGATAGGCATTTCAAATATAGGTGCTGATAGGCATTTCAGATGTAGTTTCCGATAGGCATTTTAAAAATAGGTGTCGATAGGCATTTCAGATATAGGTGTCGATAGGCATTTCAGATATAGGTGTCGATAGGCATTTCAGATATAGGTGTCGATAGGCATTTCAAATATAGGTGTCGATAGGCATTTCAGATATAGCTGTCGATAGGCATTTCAGATATAGGTGTCGATAGGCATTTCAGATATAGGTGTCGATAGGCATTTCAGATATAGGTGCCGATAGGCATTTCAGATATAGTTGCCGATTGGCATTTTAAAAATAGGTGCCGATAGGCAATAAGATATAGAAGCCGATAGGCATTTCAAATATAGGTGCCGATAGGCATTCCAGATATGGTTGCCGATAGGCATTTCAAATATAAGTGCTGATAGGCATTTCAGATGTAGTTTCCGATAGGCATTTCAAAAATAGGTGTCGATAGGCATTTCAGATATAGGTGTCGATAGGCATTTCAGATATAGGTGTCGATAGGCATTTCAGATATAGGTGTCGATAGGCATTTCAAATATAGGTGTCGATAGGCATTTCAGATATAGGTGTCGATAGGCATTTCAGATATAGGTGTCGATAGGCATTTCAGATATAGGTGTCGATAGGCATTTCAGATATAGGTGTCGATAGGCATTTCAGATATAGGTGCCGATAGGCATTTCAGATATAGTTGCCGATTGGCATTTTAAAAATAGGTGCCGATAGGCATTTCAGATATAGAAGCCGATAGGCATTCCAGATATGGTTGCCGATAGGCATTTCAAATATAGGTGCTGATAGGCATTTCAGATGTAGTTTCCGATAGGCATTTCAAAAATAGGTGTCGATAGGCATTTCAGATATAGGTGTCGATAGGCATTTCAGATATAGGTGTCGATAGGCATTTCAGATATAGGTGTCGATAGGCATTTCAGATATAGGTGTCGATAGGCATTTCAGATATAGGTGTCGATAGGCATTTCAGATATAGGTGTCGATAGGCATTTCAGATATAGGTGTCGATAGGCATTTCAGATATAGGTGCCGATAGGCATTTCAGATATAGCTGCCAATTGGCATTTTAAAAATAGGTGCCGATAGGCATTTCAGATATAGAAGCCGACAGGGATTTCAAATATAGGTACCGATAGGCATTCCAGATATGGTTGCCGATAGGCATTTCAAATATAGATGCTGATAGGCATTTCAGATGTAGTTTCCGATAGGCATTTCAAAAATAGGTGTCGATAGGCATTTCAGATATAGGTGTCGATAGGCATTTCAGATATAGGTGTCGATAGGCATTTCAGATATAGGTGTCGATAGGCATTTCAGATATAGGTGTCGATAGGCATTTCAGATATAGGTGTCGATAGGCATTTCAGATATAGGTGTCGATAGGCATTTCAGATATAGGTGTCGATAGGCATTTCAGATATAGGTGTCTTTAGGCATTTCAGTTATAGGTGTCGATAGGCATTTCAGATATAGGTGCCGATAGGCATTTCAGATATAGTTGCCGATTGGCATTTTAAAAATAGGTGCCGATAGGCATTTCAGATATAGAAGCCGATAGGCATTTCAAATATAGGTGCCGATAGGCATTCCAGATATGGTTGCCGTTAGGCATTTCAAATATAGGTGCTGATAGGCATTTCAGATGTAGTTTCCGATAGGCATTTTAAAAATAGGTGTCGATAGGCATTTCAGATATAGGTGTCGATAGGCATTTCAGATATAGGTGTCGATAGGCATTTCAGATATAGGTGTCGATAGGCATTTCAGATATAGGTGTCGATAGGCATTTCTGATATAAGTGTCGATAGGCATTTCAGATATAGGTGTCGATAGGCATTTCAGATATAGGTGTCGATAGGCATTTCAGATATAGGTGCCGATAGGCATTTCAGATATAGTTGCCGATTGGCATTTTAAAAATAGGTGCCGATAGGCATTTCAGATATAGAAGCCGATAGGCATTTCAAATATAGGTGCCGATAGGCATTCCAGATATGGTTGCCGATAGGCATTTCAAATATAGGTGTTGATAGGCATTTCAGATGTAGTTTCCGATAGGCATTTCAAAAATAGGTATCGATGGGCATTTCAGATATAGGTGTCGATAGGCATTTCAGATATAGGTGTCGATAGGCATTTCAGATATAGGTGTCGATAGGCATTTCAGATATAGGTGTCGATAGGCATTTCAGATATAGGTGTCGATAGGCATTTCAGATATAGGTGTCGATAGGCATTTCAGATATAGGTGTCGATAGGCATTTCAGATATAGGTGCCGATAGGCATTTCAGATATAGTTGCCGATTGGCATTTTAAAAATAGGTGCCGATAGGCATTTCAGATATAGAAGCCGATAGGCATTTCAAATATAGGTGCCGATAGGCATTCCAGATATGGTTGCCGATAGGCATTTCAAATATAGGTGCTGATAGGCATTTCAGATGTAGTTTCCGATAGGCATTTCAAAAATAGGTGTCGATAGGCATTTTAGATATAGGTGTCGATAGGCATTTCAGATATAGGTGTCGATAGGCATTTCAGATATAGGTGTCGATAGGCATTTCAGATATAGGTGTCGATAGGCATTTCAGATATAGGTGTCGATAGGCATTTCAGATATAGGTGTCGATAGGCATTTCAGATATAAGTGCCGATAGACATTTCAGATATAGTTGCCGATTGGCATTTTAAAAATAGGTGCCGATAGGCATTTCAGATATAGAAGCCGATAGGCATTTCAAATATAGGTGCCGATAGGCATTCCAGATATGGTTGCCGATAGGCATTTCAAATATAAGTGCTGATAGGCATTTCAGATGTAGTTTCCGATAGGCATTTCAAAAATAGGTGTCGATAGGCATTTCAGATATAGGTGTCGATAGGCATTTCAGATATAGGTGTCGATAGGCATTTCAGATATAGGTGTCGATAGGCATTTCAGATATAGGTGTCGATAGGCATTTCAGATATAGGTGTCGATAGGCATTTCAGATATAGGTGTCGATAGGCATTTCAGATATAGGTGCCGATAGGCATTTCAGATATAGTTGCCGATTGGCATTTTAAAAATAGGTGCCGATAGGCATTTCAGATATAGAAGCCGATAGGCATTTCAAATATAGGTGCCGATAGGCATTCCAGATATGGTTGTCGATAGGCATTTCAAATATAGGTGCTGATAGGCATTTCAGATGTAGTTTCCGATAGGCATTTCAAAAATAGGTGTCGATAGGCATTTCAGATATAGGTGTCGATAGGCATTTCAGATATAGGTGTCGATAGGCATTTCAGATATAGGTGTCGATAGGCATTTTAGATATAGGTGTCGATAGGCATTTTTAGATATAGGTGTCGATAGGCATTTCAGATATAGGTGTCGATAGGCATTTCAGATATAGGTGTCGATAGGCATTTCAGATATAGGTGCCGATAGGCATTTCAGATATAGTTGCCGATCGGCATTTTAAAAATAGGTGCCGATAGGCATTTCAGATATAGAAGCCGATAGGCATTTCAAATATAGGTGCCGATAGGCATTCCAGATATGGTTGCCGATAGGCATTTCAAATATAGGTGCTGATAGGCATTTCAGATGTAGTTTCCGATAGGCATTTCAAAAATAGGTGTCGATAGGCATTTCAGATATAGGTGTCGATAGGCATTTCAGATATAGGTGTCGATAGGCATTTCAGATTTAGGTGTCGATAGGCATTTCAGATATAGGTGTCGATAGGCATTTCAGATATAGGTGTCGATAGGCATTTCAGATATAGGTGTCGATAGGCATTTTAGATATAGGTGCCGATAGGCATTTCAGATATAGTTGCCGATTGGCATTTTAAAAATAGGTGCCGATAGGCATTTCAGATATAGAAGCCGATAGGCATTTCAAATAGAGGTGCCGATAGGCATTCCAGATATGGTTGCCGATAGGCATTTCAAATATAAGTGCTGATAGGCATTTCAGATGTAGTTTCCGATAGGCATTTCAAAAATAGGTGTCGATAGGCATTACAGATATAGGTGTCGATAGGCATTTCAGATATAGGAGTCGATAGGCATTTCAGATATAGGTGTCGATAGGCATTTCAGATATAGGTGTCGATAGGCATTTCAGATATAGGTGTCGATAGGCATTTCAGATATAGGTGTCGATAGGCATTTCAGATATAGGTGTCGATAGGCATTTCAGATATAGGTGCCGATAGGCATTTCAGATATAGTTGCCGATTGGCATTTTAAAAATAGGTGCCGATAGGCATTTCAGATATAGAAGCCGATAGGCATTTCAAATATAGGTGCCGATAGGCATTCCAGATATGGTTGCCGATAGGCATTTCAAATATAGGTGCTGATAGGCATTTCAGATGTAGTTTCCGATAGGCATTTCAAAAATAGGTGTCGATAGGCATTTCAGATATAGGTGTCGATAGGCATTTCAGATATAGGTGTCGATAGGCATTTCAGATATAGGTGTCGATAGGCATTTTAGATATAGGTGTCGATAGGCATTTCAGATATAGGTGTCGATAGGCATTTCAGATATAGGTGTCGATAGGCATTTCAGATATAGGTGTCGATAGGCATTTCAGATATAGGTGCCGATAGGCATTTCAGATATAGTTGCCGATTGGCATTTTAAAAATAGGTGCCGATAGGCATTTCAGATATAGAAGCCGATAGGCATTTCAAATATAGGTGCCGATAGGCATTCCAGATATGGTTGCCGATAGGCATTTCAAATATAGGTGCTGATAGGCATTTCAGATGTAGTTTCCGATAGGCATTTCAAAAATAGGTGTCGATAGGCATTTCAGATATAGGTGTCGATAGGCATTTCAGATATAGGTGTCGATAGGCATTTCAGATATAGGTGTCGATAGGCATTTCAGATATAGGTGTCGATAGGCATTTCAGATATAGGTGCCGATAGGCATTTCAGATATAGGTGTCGATAGGCATTTCAGATATAGGTGTCGATAGGCATTTCAGATATAGGTGTCGATAGGCATTTCAGATATAGGTGTCGATAGGCATTTCAGATATAGGTGCCGATAGGCATTTCAGATATAGTTGCCGATTGGCATTTTAAAAATAGGTGCCGATAGGCATTTCAGATATAGAAGCCGACAGGCATTTCAAATATAGGTGCCGATAGGCATTCCAGATATGGTTGCCGATAGGCATTTCAAATATAGGTGCTGATAGGCATTTCAGATGTAGTTTCCGATAGGCATTTTAAAAATAGGTGTCGATAGGCATTTCAGATATAGGTGTCGATAGGCATTTCAGATATAGGTGTCGATAGGCATTTCAGATATAGGTGTCGATAGGCATTTCAGATATAGGTGTCGATAGGCATTTCAGATATAGGTGTCGATAGGCATTTCAGATATAGGTGTCGATAGGCATTTCAGATATAGGTGTCGATAAGCATTTCAGATATAGGTGCCGATAGGCATTTCAGATATAGTTGCCGATTGGCATTTTAAAAATAAGTGCCGATAGGCATTTCAGATATAGAAGCCGATAGGCATTTCAAATAGAGGTGCCGATAGGCATTCCAGATATGGTTGCCGATAGGCATTTCAAATATAAGTGCTGATAGGCATTTCAGATGTAGTTTCCGATAGGCATTTCAAAAATAGGTGTCGATAGGCATTACAGATATAGGTGTCGATAGGCATTTCAGATATAGGAGTCGATAGGCATTTCAGATATAGGTGTCGATAGGCATTTCAGATATAGGTGTCGATAGGCATTTCAGATATAGGTGTCGATAGGCATTTCAGATATAGGTGTCGATAGGCATTTCAGATATAGGTGTCGATAGGCATTTCAGATATAGGTGCCGATAGGCATTTCAGATATAGTTGCCGATTGGCATTTTAAAAATAGGTGCCGATAGGCATTTCAGATATAGAAGCCGATAGGCATTTCAAATATAGGTGCCGATAGGCATTCCAGATATGGTTGCCGATAGGCATTTCAAATATAGGTGCTGATAGGCATTTCAGATGTAGTTTCCGATAGGCATTTCAAAAATAGGTGTCGATAGGCATTTCAGATATAGGTGTCGATAGGCATTTCAGATATAGGTGTCGATAGGCATTTCAGATATAGGTGTCGATAGGCATTTTAGATATAGGTGTCGATAGGCATTTCAGATATAGGTGTCGATAGGCATTTCAGATATAGGTGTCGATAGGCATTTCAGATATAGGTGTCGATAGGCATTTCAGATATAGGTGCCGATAGGCATTTCAGATATAGTTGCCGATTGGCATTTTAAAAATAGGTGCCGATAGGCATTTCAGATATAGAAGCCGATAGGCATTTCAAATATAGGTGCCGATAGGCATTCCAGATATGGTTGCCGATAGGCATTTCAAATATAGGTGCTGATAGGCATTTCAGATGTAGTTTCCGATAGGCATTTCAAAAATAGGTGTCGATAGGCATTTCAGATATAGGTGTCGATAGGCATTTCAGATATAGGTGTCGATAGGCATTTCAGATTTAGGTGTCGATAGGCATTTCAGATATAGGTGTCGATAGGCATTTCAGATATAGGTGTCGATAGGCATTTCAGATATAGGTGTCGATAGGCATTTCAGATATAGGTGCCGATAGGCATTTCAGATATAGTTGCCGATTGGCATTTTAAAAATAGGTGCCAATAGGCATTTCAGATATAGAAGCCGATAGGCATTTCAAATATAGGTGCCGATAGGCATTCCAGATATGGTTGCCGATAGGCATTTCAAATATAGGTGCTGATAGGCATTTCAGATGTAGTTTCCGATAGGCATTTCAAAAATAGGTGTCGATAGGCATTTCAGATATAGGTGTCGATAGGCATTTCAGATATAGGTGTCGATAGGCATTTCAGATATAGGTGTCGATAGGCATTTCAGATATAGGTGCCGATAGGCATTTCAGATATATTTGCCGATTGGCATTTTAAAAATAGGTGCCGATAGGCATTTCAGATATAGAAGCCGATAGGCATTTCAAATATAGGTGCCGATAGGCATTCCAGATATGGTTGCCGATAGGCATTTCAAATATAGGTGCTGATAGGCATTTCAGATGTAGTTTCCGATAGGCATTTAAAAAATAGGTGTCGATAGGCATTTCAGATATAGGTGTCGATAGGCATTTCAGATATAGGTGTCGATAGGCATTTCAGATTTAGGTGTCGATAGGCATTTCAGATATAGGTGTCGATAGGCATTTCAGATATAGGTGTCGATAGGCATTTCAGATATAGGTGTCGATAGGCATTTCAGATATAGGTGCCGATAGGCATTTCAGATATAGTTGCCGATTGGCATTTTAAAAATAGGTGCCGATAGGCATTTCAGATATAGAAGCCGATAGGCATTTCAAATATAGGTGCCGATAGGCATTCCAGATATGGTTGCCGATAGGCATTTCAAATATAGGTGCTGATAGGCATTTCAGATGTAGTTTCCGATAGGCATTTCAAAAATAGGTGTCGATAGGCATTTCAGATATAGGTGTCGATAGGCATTTCAGATATAGGTGTCGATAGGCATTTCAGATATAGGTGTCGATAGGCATTTCAGATATAGGTGTCGATAGGCATTTCAGATATAGGTGCCGATAGGCATTTCAGATATAGGTGTCGATAGGCATTTCAGATATAGGTGTCGATAGGCATTTCAGATATAGGTGTCGATAGGCATTTCAGATATAGGTGTCGATAGGCATTTCAGATATAGGTGCCGATAGGCATTTCAGATATAGTTGCCGATTGGCATTTTAAAAATAGGTGCCGATAGGCATTTCAGATATAGAAGCCGACAGGCATTTCAAATATAGGTGCCGATAGGCATTCCAGATATGGTTGCCGATAGGCATTTCAAATATAGGTGCTGATAGGCATTTCAGATGTAGTTTCCGATAGGCATTTTAAAAATAGGTGTCGATAGGCATTTCAGATATAGGTGTCGATAGGCATTTCAGATATAGGTGTCGATAGGCATTTCAGATATAGGTGTCGATAGGCATTTCAGATATAGGTGTCGATAGGCATTTCAGATATAGGTGTCGATAGGCATTTCAGATATAGGTGTCGATAGGCATTTCAGATATAGGTGTCGATAAGCATTTCAGATATAGGTGCCGATAGGCATTTCAGATATAGTTGCCGATTGGCATTTTAAAAATAAGTGCCGATAGGCATTTCAGATATAGAAGCCGATAGGCATTTCAAATATAGGTGCCGATAGGCATTCCAGATATGGTTGCCGATAGGCATTTCAAATATAAGTGCTGATAGGCATTTCAGATGTAGTTTCCGATAGGCATTTCAAAAATAGGTGTCGATAGGCATTTCAGATATAGGTGTCGATAGGCATTTCAGATATAGGTGTCGATAGGCATTTCAGATATAGGTGTCGATAGGCATTTCAAATATAGGTGTCGATAGGCATTTCAGATATAGGTGTCGATAGGCATTTCAGATATAGGTGTCGATAGGCATTTCAGATATAGGTGTCGATAGGCATTTCAGATATAGGTGTCGATAGGCATTTCAGATATAGGTGCCGATAGGCATTTCAGATATAGTTGCCGATTGGCATTTTAAAAATAGGTGCCGATAGGCATTTCAGATATAGAAGCCGATAGGCATTCCAGATATGGTTGCCGATAGGCATTTCAAATATAGGTGCTGATAGGCATTTCGGATGTAGTTTCCGATAGGCATTTCAAAAATAGGTGTCGATAGGCATTTCAGATATAGAAGCCGATAGGCATTTCAAATATAGGTGCCGATAGGCATTCCAGATATGGTTGCCGATAGGCATTTCAAATATAAGTGCTGATAGGCATTTCAGATGTAGTTTCCGATAGGCATTTCAAAAATAGGTGTCGATAGGCATTTCAGATATAGGTGTCGATAGGCATTTCAGATATAGGTGTCGATAGGCATTTCAGATATAGGAGTCGATAGGCATTTCAGATATAGGTGTCGATAGGCATTTCAGATATAGGTGTCGATAGGCATTTCAGATATAGGTGTCGATAGGCATTTCAGATATAGGTGTCGATAGGCATTTCAGATATAGGTGCCGATAGGCATTTCAGATATAGTTGCCGATTGGCATTTTAAAAATAGGTGCCGATAGGCATTTCAGATATAGAAGCCGATAGGCATTTCAAATATAGGTGCCGATAGGCGTTCCAGATATGGTTGCCGATAGGCATTTCAAATATAGATGCTGATAGGCATTTCAGATGTAGTTTCCGATAGGCATTTCAAAAATAGGTGTCGATAGGCATTTCAGATATAGGTGTCGATAGGCATTTCAGATATAGGTGTCGATAGGCATTTCAGATATAGGTGTCGATAGGCATTTCAGATATAGGTGTCGATAGGCATTTCAGATATAAGTGTCGATAGGCATTTCAGATATAGGTGTCGATAGGCATTTCTGATATAGGTGTCGATAGGCATTTCAGATATAGGTGCCGATAGGCATTTCAGATATAGTTGCCGATTGGTTTTTTAAAAATAGGTGCCGATAGGCATTTCAGATATAGAAGCCGATAGGCATTTCAAATATAGGTGCCGATAGGCATTCCAGATATGGTTGCCGATAGGTATTTCAAATATAGGTGCTGATAGGCATTTCAGATGTAGTTTCCGATAGGCATTTCAAAAATAGGTGTCAATAGGCATTTCAGATATAGGTGTCGATAGGCATTTCAGATATAGGTGTCGATAGGCATTTCAGATATAGGTGTCGATAGGCATTTCAGATATAGGTGTCGATAGGCATTTCAGATATAGGTGTCGATAGGCATTTCAGATATAGGTGTCGATAGGCATTTCAGATATAGGTGTCGATAGGCATTTCAGATATAGGTGCCGAAAGGCATTTCAGATATAGTTGCCGATTGGCATTTTAAAAATAGGTGCCGATAGGCATTTCAGATATAGAAGCCGATAGGCATTTCAAATATAGGTGCCGATAGGCATTCCAGATATGGTTGCCGATAGGCATTTCAAATATAGGTGCTGATAGGCATTTCAGATGTAGTTTCCGATAGGCATTTCAAAAATAGGTGTCGATAGGCATTTCAGATATAGGTGTCGATAGGCATTTCAGATATAGGTGTCGATAGGCATTTCAGATATAGGTGTCGATAGGCATTTCAGATATAGGTGTCGATAGGCATTTCAGATATAGGTGTCGATAGGCATTTCAGATATAGGTGTCGATAGGCATTTCAGATATAAGTGCCGATAGGCATTTCAGATATAGTTGCCGATTGGCATTTTAAAAATAGGTGCCGATAGGCATTTCAGATATAGAAGCCGATAGGCATTTCAAATATAGGTGCCGATAGGCATTCCAGATATGGTTGCCGATAGGCATTTCAAATATAAGTGCTGATAGGCATTTCAGATGTAGCTTCCGATAGGCATTTCAAAAATAGGTGACGATAGGCATTTCAGATATAGGTGTCGATAGGCATTTCAGATATAGGTGTCGATAGGCATTTCAGATATAGGTGTCGATTGGCATTTCAGATATAGGTGTCGATAGGCATTTCAGATATAGGTGTCGATAGGCATTTCAGATATAGGTGTCGATAGGCATTTCAGATATAGGTGTCGATAGGCATTTCAGATATAGGTGCCGATAGGCATTTCAGATATAGTTGCCGATTGGCATTTTAAAAATAGGTGCCGATAGGCATTTCAGATATAGAAGCCGATAGGCATTTCAAATATAGGTGCCGATAGGCATTCCAGATATGGTTGCCGATAGGCATTTCAAATATAGGTGCTGATAGGCATTTCAGATGTAGTTTTCGATAGGCATTTCAAAAATAGGTGTCGATAGGCATTTTAGATATAGGTGTCGATAGGCATTTCAGATATAGGTGTCGATAGGCATTTCAGATATAGGTGTCGATAGGCATTTTAGATATAGGTGTCGATAGGCATTTTAGATATAGGTGTCGATAGGCATTTCAGATATAGGTGTCGATAGGCATTTCAGATATAGGTGTCGATAGGCATTTCAGATATAGGTGCCGATAGGCATTTCATATATAGTTGCCGATTGGCATTTTAAAAATAGGTGCCGATAGGCATTTCAGATATAGAAGCCGATAGGCATTTCAAATATAGGTGCCGATAGGCATTCCAGATATGGTTGCCGATTGGCATTTCAAATATAGGTGCTGATAGGCATTTCAGATGTAGTTTCCGATAGGCATTTCAAAAATAGGTGTCGATAGGCATTTCAGATATAGGTGTCGATAGGCATTTCAGATATAGGTGTCGATAGGCATTTCAGATATAGGTGTCGATAGGCATTTCAGATATAGGTGTCGATAGGCATTTCAGATATAGGTGTCGATAGGCATTTCAGATATAGGTGCCGATAGGCATTTCAGATATAGTTGCCGATTGGCATTTTAAAAATAGGTGCCGATAGGCATTTCAGATATAGAAGCCGATAGGCATTTCAAATATAGGTGCCGATAGGCATTCCAGATATGGTTGCCGATAGGCATTTCAAATATAAGTGCTGATAGGCATTTCAGATGTAGTTTCCGATAGGCATTTCAAAAATAGGTGTCGATAGGCATTTCAGATATAGGTGTCGATAGGCATTTCAGATATAGGTGTCGATAGGCATTTCAGATATAGGTGTCGATAGGCATTTCAAATATAGGTGTCGATAGGCATTTCAGATATAGGTGTCGATAGGCATTTCAGATATAGGTGTCGATAGGCATTTCAGATATAGGTGTCGATAGGCATTTCAGTTATAGGTGTCGATAGGCATTTCAGATATAGGTGCCGATAGGCATTTCAGATATAGTTGCCGATTGGCATTTTAAAAATAGGTGCCGATAGGCATTTCAGATATAGAAGCCGATAGGCATTCCAGATATGGTTGCCGATAGGCATTTCAAATATAGGTGCTGATAGGCATTTCAGATGTAGTTTCCGATAGGCATTTCAAAAATAGGTGTCGATAGGCATTTCAGATATAGGTGTCGATAGGCATTTCAGATATAGGTGTCGATAGGCATTTCAGATATAGGTGTCGATAGGCATTTCAGATATAGGTGTCGATAGGCATTTCAGATATAGGTGTCGATAGGCATTTCAGATATAGGTGTCGATAGGCATTTCAGATATAGGTGTCGATAAGCATTTCAGATATAGGTGCCGATAGGCATTTCAGATATAGTTGCCGATTGGCATTTTAAAAATAAGTGCCGATAGGCATTTCAGATATAGAAGCCGATAGGCATTTCAAATATAGGTGCCGATAGGCATTCCAGATATGGTTGCCGATAGGCATTTCAAATATAAGTGCTGATAGGCATTTCAGATGTAGTTTCCGATAGGCATTTCAAAAATAGGTGTCGATAGGCATTTCAGATATAGGTATCGATAGGCATTTCAGATATAGGTGTCGATAGGCATTTCAGATATAGGTGTCGATAGGCATTTCAAATATAGGTGTCGATAGGCATTTCAGATATAGGTGTCGATAGGCATTTCAGATATAGGTGTCGATAGGCATTTCAGATATAGGTGTCGATAGGCATTTCAGATATAGGTGTCGATAGGCATTTCAGATATAGGTGCCGATAGGCATTTCAGATATAGTTGCCGATTGGCATTTTAAAAATAGGTGCCGATAGGCATTTCAGATATAGAAGCCGATAGGCATTCCAGATATGGTTGCCGATAGGCATTTCAAATATAGGTGCTGATAGGCATTTCGGATGTAGTTTCCGATAGGCATTTCAAAAATAGGTGTCGATAGGCATTTCAGATATAGAAGCCGATAGGCATTTGAAATATAGGTGCCGATAGGCATTCCAGATATGGTTGCCGATAGGCATTTCAAATATAAGTGCTGATAGGCATTTCAGATGTAGTTTCCGATAGGCATTTCAAAAATAGGTGTCGATAGGCATTTCAGATATAGGTGTCGATAGGCATTTCAGATATAGGTGTCGATAGGCATTTCAGATATAGGAGTCGATAGGCATTTCAGATATAGGTGTCGATAGGCATTTCAGATATAGGTGTCGATAGGCATTTCAGATATAGGTGTCGATAGGCATTTCAGATATAGGTGTCGATAGGCATTTCAGATATAGGTGCCGATAGGCATTTCAGATATAGTTGCCGATTGGCATTTTAAAAATAGGTGCCGATAGGCATTTCAGATATAGAAGCCGATAGGCATTTCAAATATAGGTGCCGATAGGCATTCCAGATATGGTTGCCGATTGGCATTTCAAATATAGGTGCTGATAGGCATTTCAGATGTAGTTTCCGATAGGCATTTCAAAAATAGGTGTCGATAGGCATTTCAGATATAGGTGTCGATAGGCATTTCAGATATAGGTGTCGATAGGCATTTCAGATATAGGTGTCGATAGGCATTTCAGATATAGGTGTCGATAGGCATTTCAGATATAGGTGTCGATAGGCATTTCAGATATAGGTGCCGATAGGCATTTCAGATATAGTTGCCGATTGGCATTTTAAAAATAGGTGCCGATAGGCATTTCAGATATAGAAGCCGATAGGCATTTCAAATATAGGTGCCGATAGGCATTCCAGATATGGTTGCCGATAGGCATTTCAAATATAAGTGCTGATAGGCATTTCAGATGTAGTTTCCGATAGGCATTTCAAAAATAGGTGTCGATAGGCATTTCAGATATAGGTGTCGATAGGCATTTCAGATATAGGTGTCGATAGGCATTTCAGATATAGGTGTCGATAGGCATTTCAAATATAGGTGTCGATAGGCATTTCAGATATAGGTGTCGATAGGCATTTCAGATATAGGTGTCGATAGGCATTTCAGATATAGGTGTCGATAGGCATTTCAGTTATAGGTGTCGATAGGCATTTCAGATATAGGTGCCGATAGGCATTTCAGATATAGTTGCCGATTGGCATTTTAAAAATAGGTGCCGATAGGCATTTCAGATATAGAAGCCGATAGGCATTCCAGATATGGTTGCCGATAGGCATTTCAAATATAGGTGCTGATAGGCATTTCAGATGTAGTTTCCGATAGGCATTTCAAAAATAGGTGTCGATAGGCATTTCAGATATAGGTGTCGATAGGCATTTCAGATATAGGTGTCGATAGGCATTTCAGATATAGGTGTCGATAGGCATTTCAGATATAGGTGTCGATAGGCATTTCAGATATAGGTGTCGATAGGCATTTCAGATATAGGTGTCGATAGGCATTTCAGATATAGGTGTCGATAGGCATTTCAGATATAGGTGCCGATAGGCATTTCAGATATAGTTGCCGATTGGCATTTTAAAAATAGGTGCCGATAGGCATTTCAGATATAGAAGCCGATAGGCATTTAAAATATAGGTGCCGATAGGCATTCCAGATATGGTTGCCGATAGGCATTTCAAATATAGATGCTGATAGGCATTTCAGATGTAGTTTCCGATAGGCATTTCAAAAATAGGTGTCGATAGGCATTTCAGATATAGGTGTCGATAGGCATTTCAGATATAGGTGTCGATAGGCATTTCAGATATAGGTGTCGATAGGCATTTCAGATATAGGTGTCGATAGGCATTTCAGATATAGGTGTCGATAGGCATTTCAGATATAGGTGTCGATAGGCATTTCAGATATAGGTGTCGATAGGCATTTCAGATATAGGTGCCGATAGGCATTTCAGATATAGTTGCCGATTGGCATTTTAAAAATAGGTGCCGATAGGCATTTCAGATATAGAAGCCGATAGGCATTTCAGTTATAGGTGTCGATAGGCATTTCAGATATAGGTGCCGATAGGCATTTCAGATATAGTTGCCGATTGGCATTTTAAAAATAGGTGCCGATAGGCATTTCAGATATAGAAGCCGATAGGCATTTCAAATATAGGTGCCGATAGGCATTCCAGATATGGTTGCCGTTAGGCATTTCAAATATAGGTGCTGATAGGCATTTCAGATGTAGTTTCCGATAGGCATTTTAAAAATAGGTGTCGATAGGCATTTCAGATATAGGTGTCGATAGGCATTTCAGATATAGGTGTCGATAGGCATTTCAGATATAGGTGTCGATAGGCATTTCAGATATAGGTGTCGATAGGCATTTCAGATATAAGTGTCGATAGGCATTTCAGATATAGGTGTCGATAGGCATTTCAGATATAGGTGTCGATAGGCATTTCAGATATAGGTGCCGATAGGCATTTCAGATATAGTTGCCGATTGGCATTTTAAAAATAGGTGCCGATAGGCATTTCAGATATAGAAGCCGATAGGCATTTCAAATATAGGTGCCGATAGGCATTCCAGATATGGTTGCCGATAGGCATTTCAAATATAGGTGCTGATAGGCATTTCAGATGTAGTTTCCGATAGGCATTTCAAAAATAGGTGTCGATAGGCATTTCAGATATAGGTGTCGATAGGCATTTCAGATATAGGTGTCTATAGGCATTTCAGATATAGGTGTCGATAGGCATTTCAGATATAGGTGTCGATAGGCATTTCAGATATAGGTGTCGATAGGCATTTCAGATATAGGTGTCGATAGGCATTTCAGATATAGGTGTCGATAGGCATTTCAGATATAGGTGCCGATAGGCATTTCAGATATAGTTGCCGATTGGCATTTTAAAAATAGGTGCCGATAGGCATTTCAGATATAGAAGCCGATAGGCATTTCAAATATAGGTGCCGATAGGCATTCCAGATATGGTTGCCGATAGGCATTTCAAATATAGGTGCTGATAGGCATTTCAGATGTAGTTTCCGATAGGCATTTCAAAAATAGGTGTCGATAGGCATTTTAGATATAGGTGTCGATAGGCATTTCAGATATAGGTGTCGATAGGCATTTCAGATATAGGTGTCGATAGGCATTTCAGATATAGGTGTCGATAGGCATTTCAGATATAGGTGTCGATAGGCATTTCAGATATAAGTGCCGATAGACATTTCAGATATAGTTGCCGATTGGCATTTTAAAAATAGGTGCCGATAGGCATTTCAGATATAGAAGCCGATAGGCATTTCAAATATAGGTGCCGATAGGCATTCCAGATATGGTTGCCGATAGGCATTTCAAATATAAGTGCTGATAGGCATTTCAGATGTAGTTTCCGATAGGCATTTCAAAAATAGGTGTCGATAGGCATTTCAGATATAGGTGTCGATAGGCATTTCAGATATAGGTGTCGATAGGCATTTCAGATATAGGTGTCGATAGGCATTTCAGATATAGGTGTCGATAGGCATTTCAGATATAGGTGTCGATAGGCATTTCAGATATAGGTGTCGATAGGCATTTCAGATATAGGTGTCGATAGGCATTTCAGATATAGGTGCCGATAGGCATTTCAGATATAGTTGCCGATTGGCATTTTAAAAATAGGTGCCGATAGGCATTTCAGATATAGAAGCCGATAGGCATTTCAAATATAGGTGCCGATAGGCATTCCAGATATGGTTGCCGATAGGCATTTCAAATATAGGTGCTGATAGGCATTTCAGATGTAGTTTCCGATAGGCATTTCAAAAATAGGTGTCGATAGGCATTTCAGATATAGGTGTCGATAGGCATTTCAGATATAGGTGTCGATAGGCATTTCAGATTTAGGTGTCGATAGGCATTTCAGATATAGGTGTCGATAGGCATTTCAGATATAGGTGTCGATAGGCATTTCAGATATAGGTGTCGATAGGCATTTCAGATATAGGTGCCGATAGGCATTTCAGATATAGTTGCCGATTGGCATTTTAAAAATAGGTGCCGATAGGCATTTCAGATATAGAAGCCGATAGGCATTTCAAATATAGGTGCCGATAGGCATTCCAGATATGGTTGCCGATAGGCATTTCAAATATAGGTGCTGATAGGCATTTCAGATGTAGTTTCCGATAGGCATTTCAAAAATAGGTGTCGATAGGCATTTCAGATATAGGTGTCGATAGGCATTTCAGATATAGGTGTCGATAGGCATTTCAGATATAGGTGTCGATAGGCATTTCAGATATAGGTGCCGATAGGCATTTCAGATATATTTGCCGATTGGCATTTTAAAAATAGGTGCCGATACGCATTTCAGATATAGAAGCCGATAGGCATTTCAAATATAGGTGCCGATAGGCATTCCAGATATGGTTGCCGATAGGCATTTCAAATATAGGTGCTGATAGGCATTTCAGATGTAGTTTCCGATAGGCATTTCAAAAATAGGTGTCGATAGGCATTTCAGATATAGGTGTCGATAGGCATTTCAGATATAGGTGTCGATAGGCATTTCAGATATAGGTGTCGATAGGCATTTCAGATATAGGTGTCGATAGGCATTTCAGATATAGGTGCCGATAGGCATTTCAGATATAAGTTGCCGATTGGCATTTTAAAAATAGGTGCCGATAGGCATTTCAGATATAGAAGCCGATAGGCATTTCAAATATAGGTGCCGATAGGCATTCCAGATATGGTTGCCGATAGGCATTTCAAATATAGGTGCTGATAGGCATTTCAGATGTAGTTTCCGATAGGCATTTCAAAAATAGGTGTCGATAGGCATTTCAGATATAGGTGTCGATAGGCATTTCAGATATAGGTGTCGATAGGCATTTCAGATATAGGTGTCGATAGGCATTTCAGATATAGGTGTCGATAGGCATTTCAGATATAGGTGTCGATAGGCATTTCAGATATAGGTGTCGATAGGCATTTCAGATATAAGTGCCGATAGGCATTTCAGATATAGTTGCCGATTGGCATTTTAAAAATAGGTGCCGATAGGCATTTCAGATATAGAAGCCGATAGGCATTTCAAATATAGGTGCCGATAGGCATTCCAAATATGGTTGCCGATAGGCATTTCAAATATAAGTGCTGATAGGCATTTCAGATGTAGTTTCCGATAGGCATTTCAAAAATAGGTGTCGATAGGCATTTCAGATATAGGTGTCGATAGGCATTTCAGATATAGGTGTCGATAGGCATTTCAGATATAGGTGTCGATAGGCATTTCAGATATAGGTGTCGATAGGCATTTCAGATATAGGTGTCGATAGGCATTTCAGATATAGGTGTCGATAGGCATTTCAGATATAGGTGCCGATAGGCATTTCAGATATAGTTGCCGATTGGCATTTTAAAAATAGGTGCCGATAGGCATTTCAGATATAGAAGCCGACAGGCATTTCAAATATAGGTGCCGATAGGCATTCCAGATATGGTTGCCGATAGGCATTTCAAATATAGGTGCTGATAGGCATTTCGGATGTAGTTTCCGATAGGCATTTTAAAAATAGGTGTCGATAGGCATTTCAGATATAGGTGTCGATAGGCATTTCAGATATAGGTGTCGATAGGCATTTCAGATATAGGTGTCGATAGGCATTTCAGATATAGGTGTCGATAGGCATTTCAGATATAGGTGTCGATAGGCATTTCAGATATAGGTGTCGATAGGCATTTCAGATATAGGTGTCGATAAGCATTTCAGATATAGGTGCCGATAGGCATTTCAGATATAGTTGCCGATTGGCATTTTAAAAATAGGTGCCGATAGGCATTTCAGATATAGAAGCCGATAGGCATTTCAAATATAGGTGCCGATAGGCATTCCAGATATGGTTGCCGATAGGCATTTCAAATATAAGTGCTGATAGGCATTTCAGATGTAGTTTCCGATAGGCATTTCAAAAATAGGTGTCGATAGGCATTTCAGATATAGGTGTCGATAGGCATTTCAGATATAGGTGTCGATAGGCATTTCAGATATAGGTGTCGATAGGCATTTCAAATATAGGTGTCGATAGGCATTTCAGATATAGGTGTCGATAGGCATTTCAGATATAGGTGTCGATAGGCATTTCAGATATAGGTGTCGATAGGCATTTCAGATATAGGTGTCGATAGGCATTTCAGATATAGGTGCCGATAGGCATTTCAGATATAGTTGCCGATTGGCATTTTAAAAATAGGTGCCGATAGGCATTTCAGATATAGAAGCCGATAGGCATTCCAGATATGGTTGCCGATAGGCATTTCAAATATAGGTGCTGATAGGCATTTCGGATGTAGTTTCCGATAGGCATTTCAAAAATAGGTGTCGATAGGCATTTCAGATATAGGTGTCGATAGGCATTTCAGATATAGGTGTCGATAGGCATTTCAGATATAGGTGTCGATAGGCATTTCAGATATAGGTGTCGATAGGCATTTCAGATATAAGTGTCGATAGGCATTTCAGATATAGGTGTCGATAGGCATTTCAGATATAGGTGTCGATAGGCATTTCAGATATAGGTGCCGATAGGCATTTCAGATATAGTTGCCGATTGGTTTTTTAAAAATAGGTGCCGATAGGCATTTCAGATATAGAAGCCGATAGGCATTTCAAATATAGGTGCCGATAGGCATTCCAGATATGGTTGCCGAGAGGCATTTCAAATATAGGTGCTGATAGGCATTTCAGATGTAGTTTCCGATAGGCATTTCAAAAATAGGTGTCAATAGGCATTTCAGATATAGGTGTCGATAGGCATTTCAGATATAGGTGTCGATAGGCATTTCAGATATAGGTGTCGATAGGCATTTCAGATATAGGTGTCGATAGGCATTTCAGATATAGGTGTCGATAGGCATTTCAGATATAGGTGTCGATAGGCATTTCAGATATAGGTGTCGATAGGCATTTCAGATATAGGTGCCGAAAGGCATTTCAGATATAGTTGCCGATTGGCATTTTAAAAATAGGTGCCGATAGGCATTTCAGATATAGAAGCCGATAGGCATTTCAAATATAGGTGCCGAAAGGCATTCCAGATATGGTTGCCGATAGGCATTTCAAATATAGGTGCTGATAGGCATTTCAGATGTAGTTTCCGATAGGCATTTCAAAAATAGGTGTCGATAGGCATTTCAGATATAGGTGTCGATAGGCATTTCAGATATAGGTGTCGATAGGCATTTCAGATATAGGTGTCGATAGGCATTTCAGATATAAGTGTCGATAGGCATTTCAGATATAGGTGTCGATAGGCATTTCAGATATAGGTGTCGATAGGCATTTCAGATATAAGTGCCGATAGGCATTTCAGATATAGTTGCCGATTGGCATTTTAAAAATAGGTGCCGATAGGCATTTCAGATATAGAAGCCGATAGGCATTTCAAATATAGGTGCCGATAGGCATTCCAGATATGGTTGCCGATAGGCATTTCAAATATAAGTGCTGATAGGCATTTCAGATGTAGTTTCCGATAGGCATTTCAAAAATAGGTGTCGATAGGCATTTCAGATATAGGTGTCGATAGGCATTTCAGATATAGTTGCCGATTGGCATTTTAAAAATAGGTGCCGATAGGCATTTCAGATATAGAAGCCGATAGGCATTTCAAATATAGGTGCCGATAGGCATTCCAGATATGTTTGCCGTTAGGCATTTCAAATATAGGTGCTGATAGGCATTTCAGATGTAGTTTACGATAGGCATTTTAAAAATAGGTGTCGATAGGCATTTCAGATATAGGTGTCGATAGGCATTTCAGATATAGGTGTCGATAGGCATTTCAGATATAGGTGTCGATAGGCATTTCAGATATAGGTGTCGATAGGCATTTCAGATATAAGTGTCGATAGGCATTTCAGATATAGGTGTCGATAGGCATTTCAGATATAGGTGTCGATAGGCATTTCAGATATAGGTGCCGATAGGCATTTCAGATATAGTTGCCGATTAGCATTTTAAAAATAGGTGCCGATAGGCATTTCAGATATAGAAGCCGATAGGCATTTCAAATATAGGTGCCGATAGGCATTCCAGATATGGTTGCCGATAGGCATTTCAAATATAGGTGCTGATAGGCATTTCAGATGTAGTTTCCGATAGGCATTTCAAAAATAGGTGTCGATAGGCATTTCAGATATAGGTGTCGATAGGCATTTCAGATATAGGTGTCGATAGGCATTTCAGATATAGGTGTCGATAGGCATTTCAGATATATATGTCGATAGGCATTTCAGATATAGGTGTCGATAGGCATTTCAGATATAGGTGTCGATAGGCATTTCAGATATAGGTGTCGATAGGCATTTCAGATATAGGTGCCGATAGGCATTTCAGATATAGTTGCCGATTGGCATTTTAAAAATAGGTGCCGATAGGCATTTCAGATATAGAAGCCGATAGGCATTTCAAATATAGGTGCCGATAGGCATTCCAGATATGGTTGCCGATAGGCATTTCAAATATAGGTGCTGATAGGCATTTCAGATGTAGTTTCCGATAGGCATTTCAAAAATAGGTGTCGATAGGCATTTTAGATATAGGTGTCGATAGGCATTTCAGATATAGGTGTCGATAGGCATTTCAGATATAGGTGTCGATAGGCATTTCAGATATAGGTGTCGATAGGCATTTCAGATATAGGTGTCGATAGGCATTTCAGATATAGGTGTCGATAGGCATTTCAGATATAAGTGCCGATAGACATTTCAGATATAGTTGCCGATTGGCATTTTAAAAATAGGTGCCGATAGGCATTTCAGATATAGAAGCCGATAGGCATTTCAAATATAGGTGCCGATAGGCATTCCAGATATGGTTGCCGATAGGCATTTCAAATATAAGTGCTGATAGGCATTTCAGATGTAGTTTCCGATAGGCATTTCAAAAATAGGTGTCGATAGGCATTTCAGATATAGGTGTCGATAGGCATTTCAGATATAGGTGTCGATAGGCATTTCAGATATAGGTGTCGATAGGCATTTCAGATATAGGTGTCGATAGGCATTTCAGATATAGGTGTCGATAGGCATTTCAGATATAGGTGTCGATAGGCATTTCAGATATAGGTGTCGATAGGCATTTCAGATATAGGTGCCGATAGGCATTTCAGATATAGTTGCCGATTGGCATTTTAAAAATAGGTGCCGATAGGCATTTCAGATATAGAAGCCGATAGGCATTTCAAATATAGGTGCCGATAGGCATTCCAGATATGGTTGCCGATAGGCATTTCAAATATAGGTGCTGATAGGCATTTCAGATGTAGTTTCCGATAGGCATTTCAAAAATAGGTGTCGATAGGCATTTCAGCTATAGGTGTCGATAGGCATTTCAGATATAGGTGTCGATAGGCATTTCAGATTTAGGTGTCGATAGGCATTTCAGATATAGGTGTCGATAGGCATTTCAGATATAGGTGTCGATAGGCATTTCAGATATAGGTGTCGATAGGCATTTCAGATATAGGTGCCGATAGGCATTTCAGATATAGTTGCCGATTGGCATTTTAAAAATAGGTGCCGATAGGCATTTCAGATATAGAAGCCGATAGGCATTTCAAATATAGGTGCCGATAGGCATTCCAGATATGGTTGCCGATAGGCATTTCAAATATAGGTGCTGATAGGCATTTCAGATGTAGTTTCCGATAGGCATTTTAAAAATAGGTGTCGATAGGCATTTCAGATATAGGTGTCGATAGGCATTTCAGATATAGGTGTCGATAGGCATTTCAGATATAGGTGTCGATAGGCATTTCAGATATAGGTGCCGATAGGCATTTCAGATATAGTTGCCGATTGGCATTTTAAAAATAGGTGCCGATAGGCATTTCAGATATAGAAGCCGATAGGCATTTCAAATATAGGTGCCGATAGGCATTCCAGATATGGTTGCCGATAGGCATTTCAAATATAGGTGCTGATAGGCATTTCAGATGTAGTTTCCGATAGGCATTTCAAAAATAGGTGTCGATAGGCATTTTAGATATAGGTGTCGATAGGCATTTCAGATATAGGTGTCGATAGGCATTTCAGATATAGGTGTCGATAGGCATTTCAGATATAGGTGTCGATAGGCATTTCAGATATAGGTGTCGATAGGCATTTCAGATATAGGTGTCGATAGGCATTTCAGATATAAGTGCCGATAGACATTTCAGATATAGTTGCCGATTGGCATTTTAAAAATAGGTGCCGATAGGCATTTCAGATATAGAAGCCGATAGGCATTTCAAATATAGGTGCCGATAGGCATTCCAGATATGGTTGCCGATAGGCATTTCAAATATAAGTGCTGATAGGCATTTCAGATGTAGTTTCCGATAGGCATTTCAAAAATAGGTGTCGATAGGCATTTCAGATATAGGTGTCGATAGGCATTTCAGATATAGGTGTCGATAGGCATTTCAGATATAGGTGTCGATAGGCATTTCAGATATAGGTGTCGATAGGCATTTCAGATATAGGTGTCGATAGGCATTTCAGATATAGGTGTCGATAGGCATTTCAGATATAGGTGTCGATAGGCATTTCAGATATAGGTGCCGATAGGCATTTCAGATATAGTTGCCGATTGGCATTTTAAAAATAGGTGCCGATAGGCATTTCAGATATAGAAGCCGATAGGCATTTCAAATATAGGTGCCGATAGGCATTCCAGATATGGTTGCCGATAGGCATTTCAAATATAGGTGCTGATAGGCATTTCAGATGTAGTTTCCGATAGGCATTTCAAAAATAGGTGTCGATAGGCATTTCAGCTATAGGTGTCGATAGGCATTTCAGATATAGGTGTCGATAGGCATTTCAGATTTAGGTGTCGATAGGCATTTCAGATATAGGTGTCGATAGGCATTTCAGATATAGGTGTCGATAGGCATTTCAGATATAGGTGTCGATAGGCATTTCAGATATAGGTGCCGATAGGCATTTCAGATATAGTTGCCGATTGGCATTTTAAAAATAGGTGCCGATAGGCATTTCAGATATAGAAGCCGATAGGCATTTCAAATATAGGTGCCGATAGGCATTCCAGATATGGTTGCCGATAGGCATTTCAAATATAGGTGCTGATAGGCATTTCAGATGTAGTTTCCGATAGGCATTTCAAAAATAGGTGTCGATAGGCATTTCAGATATAGGTGTCGATAGGCATTTCAGATATAGGTGTCGATAGGCATTTCAGATATAGGTGTCGATAGGCATTTCAGATATAGGTGCCGATAGGCATTTCAGATATATTTGCCGATTGGCATTTTAAAAATAGGTGCCGATACGCATTTCAGATATAGAAGCCGATAGGCATTTCAAATATAGGTGCCGATAGGCATTCCAGATATGGTTGCCGATAGGCATTTCAAATATAGGTGCTGATAGGCATTTCAGATGTAGTTTCCGATAGACATTTTAAAAATAGGTGTCGATAGGCATTTCAGATATAGGTGTCGATAGGCATTTCAGATATAGGTGTCGATAGGCATTTCAGATATAGGTGTCGATAGGCATTTCAGATATAGGTGTCGATAGGCATTTCAGATTTAGGTGTCGATAGGCATTTCAGATATAGGTGTCGATAGGCATTTCAGATATAGGTGTCGATAGGCATTTCAGATATAGGTGTCGATAGGCATTTCAGATATAGGTGTCGATAGGCATTTCAGATATAGGTGTCGATAGGCATTTCAGATATAGGTGTCGATAGGCATTTCAGATATAGGTGCCGATAGGCATTTCAGATATAGTTGCCGATTGGCATTTTAAAAATAGGTGTCGATAGGCATTTCAGATATAGGTGTCGATAGGCATTTCAGATATAGGTGTCGATAGGCATTTCAGATATAGGTGCCGATAGGCATTTCAGATATAGTTGCCGATTGGCATTTTAAAAATAGGTGTCGATAGGCATTTCAGATATAGAAGCCGATAGGCATTTCAAATATAGGTGCCGATAGGCATTCCAGATATGGTTGCCGATAGGCATTTCAAATATAGGTGCTGATAGGCATTTCAGATGTAGTTTCCGATAGGCATTTCAAAAATAGGTGTCGATAGGCATTTCAGATATAGGTGTCGATAGGCATTTCAGATATAGGTGTCGATAGGCATTTCAGATATAGGTGTCGATAGGCATTTCAGATATAAGTGCCGATAGGCATTTCAGATATATTTGCCGATTGGCATTTTAAAAATAGGTGCCGATACGCATTTCAGATATAGAAGCCGATAGGCATTTCAAATATAGGTGCCGATAGGCATTCCAGATATGGTTGCCGATAGGCATTTCAAATATAGGTGCTGATAGGCATTTCAGATGTAGTTTCCGATAGGCATTTCAAAAATAGGTGTCAATAGGCATTTCAGATATAGGTGTCGATAGGCATTTCAGATATAGGTGTCGATAGGCATTTCAGATATAGGTGTCGATAGGCATTTCAGATATAGGTGTCGATAGGCATTTCAGATATAGGTGTCGATAGGCATTTCAGATATAGGTGTCGATAGGCATTTCAGATATAGGTGTCGATAGGCATTTCAGATATAGGTGCCGATAGGCATTTCAGATATAGTTGCCGATTGGCATTTTAAAAATAGGTGAAGATAGGCATTTCAGATATAGAAGCCGATAGGCATTTCAAATATAGGTGCCGATAGGCATTCCAGATATGGTTGCCGATAGGCATTTCAAATATAGGTGCTGATAGGCATTTTAGATGTAGTTTCCGATAGGCATTTCAAAAATAGGTGTCGATAGGCATTTCAGATATAGGTGTCGATAGGCATTTCAGATATAGGTGTCGATAGGCATTTCAGATATAGGTGTCGATAGGCATTTCAGATATAGGTGTCGATAGGCATTTCAGATATAGGTGTCGATAGGCATTTCAGATATAGGTGCCGATAGGCATTTCAGATATAGTTGCCGATTGGCATTTTAAAAATAGGTGCCGATAGGCATTTCAGATATAGAAGCCGATAGGCATTTCAAATATAGGTGCCGATAGGCATTCCAGATATGGTTGCCGATAGGCATTTCAAATATAGGTGCTGATAGGCATTTCAGATGTAGTTTCCGATAGGCATTTCAAAAATAGGTGTCGATAGGCATTTCAGATATAGGTGTCGATAGGCATTTCAGATATAGGTGTCGATAGGCATTTCAGATGTAGTTTCCGATAGGCATTTCAAAAATAGGTGTCGATAGGCATTTCAGATATAGGTGTCGATAGGCATTTCAGATATAGGTGTCGATAGGCATTTCAGATATAGGTGTCGATAGGCATTTCAGATATAGGTGTCGATAGGCATTTCAGATATAGGTGTCGATAGGCTTTTCAGATATAGGTGTCGATAGGCATTTCAGATATAGGTGTCGATAGGCATTTCAGATATAGGTGCCGATAGGCATTTCAGATATAGTTGCCGATTGGCATTTTAAAAATAGATGCCGATAGGCATTTCAGATATAGAAGCCGATAGGCATTTCAAACATAGGTGCCGATACGCATTCCAGATATGGTTGCCGATAGGCATTTCAAATCTAGGTGCTGATAGGCATTTCAGATGTAGTTTCCGATAGGCATTTCAAAAATAGGTGTCGATAGGCATTTCAGATATAGGTGTCGATAGGCATTTCAGATATAGGTGTCGATAGGCATTTCAGATATAGGTGTCGATAGGCATTTCAGATATAGGTGTCGATAGGCATTTCAGATATAGGTGTCGATAGGCATTTCAGATATAGGTGTCGATAGGCATTTCAGATATAGGTGTCGATAGGCATTTCAGATATAGGTGTTGATAGGCATTTCAGATATAGGTGCCGATAGGCATTTCAGTTATAGTTGCCGATTGGCATTTTAAAAATAGGTGCCGATAGGCATTTCAGATATAGAAGCCGATAGGCATTTCAAATATAGGTGCCGATAGGCATTCCAGATATGGTTGCCGATAGGCATTTCAAATATAGGTACTGATAGGCATTTCAGATGTAGTTTCCGATAGGCATTTCAAAAATAGGTGTCGATAGGCATTTCAGATATAGGTGTCGATAGGCATTTCAGAAATAGGTGTCGATAGGCATTTTAGATATAGGTGTCGATAGGCATTTGAGATATAGGTGTCGATAGGCATTTCAGATATAGGTGTCGATAGGCATTTCAGATATAGGTGTCGATAGGCATTTCAGATATAGGTGCCGATAGGCATTTCAGATATAGTTGCCGATTGGCATTTTAAAAATAGGTGCCGATAGGCATTTCAGATATAGAAGCCGATAGGCATTTCAAACATAGGTGCCGATACGCATTCCAGATATGGTTGCCGATAGGCATTTCAAATATAGGTGCTGATAGGCATTTCAGATGTAGTTTCCGAGAGGCATTTCAAAAATAGGTGTCGATAGGCATTTCAGATATAGGTGTCGATAGGCATTTCAGATATAGGTGTCGATAGGCATTTCAGATATAGGTGTCGATAGGCATTTCAGATATAGGTGTCGATAGGCATTTCAGATATAGGTGTCGATAGGCATTTCAGATATAGGTGTTGATAGGCATTTCAGATATAGGTGTCGATAGGCATTTCAGATATAGGTGTTGATAGGCATTTCAGATATAGGTGCCGATAGGCATTTCAGATATAGTTGCCGATTGGCATTTCAAATATAGGTGCCGATAGGCATTCCAGATATGGTTGCCGATAGGCATTTCAAATATAGGTGCTGATAGGCATTTCAGATGTAGTTTCCGATAGGCATTTCAAAAATAGGTGTCGATAGGCATTTCAGATATAGGTGTCGATAGGCATTTCAGATATAGGTGTCGATAGGCATTTCAGATATAGGTGTCGATAGGCATTTCAGATATAGGTGTCGATAGGCATTTCAGATATAGGTGTCGATAGGCATTTCAGATATAGGTGTCGATAGGCATTTCATATATAGGTGCCGATAGGCATTTCAGATATAGTTGCCGATTGGCATTTTAAAAATAGGTGCCGATAGGCATTTCAGATATAGAAGCCGATAGGCATTTCAAATATAGGTACCGATAGGCATTCCAGATATGGTTGCCGATAGGCATTTCAAATATAGGTGCTGATAGGCATTTCAGATGTAGTTTCCGATAGGCATTTCAAAAATAGGTGTCGATAGGCATTTCAGATATAGGTGTCGATAGGCATTTCAGATATAGGTGTCGATAGGCATTTCAGATATAGGTGTCGATAGGCATTTCAGATATAGGTGTCGATAGGCATTTCAGATATAGGTGTCGATAGGCATTTCAGATATAGGTGTCGATAGGCATTTCAGATATAAGTGTCGATAGGCATTTCAGATATAGGTGCCGATAGGCATTTCAGATATAGTTGCCGATTGGCATTTTAAAAATAGGTGCCAATAGGCATTTCAGATATAGAAGCCGATAGGCATTTCAAATATAGGTGCCGATAGGCATTCCAGATATGGTTGCCGATAGGCATTTCAAATATAGGTGCTGATAGGCATTTCAGATGTAGTTTCCGATAGGCATTTCAAAAATAGGTGTCGATAGGCATTTCAGATATAGGTGTCGATAGGCGTTTCAGATATAGGTGTCGATAGGCATTTTAGATATAGGTGTCGATAGGCATTTCAGATATAGGTGTCGATAGGCATTTCAGATATAGGTGTCGATAGGCATTTCAGATATAGGTGTCGATAGGCATTTCAGATATAGGTGTCGATAGGCATTTCAGATATAGGTGCCGATAGGCATTTCAGATATAGTTGCCGATTGGCATTTTAAAAATAGGTGCCGATAGGCATTTCAGATATAGAAGCCGATACGCATTTCAAATATAGGTGCCGATAGGCATTCCAGATATGGTTGCCGATAGGCATTTCAAATATAGGTGCTGATAGGCATTTCAGATGTAGTTTCCGATAGGCATTTCAAAAATAGGTGTCGATAGGCATTTCAGATATAGGTGTCGATAGGCATTTCAGATATAGGTGTCGATAGGCATTTCAGATATAGGTGTCGATAGGCATTTCAGATATAGGTGTCGATAGGCATTTCAGAAATAGGTGTCGATAAGCATTTCAGATATAGGTGTCGATAGGCATTTCAGATATAGGTGTCGATAGGCATTTCAGATATAGGTGCCGATAGGCATTTCAGATATAGTTGCCGATTGGCATTTTAAAAATAGGTGCCGATAGGCATTTCAGATATAGAAGCCGATAGGCATTTCAAATATAGGTGCCGATAGGCATTCCAGATATGGTTGCCGATAGGCAATTCAAATATAGGTGCTGATAGGCATTTCAGATGTAGTTTCCGATAGGCATTTCAAAAATAGGTGTCGATAGGCATTTCAGATATAGGTGTCGATAGGCATTTCAGATATAGGTGTCGATAGGCATTTCAGATATAGGTGTCGATAGGCATTTCAGATATAGGTGTCGATAGGTATTTCAGATATAGGTGTCGATAGGCATTTCAGATATAGGTGTCGATAGGCATTTCAGATATAGGTGCCGATAGGCATTTCAGATATAGTTGCCGATTGGCATTTTAAAAATAGGTGCCGATAGGCATTTCAGATATAGAAGCCGATAGGCATTTCAAATATAGGTGCCGATAGGCATTCCAGATATGGTTGCCGATAGGCATTTCAAATATAGGTGCTGATAGGCATTTCAGATGTAGTTTCCGATAGGCATTTCAAAAATAGGTGTCGATAGGCATTTCAGATATAGGTGTCGATAGGCATTTCAGATATAGGTGTCGATAGGCATTTCAAATATAGGTGTCGATAAGCATTACAGATATAGGTGTCGATAGGCATTTCAGATATAGGTGTCGATAGGCATTTCAGATATAGGTGTCGATAGGCATTTCAGATATAGGTGTCGATAGGCATTTCAGATATAGGTGCCGATAGGCATTTCAGATATAGTTGCCGATTGGCATTTTAAAAATAGGTGCCGATAGGCATTTCAGATATAGGTGTCGATAGGCATTTCAGATATAGGTGTCGATAGGCATTTCAGATATAGGTGCCGATAGGCATTTCAGATATAGTTGCCGATTGGCATTTTAAAAATAGGTGCCGATAGGCATTTCAGGTATAGAAGCCGATAGGCATTTCAAATATAGGTGCCGATAGGCATTCCAGATATGGTTGCCGATAGGCATTTCAAATGTAGGTGCTGATAGGCATTTCAGATGTAGTTTCCGATAGGCATTTCAAAAATAGGTGTCGATAGGCATTTCAGATATAGGTGTCGATAGGCATTTCAGATATAGGTGTCGATAGGCATTTCAGATATAGGTGTCGATAGGCATTTCAGATATAGGTGTCGATAGGCATTTCAGATATAGGTGCCGATAGGCATTTCAGATATAGTTGCCGATTGGCATTTTAAAAATAGGTGCCGATAGGCATTTCAGATATAGAAGTCGATAGGCATTTCAAATATAGGTGCCGATAGGCATTCCAGATATGGTTGCCGATAGGCATTTCAAATATAGGTGCTGATAGGCATTTCAGATGTAGTTTCCGATAGGCATTTCAAAAATAGGTGTCGATAGGCATTTCAGATATAGGTGTCGATAGGCATTTCAGATATAGGTGTCGATAGGCATTTCAGATATAGGTGTCGATAGGCATTTCAGATATAGGTGTCGATAGGCATTTCAGATATAGGTGTCGATAGGCATTTCAGATATAGGTGCCGATAGGCATTTCAGATATAGTTGCCGATTGGCATTTTAAAAATAGGTGCCGATAGGCATTTCAGATATAGAAGCCGATAGGCATTTCAAATATAGGTGCCGATAGGCATACCAGATATGGTTGCCGATAGGCATTTCAAATATAGGTGCTGATAGGCATTTCAGATGTAGTTTCCGATAGGCATTTCAAAAATAGGTGTCGATAGGCATTTCAGATATAGGTGTCGATAGGCATTTCAGATATAGGTGCCGATAGGCATTTCAGATATAGTTGCCGATTGGCATTTTAAAAATAGGTGCCGATAGGCATTTCAGATATAGAGGCCGATAGGCATTTCAAATATAGGAGCCGATAGGCATTCCAGATATGGTTGCCGATAGGCATTTCAAATATAGGTGCTGATAGGCATTTCAGATGTAGTTTCCGATAGGCATTTCAAAAATAGGTGTCGATAGGCATTTCAGATATAGGTGTCGATAGGCATTTCAGATATAGGTGTCGATAGGCATTTCAGATATAGGTGTCGATAGGCATTTCAGATATAGGTGTCGATAGGCATTTCAGATATAGGTGTCGATAGGCATTTCAGATATAGGTGTCGATAGGCATTTCAGATATAGGTGTCGATAGGCATTTCAGATATAGGTGTCGATAGGCATTTCAGATATAGGTGCCGATAGGCATTTCAGATATAGTTGCCGATTGGCATTTTAAAAATAGGTGCCGATAGGCATTTCAGATATAGAAGCCGATAGGCATTTCAAATATAGGTGCCGATAGGCATTCCAGATATGGTTGCCGATAGGCATTTCAAATATAGGTGCTGATAGGCATTTCAGATGTAGTTTCCGATAGGCATTTCAAAAATAGGTGTCGATAGGCATTTCAGATATAGGTGTCGATAGGCATTTCAGATATAGGTGTCGATAGGCATTTCAAATATAGGTGTCGATAGGCATTTCAGATATAGGTGTCGATAATCATTTCAGATATAGGTGTCGATAGGCATTTCAGATATAGGTGTCGATAGGCATTTCAGATATGGGTGTCGATAGGCATTTCAGATATAGGTGCCGATAGGCATTTCAGATATAGTTGCCGATTGGCATTTTAAAAATAGGTGCCGATAGGCATTTCAGATATAGGTGTCGATAGGCATTTCAGATATAGGTGTCGATAGGCATTTCAGATATAGGTGCCGATAGGCATTTCAGATATAGTTGCCGATTGGCATTTTAAAAATAGGTGCCGATAGGCATTTCAGGTATAGAAGCCGATAGGCATTTCAAATATAGGTGCCGATAGGCATTCCAGATATGGTTGCCGATAGGCATTTCAAATGTAGGTGCTGATAGGCATTTCAGATGTAGTTTCCGATAGGCATTTCAAAAATAGGTGTCGATAGGCATTTCAGATATAGGTGTCGATAGGCATTTCAGATATAGGTGTCGATAGGCATTTCAGATATAGGTGTCGATAGGCATTTCAGATATAGGTGTCGATAGGCATTTCAGATATAGGTGCCGATAGGCATTTCAGATATAGTTGCCGATTGGCATTTTAAAAATAGGTGCCGATAGGCATTTCAGATATAGAAGTCGATAGGCATTTCAAATATAGGTGCCGATTGGCATTCCAGATATGGTTGCCGATAGGCATTTCAAATATAGGTGCTGATAGGCATTTCAGATGTAGTTTCCGATAGGCATTTCAAAAATAGGTGTCGATAGGCATTTCAGATATAGGTGTCGATAGGCATTTCAGATATAGGTGTCGATAGGCATTTCAGATATAGGTGTCGATAGGCATTTCAGATATAGGTGTCGATAGGCATTTCAGATATAGGTGTCGATAGGCATTTCAGATATAGGTGCCGATAGGCATTTCAGATATAGTTGCCGATTGGCATTTTAAAAATAGGTGCCGATAGGCATTTCAGATATAGAAGCCGATAGGCATTTCAAATATAGGTGCCGATAGGCATACCAGATATGGTTGCCGATAGGCATTTCAAATATAGGTGCTGATAGGCATTTCAGATGTAGTTTCCGATAGGCATTTCAAAAATAGGTGTCGATAGGCATTTCAGATATAGGTGTCGATAGGCATTTCAGATATAGGTGCCGATAGGCATTTCAGATATAGTTGCCGATTGGCATTTTAAAAATAGGTGCCGATAGGCATTTCAGATATAGAGGCCGATAGGCATTTCAAATATAGGAGCCGATAGGCATTCCAGATATGGTTGCCGATAGGCATTTCAAATATAGGTGCTGATAGGCATTTCAGATGTAGTTTCCGATAGGCATTTCAAAAATAGGTGTCGATAGGCATTTCAGATATAGGTGTCGATAGGCATTTCAGATATAGGTGTCGATAGGCATTTCAGATATAGGTGTCGATAGGCATTTCAGATATAGGTGTCGATAGGCATTTCAGATATAGGTGCCGATAGGCATTTCAGATATAGTTGCCGATTGGCATTTTAAAAATAGGTGCCGATAGGCATTTCAGATATAGAAGCCGATACGCATTTCAAATATAGGTGCCGATAGGCATTCCAGATATGGTTGCCGATAGGCATTTCAAATATAGGTGCTGATAGGCATTTCAGATGTAGTTTCCGATAGGCATTTCAAAAATAGGTGTCGATAGGCATTTCAGATATAGGTGTCGATAGGCATTTCAGATATAGGTGTCGATAGGCATTTCAGATATAGGTGTCGATAGGCATTTCAGATATAGGTGTCGATAGGCATTTCAGAAATAGGTGTCGATAAGCATTTCAGATATAGGTGTCGATAGGCATTTCAGATATAGGTGTCGATAGGCATTTCAGATATAGGTGCCGATAGGCATTTCAGATATAGTTGCCGATTGGCATTTTAAAAATAGGTGCCGATAGGCATTTCAGATATAGAAGCCGATAGGCATTTCAAATATAGGTGCCGATAGGCATTCCAGATATGGTTGCCGATAGGCAATTCAAATATAGGTGCTGATAGGCATTTCAGATGTAGTTTCCGATAGGCATTTCAAAAATAGGTGTCGATAGGCATTTCAGATATAGGTGTCGATAGGCATTTCAGATATAGGTGTCGATAGGCATTTCAGATATAGGTGTCGATAGGCATTTCAGATATAGGTGTCGATAGGTATTTCAGATATAGGTGTCGATAGGCATTTCAGATATAGGTGTCGATAGGCATTTCAGATATAGGTGCCGATAGGCATTTCAGATATAGTTGCCGATTGGCATTTTAAAAATAGGTGCCGATAGGCATTTCAGATATAGAAGCCGATAGGCATTTCAAATATAGGTGCCGATAGGCATTCCAGATATGGTTGCCGATAGGCATTTCAAATATAGGTGCTGATAGGCATTTCAGATGTAGTTTCCGATAGGCATTTCAAAAATAGGTGTCGATAGGCATTTCAGATATAGGTGTCGATAGGCATTTCAGATATAGGTGTCGATAGGCATTTCAAATATAGGTGTCGATAAGCATTACAGATATAGGTGTCGATAGGCATTTCAGATATAGGTGTCGATAGGCATTTCAGATATAGGTGTCGATAGGCATTTCAGATATAGGTGTCGATAGGCATTTCAGATATAGGTGCCGATAGGCATTTCAGATATAGTTGCCGATTGGCATTTTAAAAATAGGTGCCGATAGGCATTTCAGATATAGGTGTCGATAGGCATTTCAGATATAGGTGTCGATAGGCATTTCAGATATAGGTGCCGATAGGCATTTCAGATATAGTTGCCGATTGGCATTTTAAAAATAGGTGCCGATAGGCATTTCAGGTATAGAAGCCGATAGGCATTTCAAATATAGGTGCCGATAGGCATTCCAGATATGGTTGCCGATAGGCATTTCAAATGTAGGTGCTGATAGGCATTTCAGATGTAGTTTCCGATAGGCATTTCAAAAATAGGTGTCGATAGGCATTTCAGATATAGGTGTCGATAGGCATTTCAGATATAGGTGTCGATAGGCATTTCAGATATAGGTGTCGATAGGCATTTCAGATATAGGTGTCGATAGGCATTTCAGATATAGGTGCCGATAGGCATTTCAGATATAGTTGCCGATTGGCATTTTAAAAATAGGTGCCGATAGGCATTTCAGATATAGAAGTCGATAGGCATTTCAAATATAGGTGCCGATAGGCATTCCAGATATGGTTGCCGATAGGCATTTCAAATATAGGTGCTGATAGGCATTTCAGATGTAGTTTCCGATAGGCATTTCAAAAATAGGTGTCGATAGGCATTTCAGATATAGGTGTCGATAGGCATTTCAGATATAGGTGTCGATAGGCATTTCAGATATAGGTGTCGATAGGCATTTCAGATATAGGTGTCGATAGGCATTTCAGATATAGGTGTCGATAGGCATTTCAGATATAGGTGCCGATAGGCATTTCAGATATAGTTGCCGATTGGCATTTTAAAAATAGGTGCCGATAGGCATTTCAGATATAGAAGCCGATAGGCATTTCAAATATAGGTGCCGATAGGCATACCAGATATGGTTGCCGATAGGCATTTCAAATATAGGTGCTGATAGGCATTTCAGATGTAGTTTCCGATAGGCATTTCAAAAATAGGTGTCGATAGGCATTTCAGATATAGGTGTCGATAGGCATTTCAGATATAGGTGCCGATAGGCATTTCAGATATAGTTGCCGATTGGCATTTTAAAAATAGGTGCCGATAGGCATTTCAGATATAGAGGCCGATAGGCATTTCAAATATAGGAGCCGATAGGCATTCCAGATATGGTTGCCGATAGGCATTTCAAATATAGGTGCTGATAGGCATTTCAGATGTAGTTTCCGATAGGCATTTCAAAAATAGGTGTCGATAGGCATTTCAGATATAGGTGTCGATAGGCATTTCAGATATAGGTGTCGATAGGCATTTCAGATATAGGTGTCGATAGGCATTTCAGATATAGGTGTCGATAGGCATTTCAGATATAGGTGTCGATAGGCATTTCAGATATAGGTGTCGATAGGCATTTCAGATATAGGTGTCGATAGGCATTTCAGATATAGGTGTCGATAGGCATTTCAGATATAGGTGCCGATAGGCATTTCAGATATAGTTGCCGATTGGCATTTTAAAAATAGGTGCCGATAGGCATTTCAGATATAGAAGCCGATAGGCATTTCAAATATAGGTGCCGATAGGCATTCCAGATATGGTTGCCGATAGGCATTTCAAATATAGGTGCTGATAGGCATTTCAGATGTAGTTTCCGATAGGCATTTCAAAAATAGGTGTCGATAGGCATTTCAGATATAGGTGTCGATAGGCATTTCAGATATAGGTGTCGATAGGCATTTCAAATATAGGTGTCGATAGGCATTTCAGATATAGGTGTCGATAATCATTTCAGATATAGGTGTCGATAGGCATTTCAGATATAGGTGTCGATAGGCATTTCAGATATGGGTGTCGATAGGCATTTCAGATATAGGTGCCGATAGGCATTTCAGATATAGTTGCCGATTGGCATTTTAAAAATAGGTGCCGATAGGCATTTCAGATATAGGTGTCGATAGGCATTTCAGATATAGGTGTCGATAGGCATTTCAGATATAGGTGCCGATAGGCATTTCAGATATAGTTGCCGATTGGCATTTTAAAAATAGGTGCCGATAGGCATTTCAGGTATAGAAGCCGATAGGCATTTCAAATATAGGTGCCGATAGGCATTCCAGATATGGTTGCCGATAGGCATTTCAAATGTAGGTGCTGATAGGCATTTCAGATGTAGTTTCCGATAGGCATTTCAAAAATAGGTGTCGATAGGCATTTCAGATATAGGTGTCGATAGGCATTTCAGATATAGGTGTCGATAGGCATTTCAGATATAGGTGTCGATAGGCATTTCAGATATAGGTGTCGATAGGCATTTCAGATATAGGTGCCGATAGGCATTTCAGATATAGTTGCCGATTGGCATTTTAAAAATAGGTGCCGATAGGCATTTCAGATATAGAAGTCGATAGGCATTTCAAATATAGGTGCCGATTGGCATTCCAGATATGGTTGCCGATAGGCATTTCAAATATAGGTGCTGATAGGCATTTCAGATGTAGTTTCCGATAGGCATTTCAAAAATAGGTGTCGATAGGCATTTCAGATATAGGTGTCGATAGGCATTTCAGATATAGGTGTCGATAGGCATTTCAGATATAGGTGTCGATAGGCATTTCAGATATAGGTGTCGATAGGCATTTCAGATATAGGTGTCGATAGGCATTTCAGATATAGGTGCCGATAGGCATTTCAGATATAGTTGCCGATTGGCATTTTAAAAATAGGTGCCGATAGGCATTTCAGATATAGAAGCCGATAGGCATTTCAAATATAGGTGCCGATAGGCATACCAGATATGGTTGCCGATAGGCATTTCAAATATAGGTGCTGATAGGCATTTCAGATGTAGTTTCCGATAGGCATTTCAAAAATAGGTGTCGATAGGCATTTCAGATATAGAAGCCGATAGGCATTTCAAATATAGGTGCCGATAGGCATTCCAGATATGTTTGCCGATAGGCATTTCAAATATAGGTGCTGATAGGCACTTTAGATGTAGTTTCCGATAGGCATTTCAAAAATTGGTGCCGATAGGCATTTCAGATATAGTTACCGATTGGCATTTTAAAAATAGGTGCCGATAGGCATTTCAGATATAGAAGCCGATAGGTATTTCAAATATAGGTGTCGATAGGCATTTCAGATATGGTCGCCAATAGGCATTTCAAATATAGGTGTCGATAGGCATTTCAGATATAGGTGTCGATAGGCATTTCAGATATAGGTGTCGATAGGCATTTCAGATATAGGTGTCGATAGGCATTTCAGATATAGGTGTCGATAGGCATTTCAGATATAGGTGCCGATAGGCATTTCAGATATAGTTGCCGATTGGCATTTTAAAAATAGGTGCCGATAGGCATTTCAGATATAGAAGCCGATAGGCATTTCAAATATAGGTGCCGATAGGCATTCCAGATATGGTTGCCGATAGGCATTTCAAATATAGGTGCTGATAGGCATTTCAGATGTAGTTTCCGATAGGCATTTCAAAAATAGGTGTCGATAGGCATTTCAGATATAGGTGTCGATAGGCATTTCAGATATAGGTGTCGATAGGCATTTCAGCTATAGGTGTCGATAGGCATTTCAGATATAGGTGTCGATAGGCATTTCAGATATAGGTGTCGATAGGCATTTCAGATATAGGTGTCGATAGGCATTTCAGATATAGGTGTCGATAGGCATTTCAGATATAGGTGCCGATAGGCATTTCAGATATAGTTGCCGATTGGCATTATAAAAATAGGTGCCGATAGGCATTTCAGATATAGAAGTCGATAGGCATTTCAAATATAGGTGCCGATAGGCATTCCAGATATGGTTGCCGATAGGCATTTCAAATATAGGTGCTGATAGGCATTTCAGATGTAGTTTCCGATAGGCATTTCAAAAATAGGTGTCGATAGGCATTTCAGATATAGGTGTCGATAGGCATTTCAGATATAGGTGTCGATAGGCATTTCAGATATAGGTGTCGATAGGCATTTCAGATATAGGTGTCGATAGGCATTTCAGATATAGGTGTCGATAGGCATTTCAGATATAGGTGCCGATAGGCATTTCAGATATAGTTGCCGATTGGCATTTTAAAAATAGGTGCCGATAGGCATTTCAGATATAGAAGCCGATAGGCATTTCAAATATAGGTGCCGATAGGCATTCCAGATATGGTTGCCGATAGGCATTTCAAATATAGGTGCTGATAGGCATTTCAGATGTAGTTTCCGATAGGCATTTCAAAAATAGGTGTCGATAGGCATTTCAGATATAGGTGTCGATAGGCATTTCAGATATAGGTGTCGATAGGCATTTCAGATATAGGTGTCGATAGGCATTTCAGATATAGGTGTCGATAGGCATTTCAGATATAGGTGTCGATAGGCATTTCAGATATAGGTGTCGATAGGCATTTCAGATATAGGTGTCGATAGGCATTTCAGATATAGGTGTCGATAGGCATTTCAGATATAGGTGCCGATAGGCATTTCAGATATAGTTGCCGATTGGCATTTTAAAAATAGGTGCCGATAGGCATTTCAGATATAGAAGCCGATAGGCATTTCAAATATAGGTGCCGATAGGCATTCCAGATATGGTTGCCGATAGGCATTTCAAATATAGGTGCTGATAGGCATTTCAGATGTAGTTTCCGATAGGCATTTCAAAAATAGGTGTCGATAGGCATTTTAGATATAGGTGTCGATAGGCATTTCAGATATAGGTGTCGATAGGCATTTCAGATATAGGTGTCGATAGGCATTTCAGATATAGGTGTCGATAGGCATTTCAGATATAGGTGTCGATAGGCATTTCAGATATAGGTGTCGATAGGCATTTCAGATATAAGTGCCGATAGGCATTTCAGATATAGTTGCCGATTGGCATTTTAAAAATAGGTGCCGATAGGCATTTCAGATATAGAAGCCGATAGGCATTTCAAATATAGGTGCCGATAGGCATTCCAGATATGGTTGCCGATAGGCATTTCAAATATAAGTGCTGATAGGCATTTCAGATGTAGTTTCCGATAGGCATTTCAAAAATAGGTGTCAATAGGCATTTCAGATATAGGTGTCGATAGGCATTTTAGATATAGGTGTCGATAGGCATTTCAGATATAGGTGTCGATAGGCATTTCAGATATAGGTGTCGATAGGCATTTCAGATATAGATGTCGATAGGCATTTCAGATATAGGTGCCGATAGGCATTTCAGATATAGTTGCCGATTGGCATTTTAAAAATAGGTGCCGATAGGCATTCCAGATATGGTTGCCGATAGGCATTTCAAATATAGGTGCTGATAGCCATTCCAGATGTAGTTTCCGATAGGCATTTCAAAAATAGGTGTCGATAGGCATTTCAGATATAGGTGTCGATAGGCATTTCAGATATAGGTGTCGATAGGCATTTTAGATTTAGGTGTCGATAGGCATTTCAGATATAGGTGTCGATAGGCATTTCAGATATAGGTGTCGATAGGCATTTCAGATATAGGTGTCGATAGGCATTTCAGATATAGTTGCCGATAGGCATTTCAGATATAGTTGCCGATTGGCATTTTAAAAATAGGTGCCGATAGGCATTTCAGATATAGAAGCCGATAGGCATTTCAAATATAGTTGCCGATAGGCATTCCAGATATGGTTGCCGATAGGCATTTCAAATATAGGTGCTGATAGGCATTTCAGATGTAGTTTCCGATAGGCATTTCAAAAATAGGTGTCGATAGGCATTTCAGATATAGGTGTCGATAGGCATTTCAGATATAGGTGTCGATAGGCATTTCAGATATAGGTGTCGATAGGCATTTCAGATATAGGTGCCGATAGGCATTTCAGATATAGTTGCCGATTGGCATTTTAAAAATAGGTGCCGATAGGCATTTCAGATATAGAAGCCGATAGGCATTTCAAATATAAGTGCCGATAGGCATTCCAGATATGGTTGCCGATAGGCATTTCAAATATAGGTGCTGATAGGCATTTCAGATGTAGTTTCCGATAGGCATTTCAAAAATAGGTGTCGATAGGCATTTTAGATATAGGTGTCGATAGGCATTTCAGATATAGGTGTCGATAGGCATTTCAGATATAGGTGTCGATAGGCATTTCAGATATAGGTGTCGATAGGCATTTCAGATATAGGTGTCGATAGGCATTTCAGATATAGGTGTCGATAGGCATTTCAGATATAAAAGCCGATAGGCATTTCAGATATAGTTGCCGATTGGCATTTTAAAAATAGGTGCCGATAGGCATTTCAGATATAGAAGCCGATAGGCATTTCAAATATAGGTGCCGATAGGCATTCCAGATATGGTTGCCGATAGGCATTTCAAATATAAGTGCTGATAGGCATTTCAGATGTAGTTTCCGATAGGCATTTCAAAAATAGGTGTCGATAGGCATTTCAGATATAGGTGTCGATAGGCATTTTAGATATAGGTGTCGATAGGCATTTCAGATATAGGTGTCGATAGGCATTTCAGGTATAGGTGTCGATAGGCATTTCAGATATAGGTGTCGATAGGCATTTCAGATATAGGTGCCGATAGGCATTTCAGATATAGTTGCCGATTGGCATTTTAAAAATAGGTGCCGATAGGCATTTCAGATATAGAAGCCGATAGGCATTTCAAATATAGGTGCCGATAGGCATTCCAGATATGGTTGCCGATAGGCATTTCAAATATAGGTGCTGATAGGCATTTCAGATGTAGTTTCCGATAGGCATTTCAAAAATAGGTGTCGATAGGCATTTCAGATATAGGTGTCGATAGGCATTTCAGATATAGGTGTCGATAGGCATTTCAGATTTAGGTGTCGATAGGCAATTCAGATATAGGTGTCGATAGGCATTTCAGATATAGGTGTCGATAGGCATTTCAGATATAGGTGTCGATAGGCATTTCAGATATAGGTGCCGATAGGCATTTCAGATATAGTTGCCGATTGGCATTTTAAAAATAGGTGCCGATAGGCATTTCAGATATAGAAGCCGATAGGCATTTCAAATATAGGTGCCGATAGGCATTCCAGATATGGTTGCCGATAGGCATTTCAAATATAGGTGCTGATAGGCATTTCAGATGTAGTTTCCGATAGGCATTTCAAAAATAGGTGTCGATAGGCATTTCAGATATAGGTGTCGATAGGCATTTCAGATATAGGTGTCGATAGGCATTTCAGATATAGGTGTCGATAGGCATTTCAGATATAGGTGCCGATAGGCATTTCAGATATATTTGCCGATTGGCATTTTAAAAATAGGTGCCGATACGCATTTCAGATATAGAAGCCGATAGGCATTTCAAATATAGGTGCCGATAGGCATTCCAGATATGGTTGCCGATAGGCATTTCAAATATAGGTGCTGATAGGCATTTCAGATGTAGTTTCCGATAGGCATTTCAAAAATAGGTGTCGATAGGCATTTCAGATATAGGTGTCGATAGGCATTTCAGATATAGGTGTCGATAGGCATTTCAGATATAGGTGTCGATAGGCATTTCAGATATAGGTGTCGATAGGCATTTCAGATATAGGTGCCGATAGGCATTTCAGATATAAGTTGCCGATTGGCATTTTAAAAATAGGTGCCGATAGGCATTTCAGATATAGAAGCCGATAGGCATATTAAATATAGGTGCCGATAGGCATTCCAGATATGGTTGCCGATAGGCATTTCAAATATAGGTGCTGATAGGCATTTCAGATGTAGTTTCCGATAGGCATTTCAAAAATAGGTGTCGATAGGCATTTCAGATATAGGTGTCGATAGGCATTTCAGATATAGGTGTCGATAGGCATTTCAGATATAGGTGCCGATAGGCATTTCAGATATAGTTGCCGATTGGCATTTTAAAAATAGGTGCCGATAGGCATTTCAGATATAGAAGCCGATAGGCATTTCAAATATAGGTGCCGATAGGCATTCCAGATATGGTTGCCGATAGGCATTTCAAATATAGGTGCTGATAGGCATTTCAGATGTAGTTTCCGATAGGCATTTCAAAAATAGATGTCGATAGCAATTTCAGATATAGGTGTCGATAGGCATTTCAGATATAGGTGTCGATAGGCATTTCAGATATAGGTGTCGATAGGCATTTCAGATATAGGTGTCGATAGGCATTTCAGATATAGGTGTCGATAGGCATTTCAGATATAGGTGCCGATAGGCATTTCAGATATAGTTGTCGATTGGCATTTTAAAAATAGGTGCCGATAGGCATTTCAGATATAGAAGCCGATAGGCATTTCAAATATAGGTGCCGATAGGCATTCCAGATATGGTTGCCGACAGGCATTTCAAATATAGGTGCTGATAGGCATTTCAGATGTAGTTTCCGATAGGCATTTCAAAAATAGGTGTCGATAGGCATTTCAGATATAGGTGTCGATAGGCATTTCAGATATAGGTGTCGATAGGCATTTCAGATTTAGGTGTCGATAGGCATTTCAGATATAGGTGTCGATAGGCATTTCAGATATAGGTGTCGATAGGCATTTCAGATATCGGTGTCGATAGGCATTTCAGATATAGGTGTCGATAGGCATTTCAGATATAGGTGCCGATAGGCATTTCAGATATAGTTGCCGATTGGCATTTTAAAAATAGGTGCCGATAGGCATTTCAGATATAGAAGCTGATAGGCATTTCAGATATAGGTGCCGATAGGCATTCCAGATATAGTTGCCGATAGGCATTTCAAATATAGGTGCTGATAGGCATTTCAGATGTAGTTTCCGATAGGCATTTCAAAAATAGGTGTCGATAGGCATTTCAGATATAGGTGTCGATAGGCATTTAAGATATAGGTGTCGATAGGCATTTCAGATATAGGTGTCGATAGGCATTTCAGATATAGGTGTCGATAGGCATTTCAGATATAGGTGGCGATAGGCATTTCAGATATAAGTGTCGATAGGCATTTCAGATATAGGTGGCGATAGGCATTTCAGATATAGGTGCCGATAGGCATTTCAGATATAGTTGCCGATTGGCATTTTAAAAATAGGTGCCGATAGGCATTTCAGATATAGAAGCCGATAGGCATTTAAAATATAGGTGCCGATAGGCATTCCAGATATGGTTGCCGATAGGCATTTCAAATATAAGTGCTGATAGGCATTTCAGATGTAGTTTCCGATAGGCATTTCAAAAATAGGTGTCGATAGGCATTTCAGATATAGGTGTCGATAGGCATTTCAGATATAGGTGTCGATAGGCATTTCAGATATAGGTGTCGATAGGCATTTCAGATATAGGTGTCGATAGGCATTTCAGATATAGGTGTCGATAGGCATTTCAGATATAGGTGTCGATAGGCATTTCAGATATAGGTGTCGATAGGCATTTCAGATATAGGTGTCGATAGGCATTTCAGATATAGGTGCCGATAGGCATTTCAGATATAGTTGCCGATTGGCATTTTAAAAATAGGTGCCGATAGGTATTTCAGGTATAGAAGCCGATAGGCATTTCAAATATAGGTGCCGATAGGCATTCCAGATATGGTTGCCGATAGGCATTTCAAATATAGGTGCTGATAGGCATTTCAGATGTAGTTTCCGATAGGCATTTCAAAAATAGGTGTCGATAGGCATTTCAGATATAGGTGTCGATAGGCATTTCAGATATAGGTGTCGATAGGCATTTCAGATATAGGTGTCGATAGGCATTTCAGATATAGGTGTCGATAGGCATTTCAGATATAGGTGTCGATAGGCATTTCAGATATAGGTGTCGATAGGCATTTCAGATATAGGTGTCGATAGGCATTTCAGATATAGGTGCCGATAGGCATTTCAGATATAGTTGCCGATTGGCATTTTAAAAATAGGTGTCGATAGGCATTTCAGATATAGAAGCCGATAGGCATTTCAAATATAGGTGCCGATAGGCATTCCAGATATGGTTGCCGATAGGCATTTCAAATATAGGTGCTGATAGGCATGTCAGATGTAGTTTCCGATAGGCATTTTAAAAATAGGTGTCGATAGGCATTTCAGATATAGGTGTCGATAGGCATTTCAGATATAGGTGTCGATAGGTATTTCAGATATAGTTGCCGATTGGCATTTTAAAAATAGGTGCCGATAGGCATTTCAGATATAGAAGCCGATAGGCATTTCAAATATAGGTGCCGATAGGCATTCCAGATATGGTTGCCGATAGGCATTTCAAATATAAGTGCTGATAGGCATTTCAGATGTAGTTTCCGATAGGCATTTTAAAAATAGGTGTCGATAGGCATTTCAGATATAGGTGTCGATAGGCATTTCAGATATAGGTGTCGATAGGCATTTCATATATAGGTGTCGATAGGCATTTCAGATATAGGTGTCGATAGGCATTTCAGATATAGGTGTCGATAGGCATTTCAGATATAGGTGTCGATAGGCATTTCAGATATAGGTGTCGATAGGCATTTCAGATATAGGTGCCGATAGGCATTTCAGATATAGTTGCCGATTGGCATTTTAAAAATAGGTGCCGATAGGCATTTCAGATATAGAAGCCGATAGGCATTTCAAATATAGGTGCCGATAGGCATTCCAGATATGGTTGCCGATAGGCATTTCAAATATAGGTGCTGATAGGCATTTCAGATGTAGTTTCCGATAGGCATTTCAAAAATAGGTGTCGATAGGCATTTCAGATATAGGTGTCGATAGGCATTTCAGATATAGGTGTCGATAGGCATTTCAGATATAGGTGTCGATAGGCATTTCAGATATAGGTGTCGATAGGCATTTCAGATATAGGTGTCGATAGGCATTTCAGATATAGGTGTCGATAGGCGTTTTAGATATAGGTGTCGATAGGCATTTCAGATATAGGTGCCGAAAGGCATTTCAGATATAGTTGCCGATTGGCATTTTAAAAATAGGTGCCAATAGGCATTTCAGATATAGAAGCCGATAGGCATTTCAAATATAGGTGCCGATAGGCATTCCAGATATGGTTGCCGATAGGCATTTCAAATATAGGTGCTGATAGGCATTTCAGATGTAGTTTCCGATAGGCATTTCAAAAATAGGTGTCGATAGGCATTTCAGATATAGGTGTCGATAGGCATTTCAGATATAGGTGTCGATAGGCATTTCAGATATAGGTGTCGATAGGCATTTCAGATATAGGTGTCGAAAGGCATTTCAGATATAGGTGTCGATAGGCATTTCAGATATAGGTGTCGATAGGCATTTCAGATATAGGTGTCGATAGGCATTTCAGATATAAGTGCCGATAGGCATTTCAGATATAGTTGCCGATTGGCATTTTAAAAATAGGTGCCGATAGGCATTTCAGATATAGAAGCCGATAGGCATTTCAAATATAGGTGCCGATAGGCATTCCAGATATGGTTGCCGATAGGCATTTCAAATATAAGTGCTGATAGGCATTTCAGATGTAGTTTCCGATAGGCATTTCAAAAATAGGTGTCGATAGGCATTTCAGATATAGGTGTCGATAGGCATTTCAGATATAGGTGTCGATAGGCATTTCAGATATAGGTGTCGATAGGCATTTCAGATATAGGTGTCGATAGGCATTTCAGATATAGGTGTCGATAGGCATTTCAGATATAGGTGTCGATAGGCATTTCAGATATAGGTGTCGATAGGCATTTCAGATATAGGTGCCGATAGGCATTTCAGATATAGTTGCCGATTGGCATTTTAAAAATAGGTGCCGATAGGCATTTCAGATATAGAAGCCGATAGGCATTTCAAATATAGGTGCCGATAGGCATTCCAGATATGGTTGCCGATAGGCATTTCAAATATAGGTGCTGATAGGCATTTCAGATGTAGTTTCCGATAGGCATTTCAAAAATAGGTGTCGATAGGCATTTTAGATATAGGTGTCGATAGGCATTTCAGATATAGGTGTCGATAGGCATTTCAGATTTAGGTGTCGATAGGCATTTCAGATATAGGTGTCGATAGGCATTTCAGATATAGGTGTCGATAGGCATTTCAGATATAGGTGTCGATAGGCATTTCAGATATAGGTGCCGATAGGCATTTCAGATATAGTTGCCGATTGGCATTTTAAAAATAGGTGCCGATAGGCATTTCAGATATAGAAGCCGATAGGCATTTCAAATATAGGTGCCGATAGGCATTCCAGATATGGTTGCCGATAGGCATTTCAAATATAGGTGCTGATAGGCATTTCAGATGTAGTTTCCGATAGGCATTTCAAAAATAGGTGTCGATATGCATTTCAGATATAGGTGTCGATAGGCATTTCAGATATAGGTGTCGATAGGCATTTCAGATATAGGTGTCGATAGGCATTTCAGATATAGGTGCCGATAGGCATTTCAGATATATTTGCCGATTGGCATTTTAAAAATAGGTGCCGATACGCATTTCAGATATAGAAGCCGATAGGCATTTCAAATATAGGTGCCGATAGGCATTCCAGATATGGTTGCCGATAGGCATTTCAAATATAGGTGCTGATAGGCATTTCAGATGTAGTTTCCGATAGGCATTTCAAAAATAGGTGTCGATAGGCATTTCAGATATAGGTGTCGATAGGCATTTCAGATATAGGTGTCGATAGGCATTTCAGATTTGGTGTCGATAGGCATTTCAGATATAGGTGTCGATAGGCATTTCAGATATAGGTGTCGATAGGCATTTCAGATTTAGGTGTCGATAGGCATTTCAGATATAGGTGTCGATAGGCATTTCAGATATAGGTGCCGATAGGCATTTCAGATATAGTTGCCGATTGGCATTTTAAAAATAGGTGCCGATAGGCATTTCAAATATAGAAGCCGATAGGCATTTCAAATATAGGTGCCGATAGGCATTCCAGATATGGTTGCCGATATGCATTTTAAATATAGGTGCTGATAGGCATTTCAGATGTAGTTTCCGATAGGCATTTCAAAAATAGGTGTCGATAGGCATTTCAGATATAGGTGTCGATAGGCATTTCAGATATAGGTGTCGATAGGCATTTCAGATATAGGTGTCGATAGGCATTTCAGATATAGGTGTCGATAGGCATTTCAGATATAGGTGTCGATAGGCATTTCAGATATAGGTGCCGATAGGCATTTCAGATATAGTTGCCGATTGGCATTTTAAAAATAGGTGCCGATAGGCATTTCAGATATAGAAGCCGATAGGCATTTCAAATAAAGGTGCCGAAAGGCATTCCAGATATGGTTGCCGATAGGCATTTCAAATATAAGTGCTGATAGGCATTTCAGATGTAGTTTCCGATAGGCATTTCAAAAATAGGTGTCGATAGGCATTTCAGATATAGGTGTCGATAGGCATTTCAGATATAGGTGTCGATAGGCATTTCAGATATAGGTGTCGATAGGCATTTCAGATATAGGTGTCGATAGGCATTTCAGATATAGGTGTCGATAGGCATTTCAGATATAGGTGTCGATAGGCATTTCAGATATAGGTGTCGATAGGCATTTCAGATATAGGTGTCGATAGGCATTTCAGATATAGGTGTCGATAGGCATTTCAGATATAGGTGCCGATAGGCATTTCAGATATAGAAGCCGATAGGCATTTCAAATATAGGTGCCGATAGGCATTCCAGATATGGTTGCCGATAGGCATTTCAAATATAGGTGCTGATAGGCATTTCAGATGTAGTTTCCGATAGGCATTTCAAAAATAGGTGTCGATAGGCATTTCAGATATAGGTGTCGATAGGTATTTCAGATATAGGTGTCGATAGGCATTTCAGATATAGGTGTCGATAGGCATTTCAGATATAGGTGTCGATAGGCATTTCAGATATAGGTGTCGATAGGCATTTCAGATATAGGTGTCGATAGGCATTTCAGATATAGGTGTCGATAGGCATTTCAGATATAGGTGTCGATAGGCATTTCAGATATAGGTGTCGATAGGCATTTCAGATATAGGTGCCGATAGGCATTTCAGATATAGTTGCCGATTGGCATTTTAAAAATAGGTGCCGATAGGCATTTCAGATATAGAAGCCGATAGGCATTTCAAATATAGGTGCCGATAGGCATTCCAGATATGGTTGCCGATAGGCATTTCAAATATAGGTGCTGATAGGCATTTCAGATGTAGTTTCCGATAGGCATTTCAAAAATAGGTGTCGATAGGCATTTCAGATATAGGTGTCGATAGGCATTTCAGATATAGGTGTCGATAGGCATTTCAGATTTAGGTGTCGATAGGCATTTCAGATATAGGTGTCGATAGGCATTTCAGATATAGGTGTCGATAGGCATTTCAGATATAGGTGTCGATAGGCATTTCAGATATAGGTGCCGATAGGCATTTCAGATATAGTTGCCGATTGGCATTTTAAAAATAGGTGCCGATAGGCATTTCAGATATAGAAGCCGATAGGCATTTCAAATATAGGTGCCGATAGGCATTCCAGATATGGTTGCCGATAGGCATTTCAAATATAGGTGCTGATAGGCATTTCAGATGTAGTTTCCGATAGGCATTTCAAAAATAGGTGTCGATATGCATTTCAGATATAGGTGTCGATAGGCATTTCAGATATAGGTGTCGATAGGCATTTCAGATATAGGTGTCGATAGGCATTTCAGATATAGGTGCCGATAGGCATTTCAGATATATTTGCCGATTGGCATTTTAAAAATAGGTGCCGATACGCATTTCAGATATAGAAGCCGATAGGCATTTCAAATATAGGTGCCGATAGGCATTCCAGATATGGTTGCCGATAGGCATTTCAAATATAGGTGCTGATAGGCATTTCAGATGTAGTTTCCGATAGGCATTTCAAAAATAGGTGTCGATAGGCATTTCAGATATAGGTGTCGATAGGCATTTCAGATATAGGTGTCGATAGGCATTTCAGATTTGGTGTCGATAGGCATTTCAGATATAGGTGTCGATAGGCATTTCAGATATAGGTGTCGATAGGCATTTCAGATTTAGGTGTCGATAGGCATTTCAGATATAGGTGTCGATAGGCATTTCAGATATAGGTGCCGATAGGCATTTCAGATATAGTTGCCGATTGGCATTTTAAAAATAGGTGCCGATAGGCATTTCAGATATAGAAGCCGATAGGCATTTCAAATATAGGTGCCGATAGGCATTCCAGATATGGTTGCCGATATGCATTTTAAATATAGGTGCTGATAGGCATTTCAGATGTAGTTTCCGATAGGCATTTCAAAAATAGGTGTCGATAGGCATTTCAGATATAGGTGTCGATAGGCATTTCAGATATAGGTGTCGATAGGCATTTCAGATATAGGTGTCGATAGGCATTTCAGATATAGGTGTCGATAGGCATTTCAGATATAGGTGTCGATAGGCATTTCAGATATAGGTGCCGATAGGCATTTCAGATATAGTTGCCGATTGGCATTTTAAAAATAGGTGCCGATAGGCATTTCAGATATAGAAGCCGATAGGCATTTCAAATAAAGGTGCCGAAAGGCATTCCAGATATGGTTGCCGATAGGCATTTCAAATATAAGTGCTGATAGGCATTTCAGATGTAGTTTCCGATAGGCATTTCAAAAATAGGTGTCGATAGGCATTTCAGATATAGGTGTCGATAGGCATTTCAGATATAGGTGTCGATAGGCATTTCAGATATAGGTGTCGATAGGCATTTCAGATATAGGTGTCGATAGGCATTTCAGATATAGGTGTCGATAGGCATTTCAGATATAGGTGTCGATAGGCATTTCAGATATAGGTGTCGATAGGCATTTCAGATATAGGTGTCGATAGGCATTTCAGATATAGGTGTCGAAAGGCATTTCAGATATAGGTGCCGATAGGCATTTCAGATATAGAAGCCGATAGGCATTTCAAATATAGGTGCCGATAGGCATTCCAGATATGGTTGCCGATAGGCATTTCAAATATAGGTGCTGATAGGCATTTCAGATGTAGTTTCCGATAGGCATTTCAAAAATAGGTGTCGATAGGCATTTCAGATATAGGTGTCGATAGGTATTTCAGATATAGGTGTCGATAGGCATTTCAGATATAGGTGTCGATAGGCATTTCAGATATAGTTGCCGATTGGCATTTTAAAAATAGGTGCCGATAGGCATTTGAGATATAGAAGCCGATAGGCATTTCAAATATAGGTGCCGATAGGCATTCCAGATATGGTTGCCGATAGGCATTTCAAATATAGGTGCTGATAGGCATTTCAGATGTAGTTTCCGATAGGCATTTCAAAAATAGGTGTCAATAGGCATTTCAGATATAGGTGTCGATAGGCATTTCAGATATAGGTGTCGATAGGCATTTCAGATTTAGGTGTCGATAGGCATTTCAGATATAGGTGTCGATAGGCATTTCAGATATAGGTGTCGATAGGCATTTCAGATATAGGTGTCGATAGGCATTTCAGATATAGGTGTCGATAGGCATTTCAGATATAGGTGCCGATAGGCATTTCAGATATAGTTGCCGATTGGCATTTTAAAAATAGGTGCCGATAGGTATTTCAGATATAGAAGCCGATAGGCATTTCAAATATAGGTGCCGATAGGCATTCCAGATATGGTTGCCGATAGGCATTTCAAATATAGGTGCTGATAGGCATTTCAGATGTAGTTTCCGATAGGCATTTCAAAAATAGGTGTCGATAGGCATTTCAGATATAGGTGTCGATAGGCATTTCAGATATAGGTGTCGATAGGCATTTCAGATATAGGTGTCGATAGACATTTCAGATATAGGTGTCGATAGGCATTTCAGATATAGGTGTCGATAGGCATTTCAGATATAGGTGTCGATAGGCATTTCAGATATAGGTGCCGATAGTCATTTCAGATATAGTTGCCGATTGGCATTTTAAAAATAGGTGCCGATAGGCATTTCAGATATAGAAGCCGATAGGCATTTCAAATATAGGTGCCGATAGGCATTCCAGATAAGGTTGCCGATAGGCATTTCAAATATAAGTGCTGATAGGCATTTCAGATGTAGTTTCCGATAGGCATTTCAAAAATAGGTGTCGATAGGCATTTCAGATATAGGTGTCGATAGGCATTTCAGATATAGGTGTCGATATGCATTTCAGATATAGGTGTCGATAGGCATTTCAGATATAGGTGTCGATAGGCATTTCAGATATAGGTGTCGATAGGCATTTAAGATATAGGTGTCGATAGGCATTTCAGATATAGGTGTCGATAGGCATTTCAGATATAGGTGTCGATAGGCATTTCAGATATAGGTGCCGATAGGCATTTCAGATATAGAAGCCGATAGGCATTTCAAATATAGGTGCCGATAGGCATTCCAGATATGGTTGCCGAAAGGCATTTCAAATATAGGTGCTGATAGGCATTTCAGATGTAGTTTCCGATAGGCATTTCAAAAATAGGTGTCGATAGGCATTTCAGATATAGGTGTCGATAGGCATTTCAGATATAGGTATCGATAGGCATTTCAGATATAGGTGTCGATAGGCATTTCAGATATAGGTGTCGATAGGCATTTCAGATATAGGTGTCGATAGGCATTTCAGATATAGGTGTCGATAGGCATTTCAGATATAGTTGCCGTATGGCATTTTAAAAATAGGTGCCGATAGGCATTTGAGATATAGAAGCCGATAGGCATTTCAAATATAGGTGCCGATAGGCATTCCAGATATGGTTGCCGATAGGCATTTCAAATATAGGTGCTGATAGGCATTTCAGATGTAGTTTCCGATAGGCATTTCAAAAATAGGTGTCGATAGGCATTTCAGATATAGTTGCCGATTGGCATTTTAAAAATAGGTGCCGATAGGCATTTCAGATATAGAAGCCGATAGGCATTTCAAATATAGGTGCCGATAGGCATTCCAGATAAGGTTGCCGATAGGCATTTCAAATATAAGTGCTGATAGGCATTTCAGATGTAGTTTCCGATAGGCATTTCAAAAATAGGTGTCGATAGGCATTTCAGATATAGGTGTCGATAGGCATTTCAGATATAGGTGTCGATATGCATTTCAGATATAGGTGTCGATAGGCATTTCAGATATAGGTGTCGATAGGCATTTCAGATATAGGTGTCGATAGGCATTTAAGATATAGGTGTCGATAGGCATTTCAGATATAGGTGTCGATAGGCATTTCAGATATAGGTGTCGATAGGCATTTCAGATATAGGTGCCGATAGGCATTTCAGATATAGAAGCCGATAGGCATTTCAAATATATGGGCCGATAGGCATTCCAGATATGGTTGCCGAAAGGCATTTCAAATATAGGTGCTGATAGGCATTTCAGATGTAGTTTCCGATAGGCATTTCAAAAATAGATGTCGATAGGCATTTCAGATATAGGTGTCGATAGACATTTCAGATATAGGTGTCGATAGGCATTTCAGATATAGGTGTCGATAGGCATTTCAGATATAGGTGTCGATAGGCATTTCAGATATAGGTGCCGATAGGCATTTCAGATATAGTTGCCGATTGGCATTTTAAAAATAGGTGCCGATAGGCATTTCAGATATAGAAGCCGATAGGCATTTCAAATATAGGTGCCGATAGGCATTCCAGATAAGGTTGCCGATAGGCATTTCAAATATAAGTGCTGATAGGCATTTCAGATGTAGTTTCCGATAGGCATTTCAAAAATAGGTGTCGATAGGCATTTCAGATATAGGTGTCGATAGGCATTTCAGATATAGGTGTCGATATGCATTTCAGATATAGGTGTCGATAGGCATTTCAGATATAGGTGTCGATAGGCATTTCAGATATAGGTGTCGATAGGCATTTCAGATATAGGTGTCGATAGGCATTTCAGATATAGGTGTCGATAGGCATTTCAGATATAGGTGCCGATAGGCATTTCAGATATAGTTGCCGATTGGCATTTTAAAAATAGGTGCCGATAGGTATTTCAGATATAGAAGCCGATAGGCATTTCAAATATAGGTGTCGATAGGCATTCCAGATATGGTTGCCGATAGGCATTTCAAATATAGGTGCTGATAGGCATTTCAGATGTAGTTTCCGATAGGCATTTCAAAAATAGGTGTCGATAGGCACTTCAGATATAGGTGTCGATAGGCATTTCAGATATAGGTGTCGATAGGCATTTCAGATATAGGTGTCGATAGGCATTTCAGATATAGGTGTCGATAGGCATTTCAGATATAGGTGTCGATAGGCATTTCAGATATAGGTGTCGATAGGCATTTCAGATATAGGTGTCGATAGGCATTTCAGATATAGGTGCCGATAGGCATTTTAGATATAGTTGCCGATTGGCATTTTAAAAATAGGTGTCGATAGGCATTTCAGATATATAAGCCGATAGGCATTTCAAATATAGGTGCCGATAGGCATTCTAGATATGGTTGCCGATAGGCATTTCAAATATAGGTGCTGATAGGCATTTCAGATGTAGTTTCCGATAGGCATTTTAAAAATAGGTGTCGATAGGCATTTCAGATATAGGTGTCGATAGGCATTTCAGATATAGGTGTCGATAGGCATTTCAGATATAGGTGTCGATAGGCATTTCAGATTTAGGTGTCGATAGGCATTTCAGATATAGGTGTCGATAGGCATTTCAGATATAGGTGTCGATAGGCATTTCAGATATAGGTGTCGATAGGCATTTCAGATATAGGTGCCGATAGGCATTTCAGATATAGTTGCCGATTGGCATTTTAAAAATAGGTGCCGATAGGCATTTCAGATATAGAAGCCGATAGGCATTTCAAATATAGGTGCCGATAGGCATTCCAGATATGGTTGCCGATAGGCATTTCAAATATAGGTGCTGATAGGCATTTCAGATGTAGTTTCCGATAGGCATTTCAAAAATAGGTGTCGATAGGCATTTCAGATATAGGTGTCGATAGGCATTTCAGATATAGGTGTCGATAGGCATTTCAGATATAGGTGTCGATAGGCATTTCAGATATAGGTGCCGATAGGCATTTCAGATATATTTGCCGATTGGCATTTTAAAAATAGGTGCCGATACGCATTTCAGATATAGAAGCCGATAGGCATTTCAAATATAGGTGCCGATAGGCATTCCAGATATGGTTGCCGATAGGCATTTCAAATATAGGTGCTGATAGGCATTTCAGATGTAGTTTCCGATAGGCATTTCAAAAATAGGTGTCGATAGGCATTTCAGATATAGGTGTCGATAGGCATTTCAGATATAGGTGTCGATAGGCATTTCAGATTTGGTGTCGATAGGCATTTCAGATATAGGTGTCGATAGGCACTTCAGATATAGTTGCCGATTGGCATTTTAAAAATAGGTGCCGATAGGCATTTCAGATATAGAAGCCGATAGGCATTTCAAATATAGGTGCCGATAGGCATTCCAGATATGGTTGCCGATATGCATTTTAAATATAGGTGCTGATAGGCATTTCAGATGTAGTTTCCGATAGGCATTTCAAAAATAGGTGTCGATAGGCATTTCAGATATAGGTGTCGATAGGCATTTCAGATATAGGTGTCGATAGGCATTTCAGATATAGGTGTCGATAGGCATTTCAGATATAGGTGTCGATAGGCATTTCAGATATAGGTGTCGATAGGCATTTCAGATATAGGTGCCGATAGGCATTTCAGATATAGTTGCCGATTGGCATTTTAAAAATAGGTGCCGATAGGCATTTCAGATATAGAAGCCGATAGGCATTTCAAATATAGGTGCCGAAAGGCATTCCAGATATGGTTGCCGATAGGCATTTCAAATATAAGTGCTGATAGGCATTTCAGATGTAGTTTCCGATAGGCATTTCAAAAATAGGTGTCGATAGGCATTTCAGATATAGGTGTCGATAGGCATTTCAGATATAGGTGTCGATAGGCATTTCAGATATAGGTGTCGATAGGCATTTCAGATATAGGTGTCGATAGGCATTTCAGATATAGGTGTCGATAGGCATTTCAGATATAGGTGTCGATAGGCATTTCAGATATAGGTGTCGATAGGCATTTCAGATATAGGTGTCGATAGGCATTTCAGATATAGGTGCCGATAGGCATTTCAGATATAGAAGCCGATAGGCATTTCAAATATAGGTGCCGATAGGCATTCCAGATATGGTTGCCGATAGGCATTTCAAATATAGGTGCTGATAGGCATTTCAGATGTAGTTTCCGATAGGCATTTCAAAAATAGGTGTCGATAGGCATTTCAGATATAGGTGTCGATAGGTATTTCAGATATAGGTGTCGATAGGCATTTCAGATATAGGTGTCGATAGGCATTTCAGATATAGTTGCCGATTGGCATTTTAAAAATAGGTGCCGATAGGCATTTGAGATATAGAAGCCGATAGGCATTTCAAATATAGGTGCCGATAGGCATTCCAGATATGGTTGCCGATAGGCATTTCAAATATAGGTGCTGATAGGCATTTCAGATGTAGTTTCCGATAGGCATTTCAAAAATAGGTGTCAATAGGCATTTCAGATATAGGTGTCGATAGGCATTTCAGATATAGGTGTCGATAGGCATTTCAGATTTAGGTGTCGATAGGCATTTCAGATATAGGTGTCGATAGGCATTTCAGATATAGGTGTCGATAGGCATTTCAGATATAGGTGTCGATAGGCATTTCAGATATAGGTGTCGATAGGCATTTCAGATATAGGTGCCGATAGGCATTTCAGATATAGTTGCCGATTGGCATTTTAAAAATAGGTGCCGATAGGTATTTCAGATATAGAAGCCGATAGGCATTTAAAATATAGGTGCCGATAGGCATTCCAGATATGGTTGCCGATAGGCATTTCAAATATAGGTGCTGATAGGCATTTCAGATGTAGTTTCCGATAGGCATTTCAAAAATAGGTGTCGATAGGCATTTCAGATATAGGTGTCGATAGGCATTTCAGATATAGGTGTCGATAGGCATTTCAGATATAGGTGTCGATAGACATTTCAGATATAGGTGTCGATAGGCATTTCAGATATAGGTGTCGATAGGCATTTCAGATATAGGTGTCGATAGGCATTTCAGATATAGGTGCCGATAGGCATTTCAGATATAGTTGCCGATTGGCATTTTAAAAATAGGTGCCGATAGGCATTTCAGATATAGAAGCCGATAGGCATTTCAAATATAGGTGCCGATAGGCATTCCAGATAAGGTTGCCGATAGGCATTTCAAATATAAGTGCTGATAGGCATTTCAGATGTAGTTTCCGATAGGCATTTCAAAAATAGGTGTCGATAGGCATTTCAGATATAGGTGTCGATAGGCATTTCAGATATAGGTGTCGATATGCATTTCAGATATAGGTGTCGATAGGCATTTCAGATATAGGTGTCGATAGGCATTTCAGATATAGGTGTCGATAGGCATTTAAGATATAGGTGTCGATAGGCATTTCAGATATAGGTGTCGATAGGCATTTCAGATATAGGTGTCGATAGGCATTTCAGATATAGGTGCCGATAGGCATTTCAGATATAGAAGCCGATAGGCATTTCAAATATAGGTGCCGATAGGCATTCCAGATATGGTTGCCGAAAGGCATTTCAAATATAGGTGCTGATAGGCATTTCAGATGTAGTTTCCGATAGGCATTTCAAAAATAGGTGTCGATAGGCATTTCAGATATAGGTGTCGATAGGCATTTCAGATATAGGTATCGATAGGCATTTCAGATATAGGTGTCGATAGGCATTTCAGATATAGGTGTCGATAGGCATTTCAGATATAGGTGTCGATAGGCATTTCAGATATAGGTGTCGATAGGCATTTCAGATATAGTTGCCGTATGGCATTTTAAAAATAAGTGCCGATAGGCATTTGAGATATAGAAGCCGATAGGCATTTCAAATATAGGTGCCGATAGGCATTCCAGATATGGTTGCCGATAGGCATTTCAAATATAGGTGCTGATAGGCATTTCAGATGTAGTTTCCGATAGGCATTTCAAAAATAGGTGTCGATAGGCATTTCAGATATAGGTGTCGATAGGCATTTCAGATATAGGTGTCGATAGGCATTTCAGATATAGGTGTCGATAGGCATTTCAGATATAGGTGTCGATAGGCATTTCAGATATAGGTGTCGATAGGCATTTCAGATATAGGTGTCGATAGGCATTTCAGATATAGGTGTCGATAGGCATTTCAGATATAGGTGCCGATAGGCATTTTAGATATAGTTGCCGATTGGCATTTTAAAAATAGGTGTCGATAGGCATTTCAGATATAGAAGCCGATAGGCATTTCAAATATAGGTGCCGATAGGCATTCTAGATATGGTTGCCGATAGGCATTTCAAATATAGGTGCTGATAGGCATTTCAGATGTAGTTTCCGATAGGCATTTTAAAAATAGGTGTCGATAGGCATTTCAGATATAGGTGTCGATAGGCATTTCAGATATAGGTGTCGATAGGCATTTCAGATATAAGTGCCGATAGGCATTTCAGATATAGTTGCCGATTGGCATTTTAAAAATAGGTGCCGATAGGTATTTCAGATATAGAAGCCGATAGGCATTTCAAATATAGGTGCCGATAGGCATTCCAGATATGGTTGCCGATAGGCATTTCAAATATAGGTGCTGATAGGCATTTCAGATGTAGTTTCCGATAGGCATTTCAAAAATAGGTGTCGATAGGCACTTCAGATATAGGTGTCGATAGGCATTTCAGATATAGGTGTCGATAGGCATTTCAGATATAGGTGTCGATAGGCATTTCAGATATAGGTGTCGATAGGCATTTCAGATATAGGTGTCGATAGGCATTTCAGATATAGGTGTCGATAGGCATTTCAGATATAGGTGTCGATAGGCATTTCAGATATAGGTGCCGATAGGCATTTTAGATATAGTTGCCGATTGGCATTTTAAAAATAGGTGTCGATAGGCATTTCAGATATAGAAGCCGATAGGCATTTCAAATATAGGTGCCGATAGGCATTCTAGATATGGTTGCCGATAGGCATTTCAAATATAGGTGCTGATAGGCATTTCAGATGTAGTTTCCGATAGGCATTTTAAAAATAGGTGTCGATAGGCATTTCAGATATAGGTGTCGATAGGCATTTCAGATATAGGTGTCGATAGGCATTTCAGATATAGGTGTCGATAGGCATTTCAGATATAGGTGTCGATAGGCATTTCAGATATAGGTGTCGATAGGCATTTCAGATATAGGTGTCGATAGGCATTTCAGATATAGGTGCCGATAGGCATTTCAGATATAGTTGCCGATTGGCATTTTAAAAATAGGTGCCGATAGGCATTTCAGATATAGAAGCCGATAGGCATTTCAAATATAGGTGCCGATAGGCATTCCAGATATGGTTGCCGATAGGCATTTCAAATATAAGTGCTGATAGGCATTTCAGATGTAGTTTCCGATAGGCATTTCAAAAATAGGTGTCGATAGGCATTTCAGATATAGGTGTCGATAGGCATTTCAGATATATGTGTCGATAGGCATTTCAGATATAGGTGTCGATAGGCATTTCAAATATAGGTGTCGATAGGCATTTCAGATATAGGTGTCGATAGGCATTTCAGATATAGGTGTCGATAGGCATTTCAGATATAGGTGTCGATAGGCATTTCAGATATAGGTGTCGATAGGCATTTCAGATATAGGTGCCGATAGGCATTTCAGATATAGTTGCCGATTAACATTTTAAAAATAGGTGCCGATAGGCATTTCAGATATAGAAGCCGATAGGCATTTCAAATATAGGTGCCGATAGGCACTCCAGATATGTTTGCCGATAGGCATTTCAAATATAGGTGCTGATAGGCATTTCAGATGTAGTTTCCGATAGGCATTTCAAAAATAGGTGTCGATAGGCATTTCAGATATAGGTGTCGATAGGCATTTCAGATATAGGTGTCGATAGGCATTTCAGATATAGGTGTCGATAGGCATTTCAGATATAGGTGTCGATAGGCATTTCAGATATAGGTGTCGATAGGCATTTCAGATATAGGTGTCGATAGGCATTTCAGATATAGGTGTCGATAGGCATTTCAGATATAGGTGCCGATAGGCATTTCAGATATAGTTGCCGATTAGCATTTTAAAAATAGGTGCCGATAGGCATTTCAGATATAGAAGTCGATAGGCATTTCAAATATAGGTGCCGATAGGCATTCCAGATATGGTTGCCGATAGGCATTTCAAATATAGGTGCTGATAGGCATTTCAGATGTAGTTTCCGATAGGCATTTCAAAAATAGGTGTCGATAGGCATTTCAGATATAGGTGTCGATAGGCATTTCAGATATAGGTGTCGATAGGCATTTCAGATATAGGTGTCGATAGGCATTTCAAATATAGGTGTCGATAGGCATTTCAGATATAGGTGTCGATAGGCATTTTAGATATAGGTGCCGATAGGCATTTCAGATATAGTTGCCGATTGGCATTTTAAAAATAGGTGCCGATAGGCATTTTAGATATAGAAGCCGATAGGCATTTCAAATATAGGTGCCGATAGGCATTCCAGATATGGTTGCCGATAGGCATTTCAAATATAGGTGCTGATAGGCATTTCAGATGTAGTTTCCGATAGGCATTTCAAAAATAGGTGTCGATAGGCATTTCAGATATAGGTGTCGATAGGCATTTCAGATATAGGTGTCGATAGGCATTTCAGATATAGGTGTCGATAGGCATTTCAGATATAGGTGTCGATAGGCATTTCAGATATAGGTGTCGATAGGCATTTCAGATATAGGTGTCGATAGGCATTTCAGATATAGGTGTCGATAGGCATTTTAGATATAGGTGCCGATAGGCATTTCAGATATAGTTGCCGATTGGCATTTTAAAAATAAGTGCCGATAGGCATTTCAGATATAGAAGCCGATAGGCATTTCAAATATAGGTGCCGATAGGCATTCCAGATATGGTTGCCGATAGGCATTTCAAATATAGGTGCTGATAGGCATTTCAGATGTAGTTTCCGATAGGCATTTTAAAAATAGGTGTCGATAGGCATTTCAGATATAGGTGTCGATAGGCATTTTAGATATAGGTGTCGATAGGCATTTCAGATTTAGGTGTCGATAGGCATTTCAGATATAGGTGTCAATAGGCATTTCAGATATAGGTGTCGATAGGCATTTCAGATATAGGTGTCGATAGGCATTTCAGATATAGGTGTCGATAGGCATTTCAGATATAGGTGTCGATAGGCATTTCAGATATAGGTGTCGATAGGCATTTCAGATATAGGTGCCGATAGGCATTTCAGATATAGTTGCCGATTGGCATTTTAAAAATAGGTGCCGATAGGCATTTCAGATATAGAAGCCGATAGGCATTTCAAACATAGGTGCCGATACGCATTCCAGATATGGTTGCCGATAGGCATTTCAAATATAGGTGCTGATAGGCATTTCAGATGTAGTTTCCGATAGGCATTTCAAAAATAGGTGTCGATAGGCATTTCAGATATAGGTGTCGATAGGCATTTCAGATATAGGTGTCGATAGGCATTTCAGATATAGGTGTCGATAGGCATTTCAGATATAGGTGTCGATAGGCATTTCAGATATAGGTGTCGATAGGCATTTCAGATATAGGTGTCGATAGGCATTTCAGATATAGGTGTCGATAGGCATTTCAGATATAGGTGTTGATAGGCATTTCAGATATAGGTGCCGATAGGCATTTCAGATATAGTTGCCGATTGGCATTTTAAAAATAGGTGCCGATAGGCATTTCAGATATAGAAGCCGATAGGCATTTCAAATATAGGTGCCGATAGGCATTCCAGATATGGTTGCCGATAGGCATTTCAAATATAGGTACTGATAGGCATTTCAGATGTAGTTTCCGATAGGCATTTCAAAAATAGGTGTCGATAGGCATTTCAGATGTAGTTTCCGATAGGCATTTCAGAAATAGGTGTCGATAGGCATTTCAGATATAGGTGTCGATAGGCATTTCAGATATAGGTGTCGATAGGCATTTCAGATATAGGTGTCGATAGGCATTTCAGATATAGGTGTCGATAGGCATTTCAGATATAGGTGCCGATAGGCATTTCAGATATAGTTGCCGATTGGCATTTTAAAAATAGGTGCCGATAGGCATTTCAGATATAGAAGCCGATAGGCATTTCAAACATAGGTGCCGATACGCATTCCAGATATGGTTGCCGATAGGCATTTCAAATATAGGTGCTGATAGGCATTTCAGATGTAGTTTCCGATAGGCATTTCAAAAATAGGTGTCGATAGGCATTTCAGATATAGGTGTCGATAGGCATTTCAGATATAGGTGTCGATAGTCATTTCAGATATAGGTGTCGATAGGCATTTCAGATATAGGTGTCGATAGACATTTCAGATATAGGTGTCGATAGGCATTTCAGATATAGGTGTCGATAGGCATTTCAGATATAGGTGTCGATAGGCATTTCAGATATAGGTGTCGATAGGCATTTCAGATATAGGTGCCGATAGGCATTTCAGATATAGTTGCCGATTGGCATTTTAAAAATAGGTGCCAATAGGCATTTCAGATATAGAAGCCGATACGCATTTCAAATATAGGTGCCGATAGGCATTCCAGATATGGTTGCCGATAGGCATTTCAAATATAGGTGCTGATAGGCATTTCAGATGTAGTTTCCGATAGGCATTTCAAAAATAGGTGTCGATAGGCATTTCAGATATAGGTGTCGATAGGCATTTCAGATATAGGTGTCGATAGTCATTTCAGATATAGGTGTCGATAGGCATTTCAGATATAGGTGTCGATAGGCATTTCAGAAATAGGTGTCGATAGGCATTTCAGATATAGGTGTCGATAGGCATTTCAGATATAGGTGTCGATAGGCATTTCAGATATAGGTGCCGATAGGCATTTCAGATATAGTTGCCGATTGGCATTTTAAAAATAGGTGCCGATAGGCATTTCAGATATAGAAGCCGATAGGCATTTCAAATATAGGTGTCGATAGGCATTCCAGATATGGTTGCCGATAGGCAATTCAAATATAGGTGCTGATAGGCATTTCAGATGTAGTTTCCGATAGGCATTTCAAAAATAGGTGTCGATAGGCATTTCAGATATAGGTGTCGATAGGCATTTCAGATATAGGTGTCGATAGGCATTTCAGATATAGGTGTCGATAGGCATTTCAGATATAGGTGTCGATAGGTATTTCAGATATAGGTGTCGATAGGCATTTCAGATATAGGTGTCGATAGGCATTTCAGATATAGGTGCCGATAGGCATTTCAGATATAGTTGCCGATTGGTATTTTAAAAATAGGTGCCGATAGGCATTTCAGATATAGAAGCCGATAGGCATTTCAAATATAGGTGCCGATAGGCATTCCAGATATGGTTGCCGATAGGCATTTCAAATATAGGTGCTGATAGGCATTTCAGATGTAGTTTCCGATAGGCATTTCAGATATAGGTGTCGATAGGCATTTCAGATATAGGTGTCGATAGGCATTTCAGATATAGGTGTCGATAGGCATTTCAGATATAGGTGTCGATAGGCATTTCAGATATAGGTGTCAATAGACATTTCAGATATAGGTGTCGATAGGCATTTCAGATATAGGTGTCGATAGGCATTTCAGATATAGGTGTCGATAGGCATTTCAGATATAGGTGCCGATAGGCATTTCAGATATAGTTGCCGATTGGCATTTTAAAAATAGGTGCCGATAGGCATTTCAGATATAGAATCCGATAGGCATTTCAAATATAGGTGCCGATAGGCATTCCAGATATGGTTGCCGATAGGCACTTCAAATATAGGTGCTGATAGGCATTTCAGATGTAGTTTCCGATAGGCATTTCAAAAATAGGTGTCGATAGGCATTTCAGATATAGGTGTCGATAGGCATTTCAGATATAGGTGTCGATAGACATTTCAGATATAGGTGTCGATAGGCATTTCAGATATAGGTGTCGATAGGCATTTCAGATATAGGTGTCGATAGGCATTTCAGATATAGGTGTCGATAGGCATTTCAGATATAGGTGTCGATAGGCATTTCAGATATAGGTGCCGATAGGCATTTTAGATATATTTGCCGATTGGCATTTTAAAAATAGGTGCCGATAGGCATTTCAGATATAGAGGCCAATATGCATTTCAAATATAGGAGCCGATAGGCATTCCAGATATGGTTGCCGATAGGCATTTCAAATATAGGTGCTGATAGGCATTTCAGATGTAGTTTCCGATAGGCATTTCAAAAATAGGTGTCGATAGGCATTTCAGATATAGGTGTCGATAGGCATTTCAGATATAGGTGTCGATAGGCATTTCAGATATAGGTGTCGATAGGCATTTCAGATATAGGTGTCGATAGGCATTTCAGATATAGGTGTCGATAGGCATTTCAGATATAGGTGTCGATAGGCATTTCAGATATAGGTGTCGATAGGCATTTCAGATATAGGTGTCGATAGGCATTTCAGATATAGTTGTCGATAGGCATTTCAGATATAGGTGCCGATAGGCATTTCAGATATAGTTGCCGATTGGCATTTCAGATATAGTTGCCGATTGGCATTTTAAAAATAGGTGCCGATAGGCATTTCAGATATAGAAGCTGATAGGCATTTCAAATATAGGTGCCGATAGGCATTCCAGATATAGTTGCCGATAGGCATTTCAAATATAGGTGCTGATAGGAATTTCAGATGTAGTTTCCGATAGGCATTTCAAAAATAGGTGTCGATAGGCATTTCAGATATAGGTGTCGATAGGCATTTCAGATATAGGTTTCGATTGGCATTTCAGATATAGGTGTCGATAGGCATTTCAGATATAGGTGTCGATAGGCATTTCAGATATAGGTGTCGATAGGCATTTCAGATATAGGTGTCGATAGGCATTTCAGATATAGGTGTCGATAGGCATTTCAGATATAGGTGCCGATAGGCATTTCAGATATAGTTGCCGAATGGCATTTTAAAAACAGGTGCCGATAGGCATTTCAGATAAAGAAGCCGATAGGCATTTCAAATATAGTTGCCGATAGGCATTCCAGATATGGTTGCCGATAGGCATTTCAAATATAGGTGCTGATAGGCATTTCAGATGTAGTTTCCGATAGGCATTTCAAAAATAGGTGTCGATAGGCATTTCAGATATAGGTGTCGATAGGCATTTCAGATATAGGTGTCGATAGGCATTTCAGATATAGGTGTCGATAGGCATTTCAGATATAGGTGTCGATAGGCATTTCAGATATAGGTGTCGATAGGCATTTCAGATATAAGTGTCGATAGGCATTTCAGATATAGGTGTCGATAGGCATTTCAGATATAGGTGCCGATAGGCATTTCAGATATAGTTGCCGATTGGCATTTTAAAAATAGGTGCCGATAGGCATTTCAGATATAGAAGCTGATAGGCATTTCAAATATAGGTGCCGATAGGCATTCCAGATATAGTTGCCGATAGGCATTTCAAATATAGGTGCTGATAGGAATTTCAGATGTAGTTTCCGATAGGCATTTCAAAAATAGGTGTCGATAGGCATTTCAGATATAGGTGTCGATAGGCATTTCAGATATAGGTTTCGATTGGCATTTCAGATATAGGTGTCGATAGGCATTTCAGATATAGGTGTCGATAGGCATTTCAGATATAGGTGTCGATAGGCATTTCAGATATAGGTGTCGATAGGCATTTCAGATATAGGTGTCGATAGGCATTTCAGATATAGGTGCCGATAGGCATTTCAGATATAGTTGCCGAATGGCATTTTAAAAACAGGTGCCGATAGGCATTTCAGATAAAGAAGCCGATAGGCATTTCAAATATAGTTGCCGATAGGCATTCCAGATATGGTTGCCGATAGGCATTTCAAATATAGGTGCTGATAGGCATTTCAGATGTAGTTTCCGATAGGCATTTCAAAAATAGGTGTCATTAGGCATTTCAGATATAGGTGTCGATAGGCATTTCAGATATAGGTGTCGATAGGCATTTCAGATATAGGTGTCGATAGGCATTTCAGATATAGGTGTCGATAGCATTTCAGATATAGGTGTCGATAGGCATTTCAGATATAGGTGTCGATAGGCATTTCAGATATAGGTGTCGATAGGCGTTTCAGATATAGGTGTCGATAGGCATTTCAGATATAGGTGCCGATAGGCATTTCAGATATAGTTGCCGATTGGCATTTTAAAAATAGGTGCCGATAGGCATTTCTGTTATAGAAGCCGATAGGCATTTCAAATATAGGTGCCGATAGGCATTCCAGATATGGTTGCCGATAGGCATTTCAAATATAGGTGCTGATAGGCATTTCAGATGTAGTTTCCGATAGGCATTTCAAAAATAGGTGTCGATAGGCATTTCAGATATAGGTGTCGATAGGCATTTCAGATATAGGTGTCGATAGACATTTCAGATATAGGTGTCGATAGGCATTTCAGATATAGGTGTCGATAGGCATTTCAGATATAGGTGTCGATAGGCATTTCAGATATAGGTGTCGATAGGCATTTCAGATATAGGTGTCGATAGGCATTTCAGATATAGGTGCCGATAGGCATTTCAGATATAGTTGCCGATTGGCATTTTAAAAATAGGTGCTGATAGGCATTTCAGATATAGAAGCCGATAGGCATTTCAAATATAGGTGCCGATAGGCATTCCAGATATGGTTGCCGATAGGCATTTCAAATATAGGTGCTGATAGGCATTTCAGATGTAGTTTCCGATAGTCATTTCAAAAATAGGTGTCGATAGGCATTTCAGATATAGGTGTCGATAGGCATTTCAGATATAGGTGTCGATAGGCATTTCAGATATAGGTGTCGATAGGCATTTCAGATATAGGTGTCGATAGGCATTTCAGATATAGGTGTCGATAGGCATTTCAGATATAGGTGTCGATAGGCATTTCAGATATAGGTGTCGATAGGCAATTCAGATATAGGTGCCGATAGGCATTTCAGATATAGTTGCCGATTAACATTTTAAAAATAGGTGCCGATAGGCATTTCAGATATAGAAGCCGATAGGCACTTCAAATATAGGTGCCGATAGGCATTCCAGATATGGTTGCCGATAGGCATTTCAAATATAGGTGCTGATAGGCATTTCAGATGTAGTTTCCGATAGGCATTTCAAAAATAGGTGTCGATAGGCATTTCAGATATAGGAGTCGATAGGCATTTCAGATATAGGTGTCGATAGGCATTTCAGATATAGGTGTCGATAGGCATTTCAGATATAGGTGTCGATGGGCATTTCAGATATAGGTGTCGATAGGCATTTTAGATATAGGTGTCGATAGGCATTTCAGATATAGGTGTCGATAGGCATTTCAGATATAGGTGTCGATAGGCATTTCAGATATAGGTGCCGATAGGCATTTCAGATATAGTTGCCGATTGGCATTTTAAAAATAGGTGCCGATAGGCATTTCAGATATAGAAGCCGATAGGCATTTCAAATATAGGTGCCGATAGGCATTCCAGATATGGTTGCCGATAGGCATTCCAAATATAGGTGCTGATAGGCAATTCAGATGTAGTTTCCGATAGGCATTTCAAAAATAGGTGTCGATAGGCATTTCAGATATAGGTGTCGATAGGCATTTCAGATATAGGTGTCGATAGGCATTTCAGATATAGGTGTCGATAGGCATTTCAGATATAGGTGTCGATAGGCATTTCAGATATAGGTGTCGATAGGCATTTCAGATATAGGTGTCGATAGGCATTTCAGATATAGGTGTCGATAGGCATTTCAGATATAGGTGCCGATAGGCATTTCAGATATAGTTGCCGATTGGCATTTTAAAAATAGGTGCCGATAGGCATTTCAGATATAGAAGCCGATAGGCATTTCAAATATAGGTGTTGATAGGCATTCCAGATATGGTTGCCGATAGGCATTTCAAATATAGGTGCTGATAGGCATTTCAGATGTAGTTTCCGATAGGCATTTCAAAAATAGGTGTCGATAGGCATTTCAGATATAGGTGTCGATAGGCATTTCAGATATAGGTGTCGATAGGCATTTCAGATATAGGTGTCGATAGGCATTTCAGATATAGGTGTCGATAGGCATTTCAGATATAGGTGTCGATAGGCATTTCAGATATAGGTGTCGATAGGCATTTCAGATATAGGTGCCGATAGGCATTTCAGATATAGTTGCCGATTGGCATTTTAAAAATAGGTGCCGATAGGCATTTCAGATATAGAAGCCGATAGGCATTTCAAATATAGGTGCCGATAGGCATTCCAGATATGGTTGCCGATAGGCATTTCAAATATAGGTGCTGATAGGCATTTCAGATGTAGTTTCCGATAGGCATTTCAAAAATAGGTGTCGATAGGCATTTCAGATATAGGTGTCGATAGGCATTTCAGATATAGGTGTCGATAGGCATTTCAGATATAGGTGCCGATAGGCATTTTAAAAATAGGTGCCGATAGGAATTTTAGATGTAGTTTCCGATAGGCATTTCAAAAATAGGTACCGATAGGCATTTCAGATTAGGTGCCGATAGGCATTTTTAAAATAGGTGCCGATAGGCATTTTAGATGTAGTTTCCGATAGGCATTTTAAAAATAGGTACCGATAGGCATTTCAGATATAGGTGCCGATAGGCATATCAGATATAGTTGCCGATAGGCATTTAAAATATAGGTGCCGATAGGCATTTCAGATATAAATGCCGAAAGGCATTTTAGATATAGGTGCCGATACGCATTTCTGATGTGGTTGCCGATAGGCATTTCAAATATAGGTGCTGATAGGCATTTTAGATGTAGTTTTCGATAGGCACTTCAAAAATAGGTGCCGATAGGAATTTCAGATATGGGTGCTATAGGCTCTTCAGATATAGTTGCCGATTAGCATTTTAAAAAAAGGTGCCGTTAGGCATTTCAGATATAGAAGCCGAAAGGCATTTCAAATATAGGTGCCGATAGGCATTCCAGATATGGTTGCCGATAAGCATTTCAAATATAGGTGCTGATAGGCATTTCAGATGTAGTTTCCGAGTGGCATTTCAAAAATAGGTGCCGATAGGCATTTCAGATATAGGTGCCGATAGGCATTTCAGATATAGTTGCCGATTGGCATTTTAAAAATATGTGCCGATAGGCATTTCAGATATAGAAGCCGATAGGCATTTCAAATATAGGTGCCGATTGGCATTCCAGATGTGGTTGCCGATAGGCATTTCAAATATAGGTGCTGGCAGGCATTTCAGATATAGTTTCCGATAGGCATTTAAAAAATTGGTGCCGATAGGCATTTCAGATATAGGTGCCGATAGGCATTTCAGATAAAGTTGCCGATTGGCATTTTAAAAATAGATGCCGATAGGCATTTCAGATATAGAAGCCGATAGGTATTTCAAATATAGGTGTCGATAGGCATTTCAGATATGGTTGCCGATAGGCATTTCAAATATAGGTGCTGATAGGCATTTCAGATGTAGTTTCCGATAGGCATTTCAAAAATAGGTGCCGATAGGCATTTCAGATATAGTTGCCGATAGGCATTTCAGATATAGTTGCCGATAAGCATTTTAAAAATAGGTGCCGATAGGCATTTCAGATATAGAAGCCGGTAGGTATTTCAAATATAGGAGTCGATAGGCATTTCAGATATGATTGCCGATAGGCATTTCAAATATAGGTGCTGATAGGCATTTCAGATGTAGTTTCCGATAGGCATTTCAAAAATAGGTGCCGATAGGCATTTCAGATATAGGTGCCGATAGGCATTTCAGATATAGTTACCGATTGGCATTTTAAAAATAGGTGCCGATAGGCATTTCAGATATAGAAGCCGATAGGTATTTCTAATATAGGTGTCGATAGGCATTTCAGATATGGTTGCCGATAGGCATTTCAAATATAGGTGCTAATAGGCATTTCAGATGTAGTTTCCGATAGGCATTTCAAAAATAGGTGCCGATAGGCATTTCAGATATAGGTGCCGATAGGCATTTCAGATATAGTTGCCGATTAACATTTTAAAAAATGGTGCCGATAGGCATTTCAGATATAGAAGCCGGTAGGCATTTCAAATATAGGTGCCGATGGCATTCCAGATATTGTTGCCGACAGGCATTTCAAATATAAGTGCTGATAGGCATTTCAGATGTAGTTTCCGATAGGCATTTCAAAAATAGGTACCGATAGGCATTTCAGATATAGGTGCCGATAGGCATTTCAGATATAGTTGCCAATTGGCATTTTAAAAATAGGTGTCGATAGGCATTTCAAATATAGAAGCCGATAGGCATTTCAAATATAGGTGCCGAAAGGCATTTCAGATATGGTTGCCGATAGGCATTTCAAATATAGGTGCTGATAGGCATTTCAGATGTAGTTTCCGATACGCATTTCAAAAATTGGTGCCGATAGGCATTTCAGATATAGCTGCCTATAGGGTTTTCAGATATAGTTGCCGATTGGCATTTTAAAAATAGGTGCCGATAGGCATTTCAGATATAGAAGCCGATAGGTATTTCAAATATAGGTGTCGATAGGCATTTCAGATATGGTTGCCGATAGGCATTTCAAATATAGGTGCCGATAGGCATTTCAGTTATAGGTGCCGATAGGTATTTCAGATATAGTTGCCGATTGGCATTTTAAAAATAGGTGCCGATAGGCATTTTAGATGTAGTTTAAGATAGGCATTTCAAAAATAGGTGCCGATAGGCATTTAAGATATAGGTGCCGATAGGCATATCAGATATAGTTGCCGATAGGCATTTAAAATATAGGTGCCGATAGGCATTTCAAATATAGGTGTCGATAGGCATTTCAAATATAAATGCCGAAAGGCATTTCAGATATAGGTGCCGATAGGCATTTCTGATGTGGTTGCCGATAGGCATTTTAAATATAGGTGCTGATAGGCATTTCAGATGTAGTTTTCGATAGGCATTTCAAAAATAGGTGCCGATAGGCATTTCAGATATAGGTGCCGATAGGCATTTCAGATATAGTTGCCGATTGGCATTTTAAAAATAGGTGCCGATAGGCATTTCAGATATAGAAGCCGATAGGCATTTCAAATATAGGTGCCGATAGGCATTCCAGATATGGTTGCCGATAGGCATTTCAAATATAGATGCTGATAGGCATTCCAGATATAGTTTCCGATAGGCATTTCAAAAAATGGTGCCGATAGGCATTTCAGATATAGGTGCCGATAAGCATTTCAGATATAGTTGCCGATTGGCATTTTAAAAATAGGTGCCGATAGGCATTTCAGATATAGAAGCTGGTAGGTATTTCAAATATAGGTGTCGATAGGCATTTCAGATATGATTGCCGATAGGCATTTCAAATATAGGTGCTGATAGGCATTTCAGATATAGTTGCCGATTGGCATTTTAAAAATAGGTGCCGAAAGGCATTTTAGAAGTAGTTTCCGATAGGCATTTCAAAAATAGGTACCGATAGGCATTTCAGATATAGGTGCCGATAGGTATTTTAAAAATAGGTGCCGATAGGCATTTTAGATGTAGTTTCCGATAGGCATTTCAAAAATAGGTGCCGATAGGCAATATAGATATAGGTGCCGATAGGCATTTCAGATATAGTTGCCGATTGGCATTTTAAAAAAAGGTGCTGATAAGCATTTTAGATGTAGTTTCCGATAGGCATTTCAAAAATAGGTACCGATAGGCATTTCAGATATAGGTGCCGATAGGCATATCAGATATAGTTGCCGATAGGCATTTAAAATATAGGTGCCGATAGGTATTTCAGATATAAATGCCGAAAGGCATTTTAGATATAGGTGCCGATAGGCATTTCTGATGTGGTTGCCGATAGGCATTTCAAATATAGGTGCTGATAGGCATTTCAGATGTAGTTCCCGATAGGCATTTAAAAAATAGGTACCGATAGGCATTTCAGATATAGGTGCCGATAGGCATTTCAGATATAGTTGCGAATTGGCATTTTAAAAATAGGTGTCAATAGGCATTTCAAATATAGAAGCCGATAGGCATTTCAAATATAGGTGCCGATAGGCATTTTAAAAATAGGTGCCGATAGGAATTTTAGATGTAGTTTCCGATAGGCATTTCAAAAATAGGTACCGATAGGCATTTCAGATTAGGTGCCGATAGGCATTTTTAAAATAGGTGCCGATAGGCATTTTAGATGTAGTTTCCGATAGGCATTTTAAAAATAGGTACCGATAGGCATTTCAGATATAGGTGCCGATAGGCATATCAGATATAGTTGCCGATAGGCATTTAAAATATAGGTGCCGATAGGCATTTCAGATATAAATGCCGAAAGGCATTTTAGATATAGGTGCCGATACGCATTTCTGATGTGGTTGCCGATAGGCATTTCAAATATAGGTGCTGATAGGCATTTTAGATGTAGTTTTCGATAGGCACTTCAAAAATAGGTGCCGATAGGAATTTCAGATATGGGTGCTATAGGCTCTTCAGATATAGTTGCCGATTAGCATTTTAAAAAAAGGTGCCGTTAGGCATTTCAGATATAGAAGCCGAAAGGCATTTCAAATATAGGTGCCGATAGGCATTCCAGATATGGTTGCCGATAAGCATTTCAAATATAGGTGCTGATAGGCATTTCAGATGTAGTTTCCGAGTGGCATTTCAAAAATAGGTGCCGATAGGCATTTCAGATATAGGTGCCGATAGGCATTTCAGATATAGTTGCCGATTGGCATTTTAAAAATATGTGCCGATAGGCATTTCAGATATAGAAGCCGATAGGCATTTCAAATATAGGTGCCGATTGGCATTCCAGATGTGGTTGCCGATAGGCATTTCAAATATAGGTGCTGGCAGGCATTTCAGATATAGTTTCCGATAGGCATTTAAAAAATTGGTGCCGATAGGCATTTCAGATATAGGTGCCGATAGGCATTTCAGATAAAGTTGCCGATTGGCATTTTAAAAATAGATGCCGATAGGCATTTCAGATATAGAAGCCGATAGGTATTTCAAATATAGGTGTCGATAGGCATTTCAGATATGGTTGCCGATAGGCATTTCAAATATAGGTGCTGATAGGCATTTCAGATGTAGTTTCCGATAGGCATTTCAAAAATAGGTGCCGATAGGCATTTCAGATATAGTTGCCGATAGGCATTTCAGATATAGTTGCCGATAAGCATTTTAAAAATAGGTGCCGATAGGCATTTCAGATATAGAAGCCGGTAGGTATTTCAAATATAGGAGTCGATAGGCATTTCAGATATGATTGCCGATAGGCATTTCAAATATAGGTGCTGATAGGCATTTCAGATGTAGTTTCCGATAGGCATTTCAAAAATAGGTGCCGATAGGCATTTCAGATATAGGTGCCGATAGGCATTTCAGATATAGTTACCGATTGGCATTTTAAAAATAGGTGCCGATAGGCATTTCAGATATAGAAGCCGATAGGTATTTCTAATATAGGTGTCGATACGCATTTCAGATATGGTTGCCGATAGGCATTTCAAATATAGGTGCTGATAGGCATTTCAGATGTAGTTTCCGATAGGCATTTCAAAAATAGGTGCCGATAGGCATTTCAGATATAGGTGCCGATAGGCATTTCAGATAGAGTTGCCGATTAACATTTTAAAAATGGTGCCGATAGGCATTTCAGATATAGAAGCCGGTAGGCATTTCAAATATAGGTGCCGATGGCATTCCAGATATTGTTGCCGACAGGCATTTCAAATATAAGTGCTGATAGGCATTTCAGATGTAGTTTCCGATAGGCATTTCAAAAATAGGTACCGATAGGCATTTCAGATATAGGTGCCGATAGGCATTTCAGATATAGTTGCCAATTGGCATTTTAAAAATAGGTGTCGATAGGCATTTCAAATATAGAAGCCGATAGGCATTTCAAATATAGGTGCCGAAAGGCATTTCAGATATGGTTGCCGATAGGCATTTCAAATATAGGTGCTGATAGGCATTTCAGATGTAGTTTCCGATACGCATTTCAAAAATTGGTGCCGATAGGCATTTCAGATATAGCTGCCTATAGGGTTTTCAGATATAGTTGCCGATTGGCATTTTAAAAATAGGTGCCGATAGGCATTTCAGATATAGAAGCCGATAGGTATTTCAAATATAGGTGTCGATAGGCATTTCAGATATGGTTGCCGATAGGCATTTCAAATATAGGTGCCGATAGGCATTTCAGTTATAGGTGCCGATAGGTATTTCAGATATAGTTGCCGATTGGCATTTTAAAAATAGGTGCCGATAGGCATTTTAGATGTAGTTTAAGATAGGCATTTCAAAAATAGGTGCCGATAGGCATTTAAGATATAGGTGCCGATAGGCATATCAGATATAGTTGCCGATAGGCATTTAAAATATAGGTGCCGATAGGCATTTCAAATATAGGTGTCGATAGGCATTTCAAATATAAATGCCGAAAGGCATTTCAGATATAGGTGCCGATAGGCATTTCTGATGTGGTTGCCGATAGGCATTTTAAATATAGGTGCTGATAGGCATTTCAGATGTAGTTTTCGATAGGCATTTCAAAAATAGGTGCCGATAGGCATTTCAGATATAGGTGCCGATAGGCATTTCAGATATAGTTGCCGATTGGCATTTTAAAAATAGGTGCCGATAGGCATTTCAGATATAGAAGCCGATAGGCATTTCAAATATAGGTGCCGATAGGCATTCCAGATATGGTTGCCGATAGGCATTTCAAATATAGATGCTGATAGGCATTCCAGATATAGTTTCCGATAGGCATTTCAAAAAATGGTGCCGATAGGCATTTCAGATATAGGTGCCGATAAGCATTTCAGATATAGTTGCCGATTGGCATTTTAAAAATAGGTGCCGATAGGCATTTCAGATATAGAAGCTGGTAGGTATTTCAAATATAGGTGTCGATAGGCATTTCAGATATGATTGCCGATAGGCATTTCAAATATAGGTGCTGATAGGCATTTCAGATATAGTTGCCGATTGGCATTTTAAAAATAGGTGCCGAAAGGCATTTTAGAAGTAGTTTCCGATAGGCATTTCAAAAATAGGTACCGATAGGCATTTCAGATATAGGTGCCGATAGGTATTTTAAAAATAGGTGCCGATAGGCATTTTAGATGTAGTTTCCGATAGGCATTTCAAAAATAGGTGCCGATAGGCAATATAGATATAGGTGCCGATAGGCATTTCAGATATAGTTGCCGATTGGCATTTTAAAAAAAGGTGCTGATAAGCATTTTAGATGTAGTTTCCGATAGGCATTTCAAAAACAGGTACCGATAGGCATTTCAGATATAAGTGCCGATAGGCATATCAGATATAGTTGCCGATAGGCATTTAAAATATAGGTGCCGATAGGTATTTCAGATATAAATGCCGAAAGGCATTTTAGATATAGGTGCCGATAGGCATTTCTGATGTGGTTGCCGATAGGCATTTCAAATATAGGTGCTGATAGGCATTTCAGATGTAGTTTCCGATAGGCATTTCAAAAATAGGTACCGATAGGCATTTCAGATATAGGTACCCGATAGGCATTTCAGATATAGTTGCGAATTGGCATTTTAAAAATAGGTGTCAATAGGCATTTCAAATATAGAAGCCGATAGGCATTTCAAATATAGGTGCCGAAAGGCATTTCAGATATAGAAGCCGATAGGTATTTCAAATATAGGTGTCGATAGGCATTTCAGATATGGTTGCCGATAGGAATTTCAAATAAAGGTGCTGATAGGCATTTCAGATGTAGTTTCCGATAGGCATTTCAAAAATTGATGCCGATAGGCATTTCAGTTATAGGTGCCGATAGGCATTTCAGATATAGTTGCCGATTGGCATTTTAAAAATAGGTGCCGAAAGGCATTTTAGATGTAGTTTAAGATAGGCATTTCAAAAATAGGTGCCGATAGGCATTTCAGATATAAATGCCGATAGGCATATCAGATATAGTTGCCGATAGGCATTTAAAATATAGGTGCCGATAGGCATTTCAAATATAGGTGTCGATAGGCATTTCAAATATAAATGCCGAAAGGCATTTCAGATATAGGTGCCGATAGGCATTTCTGATGTGGTTGCCGATAGGCATTTTAAATATAGGTGCTGATAGGCATTTCAGATGTAGTTTTCGATAGGCATTTCAAAAATAGGTGCCGATAGGCATTTCAGATATAGGTGCCGATAGGCATTTCAGATATAGTTGCCGAATGGCATTTTAAAAATAGGTGCCGATAGGCATTTCAGATATGGTTGCCGATAGGCATTTCAAATATATATGCCGATAGGCATTCCAGATATGGTTGCCGATAGGCATTTCAAATACAGGTGCTGATAGGCATTTCAGATGTAGTTTCCGGTAGGCATTTCAAAAAATGGTGCCGATAGGCATTTCAGATATAGGTGCTGATAGGCATTTCAGATATAGTTGCCGATAGGCATTTTAAAAATAGGTGTCGATAGGCAATTCAGATATAGAAGCCGATAGGCATTTCAAATATAGGTGCCGATAGGCATTCCAGATATGGTTGCCGATAGGCATTTCAAATATAGATGCTGATAGGCATTCCAGATATAGTTTCCGATAGGCATTTCAAAAAATGGTGCCGATAGGCATTTCAGATATAGGTGCCGATAAGCATTTCAGATATAGTTGCCGATTGGCATTTTAAAAATAGGTGCCGATAGGCATTTCAGATATAGAAGCTGGTAGGTATTTCAAATATAGGTGTCGATAGGCATTTTAGATATGATTGCCGATAGGCATTTCAAATATAGGTGCTGATAGGCATTTCAGATATAGTTGCCGATTGGCATTTTAAAAATAGGTGCCGATAGGCATTTTAGATGTAGTTTCCGATAGGCATTTCAAAAATAGGTACCGATAGGCATTTCAGATATAGGTGCCGATAGGTATTTTAAAAATAGGTGCCGATAGGCATTTTAGATGTAGTTTCCGATAGGCATTTCAAAAATAGGTGCCGATAGGCATTATAGATATAGGTGCCGATAGGCATTTCAGATATAGTTGCCGATTGGCATTTTAAAAAAAGGTGCCGATAGCCATTTTAGATGTAGTTTCCGATAGGCATTTTAAAAATAGGTACCGATAGGCATTTAAGATATAGGTGCCGATAGGCATATCAGATATAGTTGTCGATAGGCATTTAAAATATAGGTGCCGATAGGCATTTCAGATATAAGTGCCGAAAGGCATTTTAGATATAGGTGGCCGATAGGCATTTCTGATGTGGTTGCCGATAGGCATTTCAAATATAGGTGCTGATAGGCATTTTAGATGTAGTTTTCGATAGGCATTTCAAAAATAGGTGCCGATAGGCATTTCAGATATAGGTGCTGATAGGCTCTTCAGATATAGTTGCCGATTGGCATTTTAAAAATAGGTGCCGATAGGCATTTCAGATATAGAAGCCGATAGGTATTTCAAATATAGGTGTCGATAGGCATTTCAGATATGGTTGCCGATAGGCATTTCAAATATAGGTGCCGATAGGCATTTCAGATATAGTTGCCGATTGGCATTTTAAAAATGGGTGCCGATAGGCATTTTAGGTGTACTTTAAGATAGGCATTTCAAAAATAGGTGCCGATAGGCATTTCAGATATAGGTGCCGATAGGCATATCAGATATAGTTGCCGATAGGCATTTAAAATATAGGTGCCGATAGGCATTTCAAATATAGGTGTCGATAGGCATTTCAAATATAAGTGCTGATAGGCATTTCAGATGTAGTTTCTGATAGGCATTTCTAAAATACGGGCCGATAGGCATTTCAAATATAGGTGCCGATAGGCATTCCAGATATGGTTGCCGATAGGCATTTCAAATATAGGTGCTGATAGGCATTTCAGATGTAGTTTCCGATAGGCATTTCAAAAATTGGTGCTGATAGGCATTTCAGATATAGGTGCCGATAGGCATTTTAGATATAGTTGCCGATTGGCATATTAAAAATAGGTGCCGACAGGCATTTCAGATATAGAAGCCGATAGGTATTTCAAATATAGGTGTCGATAGGCATTTCAGATATGGTTGCCGATAGGCATTTTAAATATTGGTGCTGATAGGCATTTCAGATGTAGTTTCCGATAGGCATTTCAAAAATAGGTGCCGATAGGCATTTCAGATATAGGTGCCGATAGGCATTTCAGATATAGTTGCCGATTGGCATTTTAAAAATAGGTGCCGATAGGCATTTCAGATATAGAAGCCGGTAGGTATTTCAAATATAGGTGTCGATAGGCATTTCAGATATGATTGCCGATAGGCATTTCAAATATAGGTGCTGATAGGCATTTCAGATGTAGTTTCCGATAGGCATTTCAAAAATAGGTGCCGATAGGCATTTCAGATATAGGTGCCGATAGGCATTTCAGATATAGTTACCGATTGGCATTTTAAAAATAGGTGCCGATAGGCATTTCAGATACAGAAGCCGATAGGTATTTCTAATATAGGTGTCGATAGGCATTTCAGATATGGTTGCCGATAGGCATTTCAAATATAGGTGCTGATAGGCATTTCAGATGTAGTTTCCGATAGGCATTTCAAAAATAGGTGCCGATAGGCATTTCAGATATAGGTGCCGATAGACATTTCAGATATAGTTGCCGATTAACATTTTAAAAATAGGTGCCGATAGGCATTTCAGATATAGAAGCCGATAGGCATTTCAAATATAGGTGCCGATAGGCATTCCAGATATGGTTGCCGACAGGCATTTCAAATATAAGTGCTGATAGGCATTTCAGATGTAGTTTCCGATAGGCATTTCAAAAATAGGTGCCGATAGGCATTTCAGATATAGGTGCCGATAGGCATTTCAGATATAGTTACCGATTGGCATTTTAAAAATAGGTGCCGATAGGCATTTCAGATACAGAAGCCGATAGGTATTTCTAATATAGGTGTCGATAGGCATTTCAGATATGGTTGCCGATAGGCATTTCAAATATAGATGCTGATAGGCATTTCAGATGTAGTTTCCGATAGGCATTTCAAAAATAGGTGCCGATAGGCATTCCAGATATAGGTGTTGATAGGCATTTCAGATATAGTTGCCGATTAACATTTTAAAAATAGGTGCCGATAGGCATTTCAGATATAGGTGCCGATAGGCATTTCAGATATAGTTGCCGGTTGGCATTTTAAAAACAGGTGCCGATAGGCATTTCAGATATAGTTGCCAATTGGCATTTTAAAAATAGGTGTCGGTAGGCATTTCAGATATAGAAGCCGATAGGCATTTCAAATATAGGTGTCGATAGGCATTTCAGATATGGTTGCCGATAGGCATTTCAAATATAGGTGCTGATAGGCATTTCAGATGTAGTTTCCGATAGGCATTTCAAAAATAGGTGCCGATAGGCATTTCAGATATAGGTGCCGATAGGCATTTCAGATATAGTTGCCGATTAACATTTTAAAAATAGGTGCCGATAGGCATTTCAATTATAGAAACCGATAGGCATTTCAAATATAGGTGCCGATAGGCATTCCAGATATGGTTGCCGACAGGCATTTCAAATATAAGTGCTGATAGGCATTTCAGATGTAGTTTCCGATAGGCATTTCAGATATAGGTGCCGATAGGCATTTCAGATATAGTTGCCGATTGGCATTTTAAAAATAGGTGCCGATAGGCATTTCAGATATGGTTGCTGATAGGCATTTCAAATATAGGTGCCGATAGGCATTCCAGATATGGTTGCCGATAGGCATTTCAAATATAGGTGCTGATAGGCATTTCAGATGTAGTTTCCGATAGGCTTTTTCAAATTGGTGCCGATAGGCATTTCAGATATAGGTGCTGATAGGCATTTCAGATATAGTTGCCGATAGGCATTTTAAAAATAGGTGTCGATAGGCAATTCAGATATAGAAGCCGATAGGCATTTCAAGTATAGGTGCCGATAGGCATTCCAGATATGGTTGCCAATAGGCATTTCAAATATAGATGCTGATAGGCATTCCAGATATAGTTTCCGATAGGCATTTCAAAAAATGGTGCCGATAGGCATTTCAAATATAGGTGCTGATAGGCATTTCAGATTTAGTTGCCGATTGGCATTTTAAAAATAGGTGCCGATAGGCATTTTAGATGTAGTTTCCGATAGGCATTTCAAAAATAGGTACCGATAGGCATTTTAGATATAGGTGCCGATAGGTATTTAAAAAATAGGTGCCGATAGGCATTATAGATATAGGTGCGGATAGGCATTTCAGATATAGTTGCCGATTGGCATTTTAAAAAAAGGTGCCGATAGGCATTTTAGATGTAGTTCCTGATAGGCATTTCAAAAATAGGTACCGATAGGCATTTCAGATATAGGTGCCGATAGGCATATCAGATATAGTTGCCGATAGGCATTTAAAATATAGGTGCCGATAGGCATTTCAGATATAAATGCCGAAAGGCATTTTAGATATAGGTGCCGATAGGCATTTCTGATGTGGTTGCCGATAGGCATTTCAAATATAGGTGCTGATAGGCATTTCAGATGTAGTTTCCGATAGGCATTTCAAAAATAGGTACCGATAGGCATTTCAGATATAGGTGCCGATAGGCATTTCAGATATAGTTGCCAATTGGCATTTTAAAAATAGGTGTCGAGAGGCATTTCAAATATAGAAGCCGATAGGCATTTCAAATATAGGTGCCGAAAGGCATTTCAGATATGGTTGCCGATAGGCATTTCAGATATAGGTGCCGATAGGGATTTCAGATATAGTTGCCGATTGGCATTTAAAAAATAGGTGCCGATAGGCATTTCAGATATAGAAGCCGATAGGTATTTCAAATATAGGTGTCGATAGGCATTTCAGATATGGTTGCCGATAGGCATTTCAGATATAGTTGCCGATTGGCATTTTAAAAATAGGTGCCGATAGGCATTTTAGATGTAGTTTAAGATAGGCATTTAAAAATAGGTGCCGATAGGCATTTCAGATATAGGTGCCGATAGGCATATCAGATATAGTTGCCGATAGGCATTTAAAATATAGGTGCCGATAGGCATTTCAAATATAGGTGTCGATAGGCATTTCAAATATAAATGCAGAAAGGCATTTCAGATATAGTTGCCGATAGGCATTTCTGATGTGGTTGCCGATAGGCATTTTAAATATAGGTGCTGATAGGCATTTCAGATGTAGTTTTCGATAGGCATTTCATAAATAGGTGCCGATAGGCATTTCAGATATAGGTGCCGATAGGCATTTCAGATATAGTTGCCGATTAACATTTTAAAAATAGGTGCCGATAGGCATTTCAGATATGATTGCCGATAGGCATTTCAAATATAGGTGTCGATAGGCATTCCAGATATGGTTGCCGATAGGCATTTCAAATATAGGTGCTGATAGGCATTTCAGATGTAGTTTCCGATAGGCATTTCAAAAATTGGTGCCGATAGGCATTTCAGATATAGGTGCTGATAGGCATTTCAGATATAGTTGCCGATAGGCATTTTAAAAATAGGTGTCGATAGGCAATTCGGACATAGAAGCCGATAGGCATTTCAAATATAGGTGCCGATAGGCATTCCAGATATGGTTGCCGATAGGCATTTCAAATATAGATGCTGATAGGCATTCCAGATATAGTTTCCGATAGGCATTTCAAAAAATGGTGCCGATAGGCATTTCAGATATAGAAGCTGGTAGGTATTTTAAATATAGGTGTCGATAGGCATTTCAGATATGATTGCCGATAGGTGCTGATAGGCATTTCAGATATAGTTGCCGATTGGCATTTTAAAAATAGGTGCCGATAGGCATTTAAGATGTAGTTTCCGATAGGCATTTCAAAAATAGGTACCGATAGGCATTTCAGATATAGGTGCCGAAAGGTATTTTAAAAATAGGTGCCGACAGGCATTTTAGATGTAGTTTCCGATAGGCATTTCAAAAATAGGTGCAAATAGGCATTATAGATATAGGTGCCGATAGGCATTTCAGATATAGTTGCCGATTTGCATTTTAAAAAAAGGTGCCGATAGGCATTTTAGATGTAGTTTCCGATAGGCATTTCAAAAATAGGTACCGATAGGCATTTCAGATATAGATGCCGATATGCATTTCAGATATAGTTACCGATTGGCATTTTAAAAATAGGTGTCGATAGCCATTTCAGATATAGAATCCGATAGGCATTTCAAATATAGGTGCTGATAGGCATTTCAGATGTAGTTTCCGATAGGAATTTCAAAAATTGGTGCCGATAGGCATTTCAGATATAGGTGCCGATAGGCATTTCAGATATTGTTGCCTATTGGCATTTTTAAAATAGGTGCCGATAGGCATTTCAGATATAGAAGCCGATAGGTATTTCTAATATAGGTGTCGATAGGCATTTCAGATATGGTTGCCGATAGGCATTTCAAATATAGGTGCTAAGAGGCATTTCAGATGTAGTTTCCGATAGGCATTTCAAAAATTGGTGCCCATAGGCATTTCAGATATAGGTGCCGATAGGCATTTCAGATATAGGTGCTGATAGGCATTTTAGATGTAGTTTCCGATAGGCATTTCAAAAATAGGTGCCGATAGGCATTTTAGATGTAGTTTAAGATAGGCATTTAAAAAATAGGTGCCGATAGGCATTTCAGATATAGGTGCCGATAGGCATATCAGATATAGTTGCCGATAAGCATTTAAAATATAGGTGCCGATAGGCATTTCAAATATAGGTGTCGATAGGCATTTCAAATATAAATGCCGAAAGGCATTTCAGATATAGGTGCCGATAGGCATTTCTGATGTGGTTGCTGATAGGCATTTTAAATATAGGTGCTGATAGCCATTTCAGATGTAATTTTCGATAGGCATTTCAAAAATAGGTGCCGATAGGCATTTCAGATATAGGTGCCGATAGGCATTTCAGATATAGTTGCCGATTGGCATTTCAAATATAGGTGCCGATAGGCATTCCAGATATGGTTGCCGATAGGCATTTCAAATATAGGTGCTGATAGGCATTTCAGATGTAGTTTCCGATAGGCATTTCAAAAATTGGTGCCGATAGGCATTTCAGATATAGGTGCTGATAGGCATTTCAGATATAGTTGCCGATAGGCATTTTAAAAATAGGTGTCGATAGGCAATTCAGATATAGAAGCCGATAGGCATTTCAAGTATAGGTGCCGATAGGCATTCCAGATATGGTTGCGAATAGGCATTTCAAATATAGATGCTAATAGGCATTCCAGATATAGTTTCCGATAGGCATTTCAAAAAATGGTGCCGATAGGCATTTCAGATATAGGTGCCGATTGGCATTTTAAAAATAGGTGCCGATAGGCATTTTAGATGTAGTTTCCGATAGGCATTTCAAAAATAGGTACCGATAGGCATTTCAGATATAGGTGCCGATAGGTATTTTAAAAATTGGTGCCGATAGGCATTTTAGATGTAGTTTCCGATAGGCATTTCAAAAATAGGTGCCGATAGGCATTATAGATATAGGTGCCGATAGGCATTTCAGATATAGTTGCCGATTGGCATTTTAAAAAAAGGTGCCGATAGGCATTTTAGATGTAGTTCCTGATAGGCATTTCAAAAATAGGTACCGATAGGCATTTCAGATATAGGTGCCGATAGGCATATCAGATATAGTTGCCGATAGGCATTTAAAATATAGGTGCCGATAGGCATTTCAGATATAAATGCCGAAAGGCATTTTAGATATAGGTGCCGATAGGCATTTCTGATGTGGTTGCCGATAGGCATTTCTGATGTGGTTGCCGATAGGCATTTCAAATATAGGTGCTGATAGGCATTTCAGATGTAGTTTCCGATAGGCATTTCAAAAATAGGTACCGATAGGCATTTCAGATATAGGTGCCGATAGGCATTTCAGATATAGTTGCCAATTGGCATTTTAAAAATAGTTGCCGATAGGCATTTCAGATATAGAAGCCGATAGGCATTTCAAATATAGGTGCCGATAGGCATTCCAGATATGGTTGCCGATAGGCATTTCAAATATATGATAGGCATTTATATGATAGGCATTTCAGATGTAGTTTCCGATAGGCATTTCAAAAATTGGTGCCGATAGGCATTTCAGATATAGGTGCCGATGGGCATTTCAGATATAGTTGCCGATTGGCATTTTAAAAATATGTGCCGATAGGCATTTCAGATATAGAAGCCGATAGGTATTTCAAATATAGGTGTCGATAGGCATTTTAGATATGGTTGCCGATAGGCATCTCAAATATTGGTGCTAATAGGCATTTCAGTTTTAGTTTCCGATAGGCATTTTAAATATAGGTGCCGATAGGCATTTCAGATATAAGTGCCGATAGGCATTTCAGATATAGTTGCCGATTAACATTTTAAAAATAGGTGCCGATAGGCATTTCAGATATAGGTGCCGATAGGCATTTCAGATATAGGTGCCGATAGGCATTTCAGATATAGTTGCCGATTGGCATTTTAAAAACAGGTGCCGATAGGCATTTCAGATATAGTTGCCAATTGGCATTTTAAAAATAGGTCTCGATAGGCATTTCAGATATAGAAGCCGATAGGCATTTCAAATATAGGTGTCGATAGGCATTTCAGATATGGTTGCCGATAGGCATTTCAAATATAGGTGCTGATAGGCATTTCAGATGTAGTTTCCGATAGGCATTTCAAAAATAGGTGCCGATAGGCATTTCAGATATAGGTGCCGATAGGCATTTCAGATATAGTTGCCGATTAACATTTTAAAAATAGGTGCCGATAGGCATTTCAGATATAGAAGCCGATAGGCATTTCAAATATAGGTGCCGATAGGCATTCCAGATATGGTTGCCGACAGGCATTTCAAAGATAAGTGCTGATAGGCATTTCAGATGTAGTTTCCGATAGGCATTTCAAAAATAGGTACCGATAGGCACTTCAGATATAGGTGCCGATAGGCATTTCAGATATAGTTGCCAATTGGCATTTTAAAAATATGTGCCGATAGGCATTTCAGATATAGAAGCCGATAGGCATTTCAAATATAGGTGCCGATTGGCATTCCAGATGTGGTTGCCGATAGGCATTTCAAATATAGGTGCTGGCAGGCATTTCAGATATAGTTTCCGATAGGCATTTAAAAAATTGGTGCCGATAGGCATTTCAGATATAGGTGCCGATAGGCATTTCAGATAAAGTTGCCGATTGGCATTTTAAAAATAGATGCCGATAGGCATTTCAGATATAGAAGCCGATAGGTATTTCAAATATAGGTGTCGATAGGCATTTCAGATATGGTTGCCGATAGGCATTTCAAATATAGGTGCTGATAGGCATTTCAGATGTAGTTTCCGATAGGCATTTCAAAAATAGGTGCCGATAGGCATTTCAGATATAGTTGCCGATAGGCATTTCAGATATAGTTGCCGATAAGCATTTTAAAAATAGGTGCCGATAGGCATTTCAGATATAGAAGCCGGTAGGTATTTCAAATATAGGAGTCGATAGGCATTTCAGATATGATTGCCGATAGGCATTTCAAATATAGGTGCTGATAGGCATTTCAGATGTAGTTTCCGATAGGCATTTCAAAAATAGGTGCCGATAGGCATTTCAGATATAGGTGCCGATAGGCATTTCAGATATAGTTACCGATTGGCATTTTAAAAATAGGTGCCGATAGGCATTTCAGATATAGAAGCCGATAGGTATTTCTAATATAGGTGTCGATACGCATTTCAGATATGGTTGCCGATAGGCATTTCAAATATAGGTGCTGATAGGCATTTCAGATGTAGTTTCCGATAGGCATTTCAAAAATAGGTGCCGATAGGCATTTCAGATATAGGTGCCGATAGGCATTTCAGATAGAGTTGCCGATTAACATTTTAAAAATGGTGCCGATAGGCATTTCAGATATAGAAGCCGGTAGGCATTTCAAATATAGGTGCCGATGGCATTCCAGATATTGTTGCCGACAGGCATTTCAAATATAAGTGCTGATAGGCATTTCAGATGTAGTTTCCGATAGGCATTTCAAAAATAGGTACCGATAGGCATTTCAGATATAGGTGCCGATAGGCATTTCAGATATAGTTGCCAATTGGCATTTTAAAAATAGGTGTCGATAGGCATTTCAAATATAGAAGCCGATAGGCATTTCAAATATAGGTGCCGAAAGGCATTTCAGATATGGTTGCCGATAGGCATTTCAAATATAGGTGCTGATAGGCATTTCAGATGTAGTTTCCGATACGCATTTCAAAAATTGGTGCCGATAGGCATTTCAGATATAGCTGCCTATAGGGTTTTCAGATATAGTTGCCGATTGGCATTTTAAAAATAGGTGCCGATAGGCATTTCAGATATAGAAGCCGATAGGTATTTCAAATATAGGTGTCGATAGGCATTTCAGATATGGTTGCCGATAGGCATTTCAAATATAGGTGCCGATAGGCATTTCAGTTATAGGTGCCGATAGGTATTTCAGATATAGTTGCCGATTGGCATTTTAAAAATAGGTGCCGATAGGCATTTTAGATGTAGTTTAAGATAGGCATTTCAAAAATAGGTGCCGATAGGCATTTAAGATATAGGTGCCGATAGGCATATCAGATATAGTTGCCGATAGGCATTTAAAATATAGGTGCCGATAGGCATTTCAAATATAGGTGTCGATAGGCATTTCAAATATAAATGCCGAAAGGCATTTCAGATATAGGTGCCGATAGGCATTTCTGATGTGGTTGCCGATAGGCATTTTAAATATAGGTGCTGATAGGCATTTCAGATGTAGTTTTCGATAGGCATTTCAAAAATAGGTGCCGATAGGCATTTCAGATATAGGTGCCGATAGGCATTTCAGATATAGTTGCCGATTGGCATTTTAAAAATAGGTGCCGATAGGCATTTCAGATATAGAAGCCGATAGGCATTTCAAATATAGGTGCCGATAGGCATTCCAGATATGGTTGCCGATAGGCATTTCAAATATAGATGCTGATAGGCATTCCAGATATAGTTTCCGATAGGCATTTCAAAAAATGGTGCCGATAGGCATTTCAGATATAGGTGCCGATAAGCATTTCAGATATAGTTGCCGATTGGCATTTTAAAAATAGGTGCCGATAGGCATTTCAGATATAGAAGCTGGTAGGTATTTCAAATATAGGTGTCGATAGGCATTTCAGATATGATTGCCGATAGGCATTTCAAATATAGGTGCTGATAGGCATTTCAGATATAGTTGCCGATTGGCATTTTAAAAATAGGTGCCGAAAGGCATTTTAGAAGTAGTTTCCGATAGGCATTTCAAAAATAGGTACCGATAGGCATTTCAGATATAGGTGCCGATAGGTATTTTAAAAATAGGTGCCGATAGGCATTTTAGATGTAGTTTCCGATAGGCATTTCAAAAATAGGTGCCGATAGGCAATATAGATATAGGTGCCGATAGGCATTTCAGATATAGTTGCCGATTGGCATTTTAAAAAAAGGTGCTGATAAGCATTTTAGATGTAGTTTCCGATAGGCATTTCAAAAACAGGTACCGATAGGCATTTCAGATATAAGTGCCGATAGGCATATCAGATATAGTTGCCGATAGGCATTTAAAATATAGGTGCCGATAGGTATTTCAGATATAAATGCCGAAAGGCATTTTAGATATAGGTGCCGATAGGCATTTCTGATGTGGTTGCCGATAGGCATTTCAAATATAGGTGCTGATAGGCATTTCAGATGTAGTTTCCGATAGGCATTTCAAAAATAGGTACCGATAGGCATTTCAGATATAGGTACCCGATAGGCATTTCAGATATAGTTGCGAATTGGCATTTTAAAAATAGGTGTCAATAGGCATTTCAAATATAGAAGCCGATAGGCATTTCAAATATAGGTGCCGAAAGGCATTTCAGATATAGAAGCCGATAGGTATTTCAAATATAGGTGTCGATAGGCATTTCAGATATGGTTGCCGATAGGAATTTCAAATAAAGGTGCTGATAGGCATTTCAGATGTAGTTTCCGATAGGCATTTCAAAAATTGATGCCGATAGGCATTTCAGTTATAGGTGCCGATAGGCATTTCAGATATAGTTGCCGATTGGCATTTTAAAAATAGGTGCCGAAAGGCATTTTAGATGTAGTTTAAGATAGGCATTTCAAAAATAGGTGCCGATAGGCATTTCAGATATAAATGCCGATAGGCATATCAGATATAGTTGCCGATAGGCATTTAAAATATAGGTGCCGATAGGCATTTCAAATATAGGTGTCGATAGGCATTTCAAATATAAATGCCGAAAGGCATTTCAGATATAGGTGCCGATAGGCATTTCTGATGTGGTTGCCGATAGGCATTTTAAATATAGGTGCTGATAGGCATTTCAGATGTAGTTTTCGATAGGCATTTCAAAAATAGGTGCCGATAGGCATTTCAGATATAGGTGCCGATAGGCATTTCAGATATAGTTGCCGAATGGCATTTTAAAAATAGGTGCCGATAGGCATTTCAGATATGGTTGCCGATAGGCATTTCAAATATATATGCCGATAGGCATTCCAGATATGGTTGCCGATAGGCATTTCAAATACAGGTGCTGATAGGCATTTCAGATGTAGTTTCCGGTAGGCATTTCAAAAAATGGTGCCGATAGGCATTTCAGATATAGGTGCTGATAGGCATTTCAGATATAGTTGCCGATAGGCATTTTAAAAATAGGTGTCGATAGGCAATTCAGATATAGAAGCCGATAGGCATTTCAAATATAGGTGCCGATAGGCATTCCAGATATGGTTGCCGATAGGCATTTCAAATATAGATGCTGATAGGCATTCCAGATATAGTTTCCGATAGGCATTTCAAAAAATGGTGCCGATAGGCATTTCAGATATAGGTGCCGATAAGCATTTCAGATATAGTTGCCGATTGGCATTTTAAAAATAGGTGCCGATAGGCATTTCAGATATAGAAGCTGGTAGGTATTTCAAATATAGGTGTCGATAGGCATTTCAGATATGATTGCCGATAGGCATTTCAAATATAGGTGCTGATAGGCATTTCAGATATAGTTGCCGATTGGCATTTTAAAAATAGGTGCCGATAGGCATTTTAGATGTAGTTTCCGATAGGCATTTCAAAAATAGGTACCGATAGGCATTTCAGATATAGGTGCCGATAGGTATTTTAAAAATAGGTGCCGATAGGCATTTTAGATGTAGTTTCCGATAGGCATTTCAAAAATAGGTGCCGATAGGCATTATAGATATAGGTGCCGATAGGCATTTCAGATATAGTTGCCGATTGGCATTTTAAAAAAAGGTGCCGATAGCCATTTTAGATGTAGTTTCCGATAGGCATTTTAAAAATAGGTACCGATAGGCATTTAAGATATAGGTGCCGATAGGCATATCAGATATAGTTGTCGATAGGCATTTAAAATATAGGTGCCGATAGGCATTTCAGATATAAGTGCCGAAAGGCATTTTAGATATAGGTGGCCGATAGGCATTTCTGATGTGGTTGCCGATAGGCATTTCAAATATAGGTGCTGATAGGCATTTTAGATGTAGTTTTCGATAGGCATTTCAAAAATAGGTGCCGATAGGCATTTCAGATATAGGTGCTGATAGGCTCTTCAGATATAGTTGCCGATTGGCATTTTAAAAATAGGTGCCGATAGGCATTTCAGATATAGAAGCCGATAGGTATTTCAAATATAGGTGTCGATAGGCATTTCAGATATGGTTGCCGATAGGCATTTCAAATATAGGTGCCGATAGGCATTTCAGATATAGTTGCCGATTGGCATTTTAAAAATGGGTGCCGATAGGCATTTTAGGTGTACTTTAAGATAGGCATTTCAAAAATAGGTGCCGATAGGCATTTCAGATATAGGTGCCGATAGGCATATCAGATATAGTTGCCGATAGGCATTTAAAATATAGGTGCCGATAGGCATTTCAAATATAGGTGTCGATAGGCATTTCAAATATAAGTGCTGATAGGCATTTCAGATGTAGTTTCTGATAGGCATTTCTAAAATACGGGCCGATAGGCATTTCAAATATAGGTGCCGATAGGCATTCCAGATATGGTTGCCGATAGGCATTTCAAATATAGGTGCTGATAGGCATTTCAGATGTAGTTTCCGATAGGCATTTCAAAAATTGGTGCTGATAGGCATTTCAGATATAGGTGCCGATAGGCATTTTAGATATAGTTGCCGATTGGCATATTAAAAATAGGTGCCGACAGGCATTTCAGATATAGAAGCCGATAGGTATTTCAAATATAGGTGTCGATAGGCATTTCAGATATGGTTGCCGATAGGCATTTTAAATATTGGTGCTGATAGGCATTTCAGATGTAGTTTCCGATAGGCATTTCAAAAATAGGTGCCGATAGGCATTTCAGATATAGGTGCCGATAGGCATTTCAGATATAGTTGCCGATTGGCATTTTAAAAATAGGTGCCGATAGGCATTTCAGATATAGAAGCCGGTAGGTATTTCAAATATAGGTGTCGATAGGCATTTCAGATATGATTGCCGATAGGCATTTCAAATATAGGTGCTGATAGGCATTTCAGATGTAGTTTCCGATAGGCATTTCAAAAATAGGTGCCGATAGGCATTTCAGATATAGGTGCCGATAGGCATTTCAGATATAGTTACCGATTGGCATTTTAAAAATAGGTGCCGATAGGCATTTCAGATACAGAAGCCGATAGGTATTTCTAATATAGGTGTCGATAGGCATTTCAGATATGGTTGCCGATAGGCATTTCAAATATAGGTGCTGATAGGCATTTCAGATGTAGTTTCCGATAGGCATTTCAAAAATAGGTGCCGATAGGCATTTCAGATATAGGTGCCGATAGACATTTCAGATATAGTTGCCGATTAACATTTTAAAAATAGGTGCCGATAGGCATTTCAGATATAGAAGCCGATAGGCATTTCAAATATAGGTGCCGATAGGCATTCCAGATATGGTTGCCGACAGGCATTTCAAATATAAGTGCTGATAGGCATTTCAGATGTAGTTTCCGATAGGCATTTCAAAAATAGGTGCCGATAGGCATTTCAGATATAGGTGCCGATAGGCATTTCAGATATAGTTACCGATTGGCATTTTAAAAATAGGTGCCGATAGGCATTTCAGATACAGAAGCCGATAGGTATTTCTAATATAGGTGTCGATAGGCATTTCAGATATGGTTGCCGATAGGCATTTCAAATATAGATGCTGATAGGCATTTCAGATGTAGTTTCCGATAGGCATTTCAAAAATAGGTGCCGATAGGCATTCCAGATATAGGTGTTGATAGGCATTTCAGATATAGTTGCCGATTAACATTTTAAAAATAGGTGCCGATAGGCATTTCAGATATAGGTGCCGATAGGCATTTCAGATATAGTTGCCGGTTGGCATTTTAAAAACAGGTGCCGATAGGCATTTCAGATATAGTTGCCAATTGGCATTTTAAAAATAGGTGTCGGTAGGCATTTCAGATATAGAAGCCGATAGGCATTTCAAATATAGGTGTCGATAGGCATTTCAGATATGGTTGCCGATAGGCATTTCAAATATAGGTGCTGATAGGCATTTCAGATGTAGTTTCCGATAGGCATTTCAAAAATAGGTGCCGATAGGCATTTCAGATATAGGTGCCGATAGGCATTTCAGATATAGTTGCCGATTAACATTTTAAAAATAGGTGCCGATAGGCATTTCAATTATAGAAACCGATAGGCATTTCAAATATAGGTGCCGATAGGCATTCCAGATATGGTTGCCGACAGGCATTTCAAATATAAGTGCTGATAGGCATTTCAGATGTAGTTTCCGATAGGCATTTCAGATATAGGTGCCGATAGGCATTTCAGATATAGTTGCCGATTGGCATTTTAAAAATAGGTGCCGATAGGCATTTCAGATATGGTTGCTGATAGGCATTTCAAATATAGGTGCCGATAGGCATTCCAGATATGGTTGCCGATAGGCATTTCAAATATAGGTGCTGATAGGCATTTCAGATGTAGTTTCCGATAGGCTTTTTCAAATTGGTGCCGATAGGCATTTCAGATATAGGTGCTGATAGGCATTTCAGATATAGTTGCCGATAGGCATTTTAAAAATAGGTGTCGATAGGCAATTCAGATATAGAAGCCGATAGGCATTTCAAGTATAGGTGCCGATAGGCATTCCAGATATGGTTGCCAATAGGCATTTCAAATATAGATGCTGATAGGCATTCCAGATATAGTTTCCGATAGGCATTTCAAAAAATGGTGCCGATAGGCATTTCAAATATAGGTGCTGATAGGCATTTCAGATTTAGTTGCCGATTGGCATTTTAAAAATAGGTGCCGATAGGCATTTTAGATGTAGTTTCCGATAGGCATTTCAAAAATAGGTACCGATAGGCATTTTAGATATAGGTGCCGATAGGTATTTAAAAAATAGGTGCCGATAGGCATTATAGATATAGGTGCGGATAGGCATTTCAGATATAGTTGCCGATTGGCATTTTAAAAAAAGGTGCCGATAGGCATTTTAGATGTAGTTCCTGATAGGCATTTCAAAAATAGGTACCGATAGGCATTTCAGATATAGGTGCCGATAGGCATATCAGATATAGTTGCCGATAGGCATTTAAAATATAGGTGCCGATAGGCATTTCAGATATAAATGCCGAAAGGCATTTTAGATATAGGTGCCGATAGGCATTTCTGATGTGGTTGCCGATAGGCATTTCAAATATAGGTGCTGATAGGCATTTCAGATGTAGTTTCCGATAGGCATTTCAAAAATAGGTACCGATAGGCATTTCAGATATAGGTGCCGATAGGCATTTCAGATATAGTTGCCAATTGGCATTTTAAAAATAGGTGTCGAGAGGCATTTCAAATATAGAAGCCGATAGGCATTTCAAATATAGGTGCCGAAAGGCATTTCAGATATGGTTGCCGATAGGCATTTCAGATATAGGTGCCGATAGGGATTTCAGATATAGTTGCCGATTGGCATTTAAAAAATAGGTGCCGATAGGCATTTCAGATATAGAAGCCGATAGGTATTTCAAATATAGGTGTCGATAGGCATTTCAGATATGGTTGCCGATAGGCATTTCAAATATAGGTGCCGATAGGCATTTCAGTTATAGGTGCCGATAGGCATTTCAGATATAGTTGCCGATTGGCATTTTAAAAATAGGTGCCGATAGGCATTTTAGATGTAGTTTAAGATAGGCATTTAAAAATAGGTGCCGATAGGCATTTCAGATATAGGTGCCGATAGGCATATCAGATATAGTTGCCGATAGGCATTTAAAATATAGGTGCCGATAGGCATTTCAAATATAGGTGTCGATAGGCATTTCAAATATAAATGCAGAAAGGCATTTCAGATATAGTTGCCGATAGGCATTTCTGATGTGGTTGCCGATAGGCATTTTAAATATAGGTGCTGATAGGCATTTCAGATGTAGTTTTCGATAGGCATTTCATAAATAGGTGCCGATAGGCATTTCAGATATAGGTGCCGATAGGCATTTCAGATATAGTTGCCGATTAACATTTTAAAAATAGGTGCCGATAGGCATTTCAGATATGATTGCCGATAGGCATTTCAAATATAGGTGTCGATAGGCATTCCAGATATGGTTGCCGATAGGCATTTCAAATATAGGTGCTGATAGGCATTTCAGATGTAGTTTCCGATAGGCATTTCAAAAATTGGTGCCGATAGGCATTTCAGATATAGGTGCTGATAGGCATTTCAGATATAGTTGCCGATAGGCATTTTAAAAATAGGTGTCGATAGGCAATTCGGACATAGAAGCCGATAGGCATTTCAAATATAGGTGCCGATAGGCATTCCAGATATGGTTGCCGATAGGCATTTCAAATATAGATGCTGATAGGCATTCCAGATATAGTTTCCGATAGGCATTTCAAAAAATGGTGCCGATAGGCATTTCAGATATAGAAGCTGGTAGGTATTTTAAATATAGGTGTCGATAGGCATTTCAGATATGATTGCCGATAGGTGCTGATAGGCATTTCAGATATAGTTGCCGATTGGCATTTTAAAAATAGGTGCCGATAGGCATTTAAGATGTAGTTTCCGATAGGCATTTCAAAAATAGGTACCGATAGGCATTTCAGATATAGGTGCCGAAAGGTATTTTAAAAATAGGTGCCGACAGGCATTTTAGATGTAGTTTCCGATAGGCATTTCAAAAATAGGTGCAAATAGGCATTATAGATATAGGTGCCGATAGGCATTTCAGATATAGTTGCCGATTTGCATTTTAAAAAAAGGTGCCGATAGGCATTTTAGATGTAGTTTCCGATAGGCATTTCAAAAATAGGTACCGATAGGCATTTCAGATATAGATGCCGATATGCATTTCAGATATAGTTACCGATTGGCATTTTAAAAATAGGTGTCGATAGCCATTTCAGATATAGAATCCGATAGGCATTTCAAATATAGGTGCTGATAGGCATTTCAGATGTAGTTTCCGATAGGAATTTCAAAAATTGGTGCCGATAGGCATTTCAGATATAGGTGCCGATAGGCATTTCAGATATTGTTGCCTATTGGCATTTTTAAAATAGGTGCCGATAGGCATTTCAGATATAGAAGCCGATAGGTATTTCTAATATAGGTGTCGATAGGCATTTCAGATATGGTTGCCGATAGGCATTTCAAATATAGGTGCTAAGAGGCATTTCAGATGTAGTTTCCGATAGGCATTTCAAAAATTGGTGCCCATAGGCATTTCAGATATAGGTGCCGATAGGCATTTCAGATATAGGTGCTGATAGGCATTTTAGATGTAGTTTCCGATAGGCATTTCAAAAATAGGTGCCGATAGGCATTTTAGATGTAGTTTAAGATAGGCATTTAAAAAATAGGTGCCGATAGGCATTTCAGATATAGGTGCCGATAGGCATATCAGATATAGTTGCCGATAAGCATTTAAAATATAGGTGCCGATAGGCATTTCAAATATAGGTGTCGATAGGCATTTCAAATATAAATGCCGAAAGGCATTTCAGATATAGGTGCCGATAGGCATTTCTGATGTGGTTGCTGATAGGCATTTTAAATATAGGTGCTGATAGCCATTTCAGATGTAATTTTCGATAGGCATTTCAAAAATAGGTGCCGATAGGCATTTCAGATATAGGTGCCGATAGGCATTTCAGATATAGTTGCCGATTGGCATTTCAAATATAGGTGCCGATAGGCATTCCAGATATGGTTGCCGATAGGCATTTCAAATATAGGTGCTGATAGGCATTTCAGATGTAGTTTCCGATAGGCATTTCAAAAATTGGTGCCGATAGGCATTTCAGATATAGGTGCTGATAGGCATTTCAGATATAGTTGCCGATAGGCATTTTAAAAATAGGTGTCGATAGGCAATTCAGATATAGAAGCCGATAGGCATTTCAAGTATAGGTGCCGATAGGCATTCCAGATATGGTTGCGAATAGGCATTTCAAATATAGATGCTAATAGGCATTCCAGATATAGTTTCCGATAGGCATTTCAAAAAATGGTGCCGATAGGCATTTCAGATATAGGTGCCGATTGGCATTTTAAAAATAGGTGCCGATAGGCATTTTAGATGTAGTTTCCGATAGGCATTTCAAAAATAGGTACCGATAGGCATTTCAGATATAGGTGCCGATAGGTATTTTAAAAATTGGTGCCGATAGGCATTTTAGATGTAGTTTCCGATAGGCATTTCAAAAATAGGTGCCGATAGGCATTATAGATATAGGTGCCGATAGGCATTTCAGATATAGTTGCCGATTGGCATTTTAAAAAAAGGTGCCGATAGGCATTTTAGATGTAGTTCCTGATAGGCATTTCAAAAATAGGTACCGATAGGCATTTCAGATATAGGTGCCGATAGGCATATCAGATATAGTTGCCGATAGGCATTTAAAATATAGGTGCCGATAGGCATTTCAGATATAAATGCCGAAAGGCATTTTAGATATAGGTGCCGATAGGCATTTCTGATGTGGTTGCCGATAGGCATTTCTGATGTGGTTGCCGATAGGCATTTCAAATATAGGTGCTGATAGGCATTTCAGATGTAGTTTCCGATAGGCATTTCAAAAATAGGTACCGATAGGCATTTCAGATATAGGTGCCGATAGGCATTTCAGATATAGTTGCCAATTGGCATTTTAAAAATAGTTGCCGATAGGCATTTCAGATATAGAAGCCGATAGGCATTTCAAATATAGGTGCCGATAGGCATTCCAGATATGGTTGCCGATAGGCATTTCAAATATATGATAGGCATTTATATGATAGGCATTTCAGATGTAGTTTCCGATAGGCATTTCAAAAATTGGTGCCGATAGGCATTTCAGATATAGGTGCCGATGGGCATTTCAGATATAGTTGCCGATTGGCATTTTAAAAATATGTGCCGATAGGCATTTCAGATATAGAAGCCGATAGGTATTTCAAATATAGGTGTCGATAGGCATTTTAGATATGGTTGCCGATAGGCATCTCAAATATTGGTGCTAATAGGCATTTCAGTTTTAGTTTCCGATAGGCATTTTAAATATAGGTGCCGATAGGCATTTCAGATATAAGTGCCGATAGGCATTTCAGATATAGTTGCCGATTAACATTTTAAAAATAGGTGCCGATAGGCATTTCAGATATAGGTGCCGATAGGCATTTCAGATATAGGTGCCGATAGGCATTTCAGATATAGTTGCCGATTGGCATTTTAAAAACAGGTGCCGATAGGCATTTCAGATATAGTTGCCAATTGGCATTTTAAAAATAGGTCTCGATAGGCATTTCAGATATAGAAGCCGATAGGCATTTCAAATATAGGTGTCGATAGGCATTTCAGATATGGTTGCCGATAGGCATTTCAAATATAGGTGCTGATAGGCATTTCAGATGTAGTTTCCGATAGGCATTTCAAAAATAGGTGCCGATAGGCATTTCAGATATAGGTGCCGATAGGCATTTCAGATATAGTTGCCGATTAACATTTTAAAAATAGGTGCCGATAGGCATTTCAGATATAGAAGCCGATAGGCATTTCAAATATAGGTGCCGATAGGCATTCCAGATATGGTTGCCGACAGGCATTTCAAAGATAAGTGCTGATAGGCATTTCAGATGTAGTTTCCGATAGGCATTTCAAAAATAGGTACCGATAGGCACTTCAGATATAGGTGCCGATAGGCATTTCAGATATAGTTGCCAATTGGCATTTTAAAAATAGGTGTCGATAGGCATTTCAAATATAGAAGCCGATAGGCATTTCAAATATAGGTGCCGAAAGGCATTTCAGATATGGTTGCCGATAGGCATTTCAAATATAGGTGCTGATAGGCATTTCAGATGTAGTTTCCGATAGGGTTTCAAAAATCGGTGCCGATAGGCATTTCAGATATAGGTGCCGATAGGGATTTCAGGTATAGTTGCCGATTGGCATTTTAAAAATAGGTGCCGATAGGCATTTCAGATATAGAAGCCGATAGGTAATTCAAATATAGGTGTCGATAGGCATTTCGGATATGGTTGCCGATAGGCATTTCAAATATAGGTGCCGATAGGCATTTCAGTTATAGGTGCCGATAGGCATTTCAGATATAGTTGCCGATTGGCATTTTAAAAATAGGTGCCGATAGGCATTTTAGATGTAGTTTAAGATAGGCATTTCAAAAATAGGTGCCGATAGGCATTTCAGATATAGGTGCCGATAGGCATATCAGATATAGTTGCCGATAAGCATTTAAAATATAGGTGCCGATAGGCATTTCAAATATAGGTGTCGATAGGCATTTCAAATATAAATGCCGAAAGGCATTTCAGATATAGGTGCCGATAGGCATTTCTGATGTGGTTGCCGATAGGCATTTTAAATATAGGTGCTGATAGCCATTTCAGATGTAATTTTCGATAGGCATTTCAAAAATAGGTGCCGATAGGCATTTCAGATATAGGTGCCGATAGGCATTTCAGATATATTTGCCGATTGGCATTTTAAAAATAGGACCCGATAGGCATTTCAGATATGGTTGCCGATAGGCATTTCAAATATAGGTGCCGATAGGCATTCCTGATATGGTTGCCGATAGGCATTTCAAATATAGGTGCTGATAAGCATTTCAGATGTAGTTTCCGATAGGCATTTCAAAAATTGGTGCCGATAGGCATTTCAGATATAGGTGCTGATAGGCATTTCAGATATAGTTGCCGATAGGCATTTTAAAAATAGGTGTCTATAGGCAATTCAGATATAGAAGCCGATAGGCATTTCAAGTATAGGTGCCGATAGGCATTCCAGATATGGTTGCCAATAGGCATTTCAAATATAGATGCTGATAGGCATTCCAGATATAGTTTCCGATAGGCATTTCAAAAAATGGTGCCGATAGGCATTTCAGATATAGGTGCCGATGGGCATTATAAAAATAGGTGCCGATAGGCATTTTAGATGTAGTTTCCGATAGGCATTTCAAAAATAGTTACCGATAGGCATTTCAGATATAGTTGCCAATTGGCATTTTAAAAATAGGTGTCGAGAGGCATTTCAAATATAGAAGCCGATAGGCATTTCAAATATAGGTGCCGAAAGGCATTTCTGATGTGGTTGCCGATAGGCATTTCAAATATAGGTGCTGATAGGCATTTCAGATGTAGTTTCCGATAGGCATTTCAAAAATTGGTGCCGATAGGCATTTCAGATATAGGTGCTGATAGGCATTTCAGATATAGTTGCCGATAGGCATTTTAAAAATAGGTGTCGATAGGCAATTCAGACATAGAAGCCGATAGGCATTTCAAATATAGGTGCCGATAGGCATTCCAGATATGGTTGCCGATAGGCATTTCAAATATAGATGCTGATAGGCATTCCAGATATAGTTTCCGATAGGCATTTCAAAAAATGGTGCCGATAGGCATTTCAGATATAGAAGCTGGTAGGTATTTTAAATATAGGTGTCGATAGGCATTTCAGATATGATTTCCGATAGGTGCTGATAGGCATTTCAGATATAGTTGCCGATTGGCATTTTAAAAATAGGTGCCGATATGCATTTAAGATGTAGTTTCCGATAGGCATTTCAAAAATAGGTACCGATAGGCTTTTCAGATATAGGTGCCGAAAGGTATTTTAAAAATAGGTGCCGACAGGCATTTTAGATGTAGTCTCCGATAGGCATTTCAAAAATAGGTGGAAATAGGCATTATAGATATAGGTGCCGATAGGCATTTCAGATATAGTTGCCGATTGGCATTTTAAAAAAAGGTGCTGATAGGCATTTTAGATGTAGTTTCCGATAGGCATTTCAAAAATAGGTACCGATAGGCATTTCAGATATAGATGCCGATATGCATTTCAGATATAGTTACCGATTGGCATTTTAAAAATAGTTGTCGATAGCCATTTCAGATATAGAATCCGATAGGCATTTCAAATATAGGTGCTGATAGGGATTTCAGATGTAGTTTCCGATAGGCATTTCAAAAATTGGTGCCGATAGGCATTTCAGATATAGGTGCCGATAGGCATTTCAGATATTGTTGCCTATTGGCATTTTTAAAATAGGTGCCGATAGGCATTTCAGATATAGAAGCCGATAGGTATTTCAAATATAGGTGTCGATAGGCATTTCAGATATGGTTGCCGATAGGCATTTCAAATATAGGTGCTAAGAGGCATTTCAGATGTAGTTTCAGATAGGCATTTCAAAAATTGGTGCCCATAGGCATTTCAGATATAGGTGCCGATAGGCATTTCAGATATAGTTGCCGATTGGCATTTTAAAAATAGGTGCAGATAGGCTTTTCAAATATAGAAGCTGATAGGCATTTCAATTAATATATGTGCCGATAGGCATTCCAGATATGGTTGCCGATAGGCATTTCAAATATAGGTGCTGATAGGCATTTTAGATGTAGTTTCCGATAGGCATTTCAAAAATAGGTGCCGATAGGCATTTCAGATATAGGTGCCGATAGGCATTTCAGTTATAGTTACCGATTGGCATTTTAAAAATAGGTGCCGATAGGCATTTCAGATATAGAAGCCAATAGGCATTTCAAATATAGGTGCCGATAGGCATTCCAGATATGGTTGCCGATAGGCATTTCAAATATAGGTGCTGATAGGCATTTTAGATGTAGTTTCCGATAGGCATTTCAAAAACAGGTGCCGATAGGCATTTCAGATATAGGTGCCGATAGGCATTTCAGATATAGGTTCCGATAGGCATTTCAGATATAGTTGCCGATTGGCATTTTAAAAATAGGTGCCGATAGGCATTTTAGATGTAGTTTCCGATAGGCAATTCAAAAATAGGTGCCGATAGGCATTTCAGATATAGGTGCCGATAGGCATATCAGATATAGTTGCCGATAGGCATTTAAAATATAGGCATTTTAGATATAGTTGCCGATTGGCATTTTAAAAATAGGTGCCGATAGGCATTTCAGATATAGAAGCCGATAGGTATTTCAAATATAGGTGTCGATAGGCATTTCAGATATGGTTGCCGATAGGCACTTCAAATATAGGTGCTGATAGGCATTTCAGATGTAGTTTCCGATAGGCATTTCAAAAATAGGTCCCGATAGGCATTTCAGATATAGGTGCCGATAGGCATTTCAGATATAGTTGCCGATTGGCATTTTAAAAATAGGTGCCGATAGGCATTTTAGATGTAGTTTCCGATAGGCATTTCAAAAATAGATGCCGATAGGCATTTCAGATATAGGTGCCGATAGGCACTTCAGATATAGTTGCCGATTGGCATTTTAAAAATAGGTGCCGATAGGCATTTCAGATATAGAAGCCGATAGGTATTTCAAATATAGGTGTCGATAGGCATTTCAGATATGGTTGCCGATAGGCATTTCAAATATAGGTGCTGATAGGCATTTCAGATGTAGTTTCCGATAGGCATTTCAAAAATAGGTGCCGATAGGCATTTCAGATATAGGTGCCGATAGGCATTTCAGATATAGTTGCCGATTGGCATTTTAAAAACAGGTGCCGATAGGCATTTCAGATATAGTTGCCAATTGGCATTTTAAAAATAGGTGTCGATAGGCATTTCAGATATAGAAGCCGATAGGCATTTCAAATATAGGTGTCGATAGGCATTTCAGATATGGTTGCCGATATGCACTTCAAATATAGGTGATGATAGGCATTTCAGATGTAGTTTCCGATAGGCATTTCAAAAATAGGTTCCGATAGGCATTTCAGTTATAGGTGCCGATAGGCATTTCAGATATAGTTGCCGATTGACATTTTAAAAATAGGTGCCGATAGGCATTTTAGATGTAGTTTCCGATAGGCATTTCAAAAATAGGTGCCGATAGACATTTTAGATATAGGTGCCGATAGGCATTTCAGATATAGTTGCCGATTGGCATTTTAAAAATAGGTGCCGATAGGCATTTTAGATGTAGTTTCCGATAGGCATTTCAAAAACAGGTGCCGATAGGCATTTCAGATATAGGTGCCGATAGTCATATCAGATATAGTTGCCGATAGGCATTTAAAATATAGGTGCCGATAGGCATTTCAAATATAGGTGTCGATAGGCATTTCAGATATAAATACCGAAAGGCATTTCAGATATAGGTGCCGATAGGCATTTCTGATGTGGTTGCCGATAGGCATTTCAAATATAGGTGCTGATAGGCATTTCAGATGTCGTTTTCGATAAGCATTTCAAAAATAGGTGCCGATAGGCATTTCAGATATAGGTGCCGATAGGCACTTCAGATATAGTTGCCGATTGGCATTTTAAAAATAGGTGCCGATAGGCATTTCAGATATAGATGCCGATAGGTATTTCAAATAGAGGTGTCGATAGGTATTTCAGATATGGTTGCCGATAGGCATTTCAAATATAGGTGCTGATAGGCATTTCAGATGTAGTTTCCGATAGTCATTTCAAAAATTAGTGCCGATAGGCATTTCAGATATAGGTGCCGATAGGCATTTCAGATATAGTTGCCGATTGGCATTTTAAAAATAAGTGTCGATAGGCATTTCAGATATAGAAGCCGATAGGCATTTCAAATATAGGTGCCGATAGGCATTCCAGATATGTTTGCCGATAGGCATATAAAATATAGGAGATGATAGGCATTCCAGATGTAGTTTCCGATAGGCATTTCAAAAATTGGTGCCGATAGGCATTTCAGATATAGGTGCCGATAGGCATTTCAGATATAGTTACCGATTGGCATTTTAAAAATAGGTGCCGATAGGCATTTCAGATATAGAAGCTGATAGGAATTTCAAATATAGGTGCCGATAGGCATTCCAGATATGGTTGCCGAGAGGCATTTTAAATATAGGTGCTGATAGGCATTTCAGATGTAGTTTCCGATAGGCATTTCAAAAATAGGTGCCGATAGGCATTTCAGATATAGGTGCCGATAGGCATTTCAGATATAGATGCCAATTGGCATTTTAAAAATAGGTGCCGATAGGCATTTCAGATATAGAAGCCGATAGGCATTTCAAATATAGGTGCCGATAGGCATTCCAGATATGGTTGCCGATAGGCATTTCAAATATAGGTGCTGATAGGCATTTTAGATATAGTTGCCGATTGGCATTTTAAAAACAGGTGCCGATAGGCATTTCAGATATAGAAGCCGATAGGTATTTCAAATATAGGTGTCGATTGGCATTTCAGATATGGTTGCTGATAGGCATTTCAAATATAGGAGCAGATAGGCATTTCAGATGTAGTTTCCGATAGGCATTTCAAAAATTGGTGCCGATAAGCATTTCAGATATAGGTGCCAATAGGCATTTCAGATATAGTTGCCGATTGGCATTTTAAAAATAGGTGCCGATAGGCATTTCAGATATAGAAGCCGATAGGTATTTTAAATATGGGTGTCGATAGGCATTTCAGATATGGTTGCCGATAGGCATTTCAAATATAGGTGCTAATAGGCATTTCAGATGTGGTTTCCGATAGGCATTTCAAAAACAGGTGCCGATTGCCATTTCAGATATAGGTGCCGATAGGCATTTCAGATATAGGTGCCGATAGGCATTTCAGATATAGTTGCCGATTGGCATTTTAAAAATAGGTGCCGATAGGCATATTAGATGTAGTTTCCGATAGGCATTTCAAAAATAGGTGCCGATAGGCATTTCAGATATAGGTGCCGATAGGCATATCAGATATAGTTGCCGATAGGCATTTAAAATATAGGTGCCGATAGGCATTTCAAATATAGGTGTCGATAGGCATTTCAGATATAAATGCCGAATGGCATTTCAGATATAGGTGCCGATAGGCATTTCTGATGTGGTTCCTGATAGGCATTTCAAATATAGGTGCTGATAGGCATTTCAGATGTAGTTTCCGATAGGCATTTCAAAAATAGGTGCCGATAGGCATTTCAGATATAGGTGCCGATAGGCATTTCAGATATAGTTACCGATTGGCATTTTAAAAATAGGTGCCGATAGGCATTTTAGATATAGAAGCCAATAGGCATTTCAAATATAGGTGCCGATAGGCATTCCAGATATAGTTGCCGATAGGCATTTCAAATATAGGTGCTGATAGGCGTTTCAGATGTAGTTTCCGATAGGCATTTCAAAAATTGGTGCCGATAGGCATATCAGATATAGGTGCCGATAGGCATTTCAGATATAGTTGCCGATTGGCATTTTAAAAACAGGTGCCGATAGGCATTTCAGATTTAGAAGCCGATAGGTATTTCAAATATAGGTGTCGATAGGCATTTCAGATATGGTTGTCGATAGGCATTTCAAATATAGGTGCTGATAGGCATTTCAGATGTAGTTTCCGATAGGCATTTCAAAAATAGGTCCCGATAGGCATTTCAGATATAGGTGCCGATAGGCATTTCAGATATAGTTGCCGATTGGCATTTTAAAAATAGGTGCCGACAGGCATTTTAGATGTAGTTTCCGATAGGCATTTCAAAAATAGATGCCGATAGGCATTTCAGATATAGAAGCCGATAGGTATTTCAAATATTGGTGTCGATAGGCATTTCAAATATTGGTGCTGATAGGGATTTCAGATGTAGTTTTCGATAGGCATTTCAAAAATAGGTGCCGATAGGCATTTCAGATATAGGTGCCGATAGGCATTTCAGATATATTTGCCGATTGGCATTTTAAAAATAGGTGCCGATAGGGATTTCAGATATAGAAGCCGATAGGCATTTCAAATATAGGTGCCGATAGGCATTTCAAATATAGGTGTCGATAGGCATTTCAGATATAAATGCCGAAAGGCATTTCAGATATAGGTGCCGATAGGCATTTCTGATGTGGTTGCCGATAGGCATTTCAAATATAGGTGCTGATAGGCATTTGTGATGTAGTTTCCGATAGGCATTTCAAAAATAGGTGCCGATAGGCATTTTAGATATAGGTGCCGATAGGCATTTCAGATATATTTGCCGATTGGCATTTTAAAAATCGGTGCCGATAGGCATTTCAGATATAGAAGCCGATAGGCATTTCAAATATAGGTGCCGATAGGCATTCCAGATATGGTTGCCGATAGGCATTTCAAATATAGGTGCTGATAGGCATTTCAGATGTAGTTTCCGATAGGCATTTCAAAAATAGGTGCCGATAGGCATTTTAGATATAGGTGCCGATAGGCAATTCAGATATAGATGCCAATTGGCATTTTAAAAATAGGTGCCGATAGGTATTTCAGATATAAGAGCCGATAGGCATTTCAAATATTGGTGCCGATAGGCATTCCAGATATGGTTGCCGATAGGCATTTCAAATATAGGTGCTGATAGGCATTTTAAATGTAGTTTCCGATAGGCATTTCAAAAATTGATGCCGATAGGCATTTCAGATATAGGTGCCGATAGGCATTTCAGATATAGTTGCCGATTGGCATTTTAAAAACAGGTGCCGATAGGCATTTCAGATATAGTTGCCAAATGGCATTTTAAAAATAGGTGTCGATAGGCATTTCAGATATAGAAGCCAATAGGCATTTCAAATATACGTGCCGATAGGCATTCCAGATATGGTTGCCGATAGGCATTTCAAATATAGGTGCTGATAGGCATTTCAGATGTAGTTTCCGATAGGCATTTCAAAAATTGGTGCCAATAGGCATTTCAGATATAGGTGCCGATAGGCATTTCAGATATAGTTGCCGATTGGCATTTTAAAAATAGGTGCCGATAGGCATTTCAGATATAGAAGCCGATAGGTATTTCAAATATAGGTGTCGATAGGCATTTCAGATATGGTTGCCGATATGCACTTCAAATATAGGTGCTGATAGGCATTTCAGATATAGGTGCCGATAGGCATATCAGATATAGTTGCCGATAGGCATTTAAAATATAGGTGCCGATAGGCATTTCAAATATAGGTGCTGATAGGCTTTTCAGATGTAGTTTCCGATAGGCATTTCAAAAATTGGTGCCAATAGGCATTTCAGATATAGGTGCCGATAGGCATTTTAGATATAGTTGCCGATTGGCATTTTAAAAATAGGTGCCGATAGGCATTTCAGATATAGAAGCCGATAGGTATTTCAAATATAGGTGTCGATAGGCATTTCAGATATGGTTGCCGATAGGCATTTTAAATATAGGTGCTGATAGGCATTTCAGATGTAGTTTCCGATAGGCATTTCAAAAATAGGTCCCGATAGGCATTTCAGATATAGGTGCCGATAGGCATTTCAGATATAGTTGCCGATTGGCATTTTAAAAATAGGTGCCGATAGGCATTTTAGATGTAGTTTCCGATAGGCATTTCAAAAATAGATGCCGATAGGCATTTCAGATATAGGTGCCGATAGGCATATCAGATATAGTTGCCGATAGGCATTTAAAATATAGGTGCCGATAGGCATTTCAAATATAGGTGTCGATAGGCATTTCAGATATAAATGCCGAAAGGCATTTCAGATATAGGTGCCGATAGGCATTTCTGATGTGGTTGCCGATAGGCATTTCAAATATAGGTGCTGATTGGCATTTCAGATGTAGTTTTCGATAAACATTTCAAAAATAGGTGCCGATAGGCATTTCAGATATAGGTGCCGATAGGCACTTCAGATATAGTTGCCGATTGGCATTTTAAAAATAGGTGCCGATAGACATTTCAGATATAGAAGCCGATAGGTATTTCAAATATAGGTGTCGATAGGCATTTCAGATATGGTTGCCGATAGGCATTTCAAATATAGGTGCTGATAGGCATTTCAGATGTAGTTTCCGATAGGCATTTCAAAAATAAGTGCCGATAGGCATTTCAGATATAGGTGCCGATAGGCATTTCAGATATAGTTGCCGATTATCATTTTAAAAATAAGTGTCGATAGGCATTTCAGATATAGATGCCGATAGGCATTTCAAATATAGGTGCCGATAGGCATTCCAGATATGGTTGCCGATAGGCATTTCAAATATAGGTGCTGATAGGCATTCCAGATGTAGTTTCCGATAGGCATTTCAGATATAGGTGCCGATAGCCATATCAGATATAGTTGCCGATAGGCATTTAAAATATAGCTATCGATAGGCATTTCAAATATAGGTGTCGATAGGCATTTCAGATATAAATGCCGAAAGGCATTTCAGATATAGGTGCCGATAGGCATTTCTGATGTGGTTGCCGATAGGCATTTCAAATATAGGTGCTGATAGGCATTTGTGATGTAGTTTCCGATAGGCATTTCAAAAATAGGTGCCGATAGGCATTTCAGATATAGGTGCCGATAGGCATTTCAGATATAGTTGCCGATTGGCATTTTAAAAATAGGTGCCGATAGGCATTTCAGATATAGAAGCCGATAGGCATTTCAAATATAGGTGCCGATAGGCATTCCAAATATGGTTGCCGATAGGCATTTCAAATATAGGTGCTGATAGGCATTTCAGATGTAGTTTCCGATAGGCATTTCAAAAATAGGTGCCGATAGGCATTTCAGATATAGGTGCCGATAGGCATTTCAGATATAGTTGCCGATTGGCATTTTAAAAACAGGTGCCGATAGGCATTTCAGATATAGTTGCCAATTGGCATTTTAAAAATAGGTGTCGATAGGCATTTCAGATATAGAAGCCGATAGGCATTTCAAATATAGGTGTCGACAGGCATTTCAGATATCGTTGCCGATATGCACTTCAAATATAGGTGATGATAGGCATTTCAGATGTAGTTTCCGATAGGCTTTTCAAAAATAGGTTCCGATAGGCATTTCAGATATAAATACCGAAAGGCATTTCAGATATAGGTGCCGATAGGCATTTCTGATGTGGTTGCCGATAGGCATTTCAAATATAGGTGCTGATAGGCATTTCAGATGTCGTTTTCGATAAGCATTTCAAAAATAGGTGCCGATAGGCATTTCAGATATAGGTGCCGATAGGCACTTCAGATATAGTTGCCGATTGGCATTTTAAAAATAGGTGCCGATAGGCATTTCAGATATAGAAGCCGATAGGTATTTCAAATATAGGTGTCGATAGGTATTTCAGATATGGTTGCCGATAGGCATTTCAAATATAGGTGCTGATAGGCATTTCAGATGTAGTTTCCGATAGGCATTTCAAAAATTAGTGCCGATAGGCATTTCAGATATAGGTGCCGATAGGCATTTCAGATATAGTTGCCGATTGGCATTCTAAAAATAAGTGTCGATAGGCATTTCAGATATAGAAGCCTAAAGGCATTTCAAATATAGGTGCCGATAGGCATTCCAGATATGTTTGCCGATAGGCATTTAAAATATAGGTGCTGATAGGCATTCCAGATGTAGTTTCCGATAGGCATTTCAAAAATTGGTGCCGATAGGCATTTCAGATATAGGTGCCGATAGGCATTTCAGATATAGTTACCGATTGGCATTTTAAAAATAGGTGCCGATAGGCATTTCAGATATAGAAGCTGATAGGCATTTCTAATATAGGTGCCGATAGGCATTCCAGATATGGTTGCCGATAGGCATTTCAAATATAGGTGCTGATAGGCATTTCAGATGTAGTTTCCGATAGGCATTTCAAAAATAGGTGCCGATAGGCATTTCAGATATAGGTGCCGATAGGCATTTCAGATATAGTTGCCAATTGGCGTTTTAAAAATAGGTGCCGATAGGCATTTCAGATATAGAAGCCGATAGGCATTTCAAATATAGGTGCCGATAGGCATTCCAGATATGGTTGCCGATAGGCATTTCAAATATAGGTGCTGATAGGCATTTTAGATATAGTTGCCGATTGGCATTTTAAAAACAGGTGCCGATAGGCATTTCAGATATAGAAGCCGATAGGTATTTCAAATATAGGTGTCGATTGGAATTTCAGATATGGTTGCTGATAGGCATTTCAAATATAGGAGCAGATAGGCATTTCAGATGTAGTTTCCGTAAGGAATTTCAAAAATAGGTGCCGATAGACATTTCAGATATAGGTGCCGATAGGCATTTCAGATATAGTTGCCGATTGGCATTTTAAAAATAGGTGCCGATAGGCATTTCAGTTATAGAAGCCGATAGGCATTTCAAATATAGGTGCCGATAGGCATTCCAGATATGGTTGCCGATAGGTATTTCAAATATAAGTGCTGATAGGCATTTCAGATGTAGTTTCCGATAGGCATTTCAAAAATAGGTACCAATAGGCATTTCAGATATAGGTGCCGATAGGCATTTCAGATATAGTTGCCAATAGGCATTTTAAAAATAGGTGTCGATAGGCAATTCAGATATAGAAGCCGATAGGCATTTCAAATATAGGTGCCGATAGGCATTCCAGATATGGTTGCCGATAGGCATTTCAAATATAGGTGCTGATAGGCATTTCAGATGTAGTTTCCGATAGGCATTTCAAAAATTGGTGCCGATAAGCATTTCAGATATAGGTGCCGATAGGCATTTCAGATATAGTTGCCGATTGGCATTTTAAAAATAGGTGCCGATAGGCATTTCAGATATAGAAGCCGATAGGTATTTCAAATATAGGTGACGATAGGCATTTCAGATATGGTTGCCGATAGGCATTTCAAATATAGGTGCTGATAGGCATTTCAGATGTAGTTTCCGATAGGCATTTCAAAAATTGGTGCCGATAAGCATTTCAGATATAGGTGCCGATAGGCATTTCAAATATAGTTGCCGATTGGCATTTTAAAAATAAGTGCCGATAGGCATTTCAGATATAGAAGCCGATAGGCATTTCAAATATAGGTGCCGATAGGCATTCCAGATATGGTTGCCGATAGGCATTTCTAATATAGGTGCTGATAGGCATTTTAGATGCATTTTCCGATAGGCATTTCAAAAATTGGTGCCGATAGGCATTTCAGATATAGGTGCCGATAGGCATTTCAGATATAGTTGCCGATTGGCATTTTAAAAATAGGTGCCGATAGGCATTTCAGATATAGAAGCCGATAGGTATTTCAAATATAGGTGTCGATAGGCATTTCAGATATGGTTGCCGATAGGCATTTCAAATATAGGTGCTAATAGGCATTTCAGATGTAGTTTCCGATAGGCATTTCAAAAACAGGTGCCGATAGGCATTTCAGATATAGGTGCCGATAGGCATTTCAGATATAGGTGCCGATAGGCATTTCAGATATAGTTGCCGATTAGCATTTTAAAAATAGGTGCCGATAGGCATATTAGATGTAGTTTCCGATAGGCATTTCAAAAATAGGTGCCGATAGGCATTTCAGATATAGGTGCCGATAGGCATATCAGATATAGTTGCCGATAGGCATTTAAAATATAGGTGCCGATAGGCATTTCAAATATAGGTGTCGATAGGCATTTCAGATATAAATGCCGAATGGCATTTCAGATATAGGTGCCGATAGGCATTTCTGATGTGGTTCCTGATAGGCATTTGAAATATAGGTGCTGATAGGCATTTCAGATGTAGTTTCCGATAGGCATTTCAAAAATAGGTGCCGATAGGCATTTCAGATATAGGTGCCGATAGGCATTTCAGATATGGTTACCGATTGGCATTTTAAAAATAGGTGCCGATAGGCATTTTAGATATAGAAGCCAATAGGCATTTCAAATATAGGTGCCGATAGGCATTCCAGATATGGTTGCCGATAGGCATTTCAAATATAGGTGCTGATAGGCATTTCAGATGTAGTTTCCGATAGGCATTTCAAAAATAGGTGCCGATAGGCATTTCAGATATAGGTGCCGATAGGCATATCAGATATAGTTGCCGATAGGCATTTAAAATATAGGTGCCGATAGGCATTTCAAATATAGGTGTCGATAGGCATTTCAGATATAAATGCCGAATGGCATTTCAGATATAGGTGCCGATAGGCATTTCTGATGTGGTTCCTGATAGGCATTTGAAATATAGGTGCTGATAGGCATTTCAGATGTAGTTTCCGATAGGCATTTCAAAAATAGGTGCCGATAGGCATTTCAGATATAGGTGCCGATAGGCATATCAGATATAGTTGCCGATAGGCATTTAAAATATAGGTGCCGATAGGCATTTCAAATATAGGTGTCGATAGGCATTTCAGATATAAATGCCGAATGGCATTTCAGATATAGGTGCCGATAGGCATTTCTGATGTGGTTCCTGATAGGCATTTGAAATATAGGTGCTGATAGGCATTTCAGATGTAGTTTCCGATAGGCATTTCAAAAATAGGTGCCGATAGGCATATCAGATATAGGTGCCGATAGGCATTTCAGATATAGTTGCCGATTGTCATTTTAAAAACAGGTGCCGATAGGCATTTCAGATTTAGAAGCCGATAGGTATTTCAAATATAGGTGTCGATAGGCATTTCAGATATGGTTGTCGATAGGCATTTCAAATATATGAGCAGATAAGCATTTCAGATGTAGTTTCCGAAAGGCATTTTAAAAATAGGTGCCGATAGGCATTTCAGATATAGAAGCCGATAGGTATTTCAAATATTGGTGTCGATAGGCATTTCAGATATGGTTGCCGATAGGCATTAAAATATTGGTGCTGATAGGCATTTCAGATGTAGTTTTCGATAGGCATTTCAAAAATAGGTGCCGATAGGCATTTCAGATATAGGTGCCGATAGGCATTTCAGATATATTTGCCGATTGGCATTTTAAAAATAGGTGCCGATAGGGATTTCAGATATAGAAGCCGATAGGCATTTCAAATATAGGTGCCGATAGGCATTTCAAATATAGGTGTCGATAGGCATTTCAGATATAAATGCCAAAAGGCATTTCAGATATAGGTGCCGATAGGCATTTCTGATGTGGTTGCCGATAGGCATTTCAAATATAGGTGCTGATAGGCATTTGTGATGTAGTTTCCGATAGGCATTTCAAAAATAGGTGCCGATAGGCATTTTAGATATAGGTGCCGAAAGGCATTTCAGATATAGTTGCCGATTGGCATTTTAAAAATAGGTGCCGATAGGCATTTCAGATATAGAAGCCAATAGGCATTTCAAATATAGGTGCCGATAGGCATTCCAGATATGGTTGCCGATAGGCATTTCAAATATAGGTGCTGATAGGCATTTCAGATGTAGTTTCCGATAGGCATTTCAAAAATAGGTGCCGATAGGCATTTTAGATATAGGTGCCGATAGGCAATTCAGATATAGATGCCAATTGGCATTTTAAAAATAGGTGCCGATAGGTATTTCAGATATAAGAGCCGATAGGCATTTCAAATATTGGTGCCGATAGGCATTCCAGATATGGTTGCCGATAGGCATTTCAAATATAGGTGCTGATAGGCATTTTAAATGTAGTTTCCGATAGGCATTTCAAAAATTGATGCCGATAGGCATTTCAGATATAGGTGCCGATAGGCATTTCAGATATAGTTGCCGATTGGCATTTTAAAAACAGGTGCCGATAGGCATTTCAGATATAGTTGCCAAATGGCATTTTAAAAATAGGTGTCGATAGGCATTTCAGATATAGAAGCCAATAGGCATTTCAAATATACGTGCCGATAGGCATTCCAGATATGGTTGCCGATAGGCATTTCAAATATAGGTGCTGATAGGCATTTCAGATGTAGTTTCCGATAGGCATTTCAAAAATTGGTGCCAATAGGCATTTCAGATATAGGTGCCGATAGGCATTTTAGATATAGTTGCCGATTGGCATTTTAAAAATAGGTGCCGATAGGCATTTCATATATAGAAGCCGATAGGTATTTCAAATATAGGTGTCGATAGGCATTTCAGATATGGTTGCCGATATGCACTTCAAATATAGGTGCTGATAGGCATTTCAGATGTAGTTTCCGATAGGCATTTCAAAAATAGGTCCCGATAGGCATTTCAGATATAGGTGCCGATAAGCATTTCAGATATAGTTGCCGATTGGCATTTTAAAAATAGGTGCCGATAGGCATTTTAGATGTAGTTTCCGATAGGCATTTCAAAAATAGGTGCCGATAGGCATTTCAGATATAGGTGCCGATAGGCATATCAGATATAGTTGCCGATAGGCATTTAAAATATAGGTGCCGATAGGCATTTCAAATATAGGTGCTGATAGGCATTTCAGATGTAGTTTCCGATAGGCATTTCAAAAATTGGTGCCAATAGGCATTTCAGATATAGGTGCCGATAGGCATTTTAGATATAGTTGCCGATTGGCATTTTAAAAATAGGTGCCGATAGGCATTTCAGATATAGAAGCCCATTGGTATTTTAAATATAGGTGTCGATAGGCATTTCAGATATGGTTGCCGATAGGCACTTAAAATATAGGTACTGATAGGCATTTCAGATGTAGTTTCCGATAGGCATTTCAAAAATAGGTCCCGATAGGCATTTCAGATATAGGTGCCGATAGGCATTTCAGATATAGTTGCCGATTGACATTTTAAAAATAGGTGCCGATAGGCATTTTAGATGTAGTTTCCGATAGGCATTTCAAAAATAGATGCCGATAGGCATTTCAGATAAAGGTGCCGATAGGCATATCAGATATAGTTGCCGATAGGCATTTAAAATATAGGTGCCGATAGGCATTTCAAATATATGTGTCGATAGGCATTTCAGATATAAATGCCGAAAGGCATTTCAGATATAGGTGCCGATAGGCATTTCTGATGTGGTTGCCGATAGGCATTTCAAATATAGGTGCTGATAGGCATTTCAGATGTAGTTTTCGATAAACATTTCAAAAATAGGTGCCGATAGGCATTTCAGATATAGGTGCCGATAGGCACTTCAGATATAGTTGCCGATTGGCATTTTAAAAATAGGTGCCGATAAGCATTTCAGATATAGAAGCCGATAGGTATTTCAAATATAGGTGTCGATAGGCATTTCAGATATGGTTGCCGATAGGCATTTCAAATATAGGTGCTGATAGGCATTTCAGATGTAGTTTCCGATAGGCATTTCAAAAATAAGTGCCGATAGGCATTTCAGATATTGGTGCCGATAGGCATTTCAGATATAGTTGCCGATTGGCATTTTAAAAATAAGTGTCGATAGGCATTTCAGATATAGATGCGGATAGGCATTTCAAATATAGGTGCCGATAGGCATTCCAGATATGGTTGCCGATAGGCATTTCAAATATAGGTGCTGATAGGCATTCCAGATGTAGTTTCCGATAGGCATTTTAGATATAGGTGCCGATAGGCATATCAGATATATTTGCCGATAGGCATTTAAAATATAGGTATCGATAGGCATTTCAAATATAGGTGTCGATAGGCATTTCAGATATAAATGCCGAAAGGCATTTCAGATATAGGTGCCGATAGGCATTTCTGATGTGGTTGCCGATAGGCATTTCAAATATAGGTGCTGATAGGCATTTGTGATGTAGTTTCCGATAGGCATTTCAAAAATAGGTGCCGATAGGCATTTCAGATATAGGTGCCGATAGGCATTTCAGATATAGTTGCCGATTGGCATTTTAAAAACAGGTGCCGATAGGCATTTCAGATATAGTTGCCAAATGGCATTTTAAAAATAGGTGTCGATAGGCATTTCAGATATAGAAGCCAATAGGCATTTCAAATATACGTGCCGATAGGCATTCCAGATATGGTTGCCGATAGGCATTTCAAATATAGGTGCTGATAGGCATTTCAGATGTAGTTTCCGATAGGCATTTCAAAAATTGGTGCCAATAGGCATTTCAGATATAGGTGCCGATAGGCATTTTAGATATAGTTGCCGATTGGCATTTTAAAAATAGGTGCCGATAGGCATTTCAGATATAGAAGCCGATAGGTATTTCAAATATAGGTGTCGATAGGCATTTCAGATATGGTTGCCGATATGCACTTCAAATATAGGTGCTGATAGGCATTTCAGATGTAGTTTCCGATAGGCATTTCAAAAATAGGTCCCGATAGGCATTTCAGATATAGGTGCCGATAAGCATTTCAGATATAGTTGCCGATTGGCATTTTAAAAATAGGTGCCGATAGGCATTTTAGATGTAGTTTCCGATAGGCATTTCAAAAATAGGTGCCGATAGGCATTTCAGATATAGGTGCCGATAGGCATATCAGATATAGTTGCCGATAGGCATTTAAAATATAGGTGCCGATAGGCATTTCAAATATAGGTGCTGATAGGCATTTCAGATGTAGTTTCCGATAGGCATTTCAAAAATTGGTGCCAATAGGCATTTCAGATATAGGTGCCGATAGGCATTTTAGATATAGTTGCCGATTGGCATTTTAAAAATAGGTGCCGATAGGCATTTCAGATATAGAAGCCGATAGGTATTTCAAATATAGGTGTCGATAGGCATTTCAGATATGGTTGCCGATAGGCATTTCAAATATAGGTGCTGATAGGCATTTCAGATGTAGTTTCCGATAGGGATTTCAAAAATAGGTCCCGATAGGCATTTCAGATATAGGTGCCGATAGGCATTTCAGATATATTTGCCGATTAGCATTTTAAAAATAGGTGCCGATAGGCATTTTAGATGTAGTTTCCGATAGGCATTTCAAAAATAGATGCCGATAGGCATTTCAGATATAGGTGCCAATAGGCATATCAGATATAGTTGCCGATAGGCATTTAAAATATAGGTGCCGATAGGCATTTCAAATATAGGTGTCTATAGGCATTTCAGATATAAATGCCGAAAGGCATTTCAGATATAGGTGCCGATAGGCATTTCTGATGTGGTTGCCGATAGGCATTTCAAATATAGGTGCTGATAGGCATTTCAGATGTAGTTTTCAATAAACATTTCAAAAATAGGTGCCGATAGGTATTTCAGATATAGGTGCCGATAGGCACTTCAGATATAGTTGCCGATTGGCATTTTAAAAATAGGTGCCGATAGGCATTTCAGATATAGAAGCCGATAGGTATTTCAAATATAGGTGTCGATAGGCATTTCAGATATGGTTGCCGATAGGCATTTCAAATATAGGTGCTGATAGGCATTTCAGATGTAGTTTCCGATAGGGATTTAAAAAATAAGTGCCGATAGGCATTTCAGATATAGGTGCCGATAGGCATTTCAGAGATAGTTGCCGATTGGCATTTTAAAAATAAGTTCGATAGGCATTTCAGATATAGATGCCGATAGGCATTTCAAATATAGGTGCCGATAGGCATTTCAGATATAGGTGCCGATAGGCATATCAGATATAGTTGCCGATAGGCATTTAAAATATAGGTATCGATAGGCATTTCAAATATAGGTGTCGATAGGCATTTCAGATATAGGTGCCGATAGGCATTACTGATGTGGTTGCCGATAGGCATTTCAAATATAGGTGCTGATAGGCATTTGTGATGTAGTTTCCGATAGGCATTTCAAAAATAGGTGCCGATAGGCATTTCAGATATAGGTGCCGATAGGCATTTCAGATATAGTTGCCGATTGGCATTTTAAAAATAGGTGCCGATAGGCATTTCAGATATAGAAGCCGATAGGCATTTTAAATATAGGTGCCGATAGGCATTCCAAATATGGTTGCCGATAGGCATTTCAAATATAGATGCTGATAGGCATTTCAGGTGTAGTTTCCGATAGGCATTTCAAAAATAGGTGCCGATAGGCATTTCAGATATAGGTGCCGATAGGCATTTCAGATATAGTTGCCGATTGGCATTTTAAAAACAGGTGCCGATAGGCATTTCAGATATAGTTGCCAATTGGCATTTTAAAAATAGGTGTCGATAGGCATTTCAGATATAGAAGCCGATAGGCATTTAAAATATAGGTGTCGATAGGCATTTCAGATATGGTTGCCGATATGCACCTCAAATATAGGTGATGATAGGCATTTCAGATGTAGTTGCCGATTGGCATTTTAAAAATAGGTGCCGATAGGCATTTTAGATGTAGTTTCCGATAGGCATTTCAAAAATAGGTGCCGATAGGCAATTCAGATATAGGTGCCGATAGGCATTTCAGATATAGTTGCCGATTGGCATTGTAAAAATAGGTGCCGATAGGCATTTTAGATGTAGTTTCCGATAGGCATTTCAAAAATAGGTGCCGACAGGCATTTCAGATATAGGTGCCGATAGGCATTTCTGATGTGGTTGCCGATAGGCATTTCAAATATAGGTGCTGATAGGCATTTCAGATGTCGTTTTCGATAAGCATTTCAAAAATAGGTGCCGATAGGCATTTCAGATATAGGTGCCGATAGGCACTTTAGATATAGTTGCCGATTGGCATTTTAAAAATAGGTGCCGATAGGCATTTCAGATATAGAAGCCGATAGGTATTTCAAATATAGGTGTCGATAGGTATTTCAGATATGGTTGCCGATCGGCATTTCAAATATAGGTGCTGATAGGCATTTCAGATGTAGTTTCCGATAGGCATTTCAAAAATTAGTGCCGATAGGCATTTCAGATATAGGTGCCGATAGGCATTTCAGATATAGTTGCCGATTGGCATTTTAAAAATAAGTGTCGATAGGCATTTCAGATATAGAAGCCGATTGGCATTTCAAATATAGGTGCCGATAGGCATTTCAGATATGTTTGCCGAAGGGCATTTAAAATATAGGTGCTGATAGGCATTCCAGATGTAGTTTCCGACAGGCATTTCAAAAATTGGTGCCGATAGGCATTTCAGATATAGGTGCCGATAGGCATTTCAGATATAGTTACCGATTGGCATTTTAAAAATAGGTGCCGATAGGCATTTCAGATATAGAAGCTGATAGGCATTTCAAATATAGGTGCCGATAGGCATACCAGATATGGTTGCCGATAGGCATTTAAAATATAGGTGCTGATAGGCATTTCAGATGTAGTTTCCGATAGGCATTTCAAAAATAGGTACCGATAGGCATTTCAGATATAGGTGCCGATAGGCATTTCAGATATAGTTGCCAATTGGCATTTTAAAAATAGGTGCCGATAGGCATTTTAGATATAGAAGCCGATTGGCATTTCAAATATAGGTGCCGATAGGCATTCCAGATATGGTTGCCGATAGGCATTTCAAATATAGGTGCTGATAGGCATTTTAGATATAGTTGCCGATTGGCGTTTTAAAAACAGGTGCCGATAGGCATTTCAGATATAGAAGCCGATAGGTATTTCAAATATAGGTGTCGATTGGCATTTCAGATATGGTTGCTGATAGGCATTTCAAATATAGGAGCAGATAGGCATTTCAGATGTAGTTTCCGTAAGGCATTTCAAAAATAGGTGCCGATAGACATTTCAGATATAGGTGCCGATAGGCATTTCAGATATAGTTGCCGATAGGCATTTTAAAAATAGGTGCCGATAGGCATTTCAGTTATAGAAGCCGATAGGCATTTCAAATATAGGTGCCGATAGGCATTCCAGATATGGTTGCCGATAGGTATTTCAAATATAAGTGCTGATAGGCTTTTTAGATGTAGTTTCCGATAGGCATTTCAAAAATAGGTACCAATAGGCATTTCAGATATAGGTGCCGATAGGCATTTTAGATATAGTTGCCAATAGGCATTTTAAAAATAGGTGTCGATAGGCAATTCAGATATAGAAGCCGATAGGCATTTCAAATATAGGTGCCGATAGGCATTCCAGATATGGTTGCCGATAGGCATTTCAAATATAGGTGCTGATAGGCATTTCAGATGTAGTTTCCGATAGGCATTTCAAAAATTGGTGCCGATAAGCATTTCAGATATAGGTGCCGATAGGCATTTCAGATATAGTTGCCGATTGGCATTTTAAAAATATTTGCCGATAGGCATTTCAGATATAGAAGCCGATAGGTATTTCAAATATAGGTGTCGATAGGCATTTCAGATATGGTTGCCGATAGGCATTTCAAATATAGGTGCTGATAGGCATTTCAGATGTAGTTTCCGATAGGCATTTCAAAAATTGGTGCCGATAGGCATTTCAGATATAGGTGCCGATAGGCATTTCAGATATAGTTGCCGATTGGCATTTTAAAAATAGGTGCCGATAGGCATTTCAGATATAGAAGCCGATAGGCATATCAAATATAGGTGCCGATAGGCATTCCAGATATGGTTGCCGATAGGCATTTCAAATATAGGTGCTGATAGGCATTTTAGATGTAGTTTCCGATAGGCATTTCAAAAATTGGTGCCGATAGGCATTTCAGATATAGGTGCCGATAGACATTTCGATATAGTTGCCGATTGGCATTTTAAAAATAGGTGCCGATAGGCATTTCAGATATAGAAGCCGATAGGTATTTCAAATATAGGTGTCGATAGGCATTTCAGATATGGTTGCCGATAGGCATTTCAAATATAGGTGCTAATAGGCATTTCAGATGTAGTTTCCGATAGGCATTTCAAAAACAGGTGCCGATAGGCATTTCAGATATAGGTGCCGATAGGCATTTCAGATATAGGTGCCGATAGGCATTTCAGATATAGGTGCCGATAGGCATTTCAGATATAGTTGCCGATTGGCATTTTAAAAATAGGTGCCGATAGGCATTTTAGATGTAGTTTCCGATAGGCATTTCAAAAATAGGTGCCGATAGGCATTTCAGATATAGGTGCCGATAGGCATATCAGATATAGTTGCCGATAGGCATATAAAATAAAGGTGCCGATAGGCATTTCAAATATAGGTGTCGATAGGCATTTCAGATATAAATGCCGAATGGCATTTCAGATATAGGTGCCGATAGGCATTTCTGATGTGGTTCCTGATAGGCATTTCAAATATAGGTGCTGATAGGCATTTCAGATGTAGTTTCCGATAGGCATTTCAAAAATAGGTCCCGATAGGCATTTCAGATATAGGTGCCGATAGGCATTTCAGATATAGTTGCCGATTGACATTTTAAAAATAGGTGCCGATAGGCATTTTAGATGTAGAAGCCAATAGGCATTTCAAATATAGGTGCCGATAGGCATTCCAGATATGGTTGCCGATAGGCATTTCAAATATAGGTGCCGATAGGTGTTTCAGATGTAGTTTCCGATAGGCATTTCAAAAATTGGTGCCAATAGGCATATCAGATATAGGTGCCGATAGGCATTTCAGATATAGTTGCCGATTGGCATTTTAAAAACAGGTGCCGATAGGCATTTCAGATTTAGAAGCCGATGGGTATTTCAAATATAGGTGTCGATAGGCATTTCAGATATGGTTGTCGATAGGCATTTCAAATATAGGAGCAGATAGGCATTTCAGATGTAGTTTCCGAAAGGCATTTTAAAAATAGGTGCCGATAGGCATTTCAGATATAGAAGCCGATAGGTATTTCAAATATAGGTGTCGATAGGCATTTCAGATATGGTTGCCGATAGGCATTTCAAATATTGGTGCTGATAGGCATTTCAGATGTAGTTTCCGATAGGCATTTCAAAAATAGGTGCCGATAGGCATTTCAGATATAGGTGCCGATAGGCATTTCAGATATATTTGCCGATTGGCATTTTAAAAATAGGTGCCGATAGGGATTTCAGATATAGAAGCCGATAGGCATTTCAAATATAGGTGCCGATAGGCATTTCAAATATAGGTGTCGATAGGCATTTCAAATATAAATGCCGAAAGGCATTTCAGATATAGGTGCCGATAGGCATTTCTAATGTGGTTGCCGATAGGCATTTCAAATATAGGTGCTGATAGGCATTTGTGATGTAGTTTCCGATAGGCATTTCAAAAATAGGTGCCGATAGGCATTTTAGATATAGGTGCCGATAGGCATTTCAGATATAGTTGCCGATTGGCATTTTAAAAATAGGTGCCGATAGGCGTTTCAGATATAGAAGCCGATAGGCATTTCAAATATAGGTGCCGATAGGCATTCCAGATATGGTTGCCGATAGGCATTTCAAATATAGGTGCTGATAGGGATTTCAGATGTAGTTTCCGATAGGCATTTCAAAAATTGGTGCCGATAGGCATTTTAGATATAGGTGCCGATAGGCATTTTAGATATAGATGCCAATTGGCATTTTAAAAATAGGTGCCGATAGGTATTTCAGATATAAGAGCCGATAGGCATTTCAAATATAGGTGCCGATAGGCATTCCAGATATGGTTGCCGAAAGGCATTTTAAATATAGGTGCTGATAGGCATTTTAGATATAGGTGCCGATAGGCATTTCAGATATAGATGCCAATTGGCATTTTAAAAATAGGTGCCGATAGGCATTTCAGATATAGAAGCCGATTGGCATTTCAAATATAGGTGCCGATAGGCATTCCAGATATGGTTGCCGATAGGCATTTCAAATATAGGTGCTGATAGGCATTTTAGATATAGTTGCCGATTGGCGTTTTAAAAACAGGTGCCGATAGGCATTTCAGATATAGAAGCCGATAGGTATTTCAAATATAGGTGTCGATTGGCATTTCAGATATGGTTGCTGATAGGCATTTCAAATATAGGAGCAGATAGGCATTTCAGATGTAGTTTCCGTAAGGCATTTCAAAAATAGGTGCCGATAGACATTTCAGATATAGGTGCCGATAGGCATTTCAGATATAGTTGCCGATAGGCATTTTAAAAATAGGTGCCGATAGGCATTTCAGTTATAGAAGCCGATAGGCATTTCAAATATAGGTGCCGATAGGCATTCCAGATATGGTTGCCGATAGGTATTTCAAATATAAGTGCTGATAGGCTTTTTAGATGTAGTTTCCGATAGGCATTTCAAAAATAGGTACCAATAGGCATTTCAGATATAGGTGCCGATAGGCATTTCAGATATAGTTGCCAATAGGCATTTTAAAAATAGGTGTCGATAGGCAATTCAGATATAGAAGCCGATAGGCATTTCAAATATAGGTGCCGATAGGCATTCCAGATATGGTTGCCGATAGGCATTTCAAATATAGGTGCTGATAGGCATTTCAGATGTAGTTTCCGATAGGCATTTCAAAAATTGGTGCCGATAAGCATTTCAGATATAGGTGCCGATAGGCATTTCAGATATAGTTGCCGATTGGCATTTTAAAAATAGGTGCCGATAGGCATTTCAGATATAGAAACCGATAGGTATTTCAAATATAGGTGTCGATAGGCATTTCAGATATGGTTGCCGATAGGCATTTCAAATATAGGTGCTGATAGGCATTTCAGATGTAGTTTCCGATAGGCATTTCAAAAATTGGTGCCGATAGGCATTTCAGATATAGGTGCCGATAGGCATTTCAGATATAGTTGCCGATTGGCATTTTAAAAATAGGTGCCGATAGGCATTTCAGATATAGAAGCCGATAGGCATATCAAATATAGGTGCCGATAGGCATTCCAGATATGGTTGCCGATAGGCATTTCAAATATAGGTGCTGATAGGCATTTTAGATGTAGTTTCCGATAGGCATTTCAAAAATTGGTGCCGATAGGCATTTCAGATATAGGTGCCGATAGACATTTCGATATAGTTGCCGATTGGCATTTTAAAAATAGGTGCCGATAGGCATTTCAGATATAGAAGCCGATAGGTATTTCAAATATAGGTGTCGATAGGCATTTCAGATATGGTTGCCGATAGGCATTTCAAATATAGGTGCTAATAGGCATTTCAGATGTAGTTTCCGATAGGCATTTCAAAAACAGGTGCCGATAGGCATTTCAGATATAGGTGCCGATAGGCATTTCAGATATAGGTGCCGATAGGCATTTCAGATATAGGTGCCGATAGGCATTTCAGATATAGTTGCCGATTGGCATTTTAAAAATAGGTGCCGATAGGCATTTTAGATGTAGTTTCCGATAGGCATTTCAAAAATAGGTGCCGATAGGCATTTCAGATATAGGTGCCGATAGGCATATCAGATATAGTTGCCGATAGGCATATAAAATAAAGGTGCCGATAGGCATTTCAAATATAGGTGTCGATAGGCATTTCAGATATAAATGCCGAATGGCATTTCAGATATAGGTGCCGATAGGCATTTCTGATGTGGTTCCTGATAGGCATTTCAAATATAGGTGCTGATAGGCATTTCAGATGTAGTTTCCGATAGGCATTTCAAAAATAGGTGCCGATAGGCATTTCAGATATAGGTGCCGATAGGCATTTCAGATATAGTTACCGATTGGCATTTTAAAAATAGGTGCCGATAGGCATTTCAGATATAGAAGCCAATAGGCATTTCAAATATAGGTGCCGATAGGCATTTCAAATATAGGTGTCGATAGGCATTTCAAATATAAATGCCGAAAGGCATTTCAGATATAGGTGCCGATAGGCATTTCTAATGTGGTTGCCGATAGGCATTTCAAATATAGGTGCTGATAGGCATTTCAGATGTAGTTTCCGATAGGCATTTCAAAAATAGGTGCCGATAGGCATTTCAGATATAGGTGCCGATAGGCATTTCAGATATAGTTACCGATTGGCATTTTAAAAATAGGTGCCGATAGGCATTTCAGATATAGAAGCCAATAGGCATTTCAAATATAGGTGCCGATAGGCATTCCAGATATGGTTGCCGATAGGCATTTCAAATATAGGTGCCGATAGGTGTTTCAGATGTAGTTTCCGATAGGCATTTCAAAAATTGGTGCCAATAGGCATATCAGATATAGGTGCCGATAGGCATTTCAGATATAGTTGCCGATTGGCATTTTAAAAACAGGTGCCGATAGGCATTTCAGATTTAGAAGCCGATGGGTATTTCAAATATAGGTGTCGATAGGCATTTCAGATATGGTTGTCGATAGGCATTTCAAATATAGGAGCAGATAGGCATTTCAGATGTAGTTTCCGAAAGGCATTTTAAAAATAGGTGCCGATAGGCATTTCAGATATAGAAGCCGATAGGTATTTCAAATATAGGTGTCGATAGGCATTTCAGATATGGTTGCCGATAGGCATTTCAAATATTGGTGCTGATAGGCATTTCAGATGTAGTTTCCGATAGGCATTTCAAAAATAGGTGCCGATAGGCATTTCAGATATAGGTGCCGATAGGCATTTCAGATATATTTGCCGATTGGCATTTTAAAAATAGGTGCCGATAGGGATTTCAGATATAGAAGCCGATAGGCATTTTAAATATAGGTGCCGATAGGCATTTCAAATATAGGTGTCGATAGGCATTTCAAATATAAATGCCGAAAGGCATTTCAGATATAGGTGCCGATAGGCATTTCTAATGTGGTTGCCGATAGGCATTTCAAATATAGGTGCTGATAGGCATTTGTGATGTAGTTTCCGATAGGCATTTCAAAAATAGGTGCCGATAGGCATTTTAGATATAGGTGCCGATAGGCATTTCAGATATAGTTGCCGATTGGCATTTTAAAAAGAGGTGCCGATAGGCATTTCAGATATAGAAGCCGATAGGCATTTCAAATATAGGTGCCGATAGGCATTCCAGATATGGTTGCCGATAGGCATTTCAAATATAGGTGCTGATAGGGATTTCAGATGTAGTTTCCGATAGGCATTTCAAAAATTGGTGCCGATAGGCATTTTAGATATAGGTGCCGATAGGCATTTCAGATATAGATGCCAATTGGCATTTTAAAAATAGGTGCCGATAGGTATTTCAGATATAAGAGCCGATAGGCATTTCAAATATAGGTGCCGATAGGCATTCCAGATATGGTTGCCGAAAGGCATTTTAAATATAGGTGCTGATAGGCATTTTAAATGTAGTTTCCGATAGGCATTTCAAAAATTGATGCCGATAGGCATTTCAGATATAGGTGCCGATAGGCATTTCAGATATAGTTGCCGATTGGCATTTTAAAAACAGGAGCCGATAGGCATTTCAGATATAGTTGCCAATTGGCATTTTAAAAATAGGTGTCGATAGGCATTTCAGATATAGAAGCCAATAGGCATTTCAAATATACGTGCCGATAGGCATTCCAGATATGGTTGCCGATAGGCATTTCAAATATAGGTGCTAATAGGCATTTCAGATGTAGTTTCCGATAGGCATTTAAAAAATTGGTGCCAATAGGCATTTCAGATATAGGTGCCGATAGGCATTTTAGATATAGTTGCCGATTGGCATTTTAAAAATAGGTGCCGATAGGCATTTCAGATATAGAAGCCGATAGGTATTTCAAATATAGGTGTCAATAGGCATTTCAGATATGGTTGCCGATATGCACTTCAAATATAGGTGCTGATAGGCATTTCAGATGTAGTTTCTGATAGGCATTTCAAAAATTGGTGCCAATAGGCATTTCAGATATAGGTGCCGATAGGCATTTTAGATATAGTTGCCGATTGGCATTTTAAAAATAGGTGCCGATAGGCATTTCAGATATAGAAGCCGATAGGTATTTCAAATATAGGTGTCGATAGGCATTTCAGATATGGTTGCCGATAGGCACTTCAAATATAGGTGCTGATAGGCATTTCAGATGTAGTTTCCGATAGGCATTTCAAAAATAGGTCCCGATAGGCATTTCAGATATAGGTGCCGATAGGCATTTCAGATATAGTTGCCGATTGGCATTTAAAAAATAAGTGTCGATAGGCATTTCAGATATAGATGCCGATAGGCATTTCAAATATAGGTGCCGATAGGCATTCCAGATATGGTTGCCGATAGACATTTCAAATATAGGTGCTGATAGGCATTCCAGATGTAGTTTCCGATAGGCATTTCAAAAATAAGTGCCGATATGCATTTCAGATATAGGTGCCGATAGGCATATCAGATATAGTTGCAGATAGGCATATAAAATATAGGTATCGATAGGCATTTCAAATATAGGTGTCGATAGGCATTTCAGATCTAAATGCCGAAAGGCATTTCAGATATAGGTGCCGATAGGCATTTCTGATGTAGTTGCCGATAGGCATTTCAAAAATAGGTGCCGATAGGCATTTCAGATATAGGTGCCGATAGGCATTTCAGATATAGTTGCCGATTGGCATTTTTAAAATAGGTGCCGATAGGCATTTCAGATATAGAAGCCGATAGGCATTTTAAATATAGGTGCCGATAGGCATTCCAAATATAGTTGCCGATAGGCATTTCAAATATAGGTGCTGATAGGCATTTCAGATGTAGTTTCCGATAGGCATTTCAAAAATAGGTGCCGATAGGCATTTCAGATATAGGTGCCGATAGGCATTTCAGATATAGTTGCCGATTGGCATTTTAAAAACAGGTGCCGATAGGCATTTCAGATATAGTTGCCAATTGGCATTTTAAAAATAGGTGTCGATAGGCATTTCAGATATAGAAGCCGATAGGCATTTCAAATATGGGTGTCTATAGGCATTTCAGATATGGTTGCCGATATGCACTTCAAATATAGGTGATAATGGGCATTTCAGATGTAGTTTCCGATAGGCATTTCAAAAATAGGTTCCGATAGGCATTTCAGATATAGGTGCCGATAGGCATTTCAGATATAGTTGCCGATTGGCATTTTAAAAATAGGTGCCGATAGGCATTTTAGATGTAGTTTCCGATAGGCATTTCAAAAATAGGTGCCGATAGGCATTTCAGATATAGGTGCCGATAGGCATTTCAGATATAGTTGCCGATTGGCATTTTAAAAATAGGTGCCGATAGGCATTTTAGATGTAGTTTCCGATAGGCATTTCAAAAATAGGTGCCGATAGGCATTTCAGATATACGTGCCGATAGGCATATCAGATATAGTTGCCGATAGGCATTTAAAATATAGGTGCCGATAGGCATTTCAAATATAGGTGTCGATAGGCATTTCAGATATAAATACTGAAAGGCATTTCAGATATAGGTGCCGATAGGCATTTCTGATGTGGTTGCCGATAGGCATTTCAAATATAGGTGCTGATAGGCATTTCAGATGTCGTTTTCGATAAGCATTTCAAAAATAGGTGCCGATAGGCATTTCAGATATAGGTGCCGATAGGCACTTCAGATATAGTTGCCGATTGGCATTTTAAAAATAGGTGCCGATAGGCATTTCAGATATAGAAGCCGATAGGTATTTCAAATATAGGTGTCGATAGGCATTTCAGATATAGGTGCCGATAGGCACTTCAGATATAGTTGCCGATTGGCATTTTAAAAATAGGTGCCGATAGGCATTTCAGATATAGTTGCCGATTGGCATTTTAAAAATAGGTGCCGATAGGCTTTTTAGATATAGGTGCCGATAGGCATTTCAGATATAGTTGCCGATTGGCATTTTAAAAATAAGTGTCGATAGGCATTTCAGATATAGAAGCCGATAGGCATTTCAAATATAGGTGCCGATAGGCATTCCAGATATGTTTGCCGATAGGCATTTCAAATATAGGTGCTGATAGGCATTCCAGATGTCGTTTCCGATAGGCATTTCAAAAATTGGTGCCGATAGGCATTTAAGATATAGGTGCCGATAGGCATTTCAGATATAGTTACCGATTGGTATTTTAAAAATAGGTGCCGGTAGGCATTTCAGATATAGAAGCTGATAGGCATTTCAAATATAGGTGCCGATAGGCATTCCAGATATGGTTGCCGATAGGCATTTCAAATATAGGTGCTGATAGGCATTTCAGATGTAGTTTCCGATAGGCATTTCAAAAATAGGTGCCGATAGGCATTTCAGATATAGGTGCCGATAGGCATTTCAGATATAGTTGCCAATTGGCATTTTAAAAATAGGTGCCGATAGGCATTTCAGATATAGAAGCCGATAGGCATTTCAAATATAGGTGCCGATAGGCATTCCAGATATGGTTGCCGATAGGCATTTTAAGTATAGGTGCTGATAGGCATTTTAGATATAGTTGCCGATTGGCATTTTAAAAACAGGTGCCGATAGGCATTTCAGATATAGAAGCCGATAGGTATTTCAAATATAGGTGTCGATTGGCATTTCAGATATGGTTGCTGATAGGTATTTCAAATATAAGTGCTGATAGGCATTTCAGATGTAGTTTCCGATAGGCATTTCAAAAATAGGTACCAATAGGCATTTCAGATATAGGTGCCGATAGGCATTTCAGATATAGTTGCCAATAGGCATTTTAAAAATAGGTGTCGATAGGCAATTCAGATATAGAGGCCGATAGGCATTTCAAATATAGGTGCTGATAGGCATTTCAGATGTAGTTTCCGATAGGCATTTCAAAAATTGGTGCCGATAAGCATTTCAGATATAGGTGCCGATAAGCATTTCAGATATAGTTGCCGATTGGCATTTTAAAAATAGGTGCCGATAGGCATTTCAGATATAGAAGCCGATAGGTATTTCAAATATAGGTGTCGATAGGCATTTCAGATATGGTTGCCGATAGGCATTTCAAATTATGTGCCGATAGCCATTTCAGATATAGGTGCCGATAGGCATTTCAGATATAGTTGCCGATTGGCATTTTAAAAATAGGTGCCAATAGGCATTTTAGATGTAGTTTCCGATAGGCATTTCAAAAATAGGTGCCGATAGGTATTTCAGATATAGGTGCCGATAGGCATATCAGATATAGTTGCCGATAGGCATTTAAAATATAGGTGCCGATAGGCATTTCAAATATAGGTGTCGATAGGCATTTCAGATATAAATGCCGAAAGGCATTTCAGATATAGGTGCCGATAGGCATTTCTGATGTGGTTGCCGATAGGCGTTTCAAATATAGGTGCTGATAGGCATTTCAGATGTAGTTTTCGATAGGCATTTCAAAAATAGGTGCCGATAAGCATTTCAGGTATAGGTGCCGATAGGCATTTCAGATATAGAAGCCGATAGGTATTTCAAATATAGGTGTCGATAGGCATTCCAGATATGGTTGCCGATAGGCATGTCAAATATAGGTGCTGATAGGCATTTCAGATGTAGTTTCCGATAGGCATTTCAAAAATTAATGCCGATAGGCATTTCAGATATAGGTGCCGATAGGCATTTCAGATATAGTTGTCGATTGGCATTTTAAAATAGGTGCCGATAGGCTTTTCAGATATAGAAGCCGTTAGGTATTTCAAATATAGGTGTCGATAGGCATTTCAGATATGGTTGCCGATAGGCATTTCAAATATTGGTGCTGATAGGCATTGCAGATGTAGTTTCCGATAGGCATTTCAAAAATAGGTGCCGATAGGCATTTCAGATATAGGTGCCGATAGGCATTACAGATATAGTTGCCGATTGGCATTTTAAAAATAGGTGCCGATAGGCATTTCAGATATAGAAGCCGATAGGCATTTCAAAAATAGGTACCAATAGGCATTTCAGATATAGGTGCCGATAGGCATTTCAGATATAGTTGCCAATAGGCATTTTAAAAATAGGTGTCGATAGGCAATTCAGATATAGAAGCCGATAGGCATTTCAAATATAGGTGCCGATAGGCATTCCAGATATGGTTGCCGATAGGCATTTCAAAAACAGATGCTGATAAGCATTTCAGATGTAGTTTCCGATAGGCATTTCAAAAATTGGTGCCGATAAGCATTTCAGATATAGGTGCCGATAGACATTTCAGATATAGTTGCCGATTGGCATTTTAAAAATAGGTGCCGATAGGCATTTCAGATATAGAAGCCGATAGGTATTTCAAATATAGGTGTCGATAGGCATTTCAGATATGGTTGCCGATAGACATTTCAAATATATGTGCCGATAGCCATTTCAGATATAGGTGCCGATAGGCATTTCAGATATAGTTGCCGATTGGCATTTTAAAAATAGGTGCCGATAGGCATTTTAGATGTAGTTTCCGATAGGCATTTCAAAAATAGGTGCCGATAGGTATTTCAGATATAGGTGCCGATAGGCATATCAGATATAGGTGCCGATAGGCATTCCAGATATGGTTGCCGATAGGCATTTCAAATATAGGTGTCGATAGGCATTTCAGATATAGGTGTCGATAGGCATTTCAGATATAGGTGTCGATAGGCATTTCAGATATAGGTGTCGATAGGCATTTCAGATATAGGTGTCGATAGGCATTTCAGATATAGGTGTCGATAGGCATTTCAGATATAGGTGCCGATAGGCATTTCAGATATAGTTGCCGATTGGCATTTTAAAAATAGGTGCCGATAGGCATTTCAGATATAGAAGCCGATTGGCATTTCAAATATAGGTGCCGATAGGCATTTCAGATATGTTTGCCGAAGGGCATTTAAAATATAGGTGCTGATAGGCATTCCAGATGTAGTTTCCGACAGGCATTTCAAAAATTGGTGCCGATAGGCATTTCAGATATAGGTGCCGATAGGCATTTCAGATATAGTTACCGATTGGCATTTTAAAAATAGGTGCCGATAGGCATTTCAGATATAGAAGCTGATAGGCATTTCAAATATAGGTGCCGATAGGCATACCAGATATGGTTGCCGATAGGCATTTTAAATATAGGTGCTGATAGGCATTTCAGATGTAGTTTCCGATAGGCATTTCAAAAATAGGTACCGATAGGCATTTCAGATATAGGTGCCGATAGGCATTTCAGATATAGTTGCCAATTGGCATTTTAAAAATAGGTGCCGATAGGCATTTTAGATATAGAAGCCGATTGGCATTTCAAATATAGGTGCCGATAGGCATTCCAGATATGGTTGCCGATAGGCATTTCAAATATAGGTGCTGATAGGCATTTTAGATATAGTTGCCGATTGGCGTTTTAAAAACAGGTGCCGATAGGCATTTCAGATATAGAAGCCGATAGGTATTTCAAATATAGGTGTCGATTGGCATTTCAGATATGGTTGCTGATAGGCATTTCAAATATAGGAGCAGATAGGCATTTCAGATGTAGTTTCCGTAAGGCATTTCAAAAATAGGTGCCGATAGACATTTCAGATATAGGTGCCGATAGGCATTTCAGATATAGTTGCCGATAGGCATTTTAAAAATAGGTGCCGATAGGCATTTCAGTTATAGAAGCCGATAGGCATTTCAAATATAGGTGCCGATAGGCATTCCAGATATGGTTGCCGATAGGTATTTCAAATATAAGTGCTGATAGGCTTTTTAGATGTAGTTTCCGATAGGCATTTCAAAAATAGGTACCAATAGGCATTTCAGATATAGGTGCCGATAGGCATTTTAGATATATTTGCCAATAGGCATTTTAAAAATAGGTGTCGATAGGCAATTCAGATATAGAAGCCGATAGGCATTTCAAATATAGGTGCCGATAGGCATTCCAGATATGGTTGCCGATAGGCATTTCAAATATAGGTGCTGATAGGCATTTCAGATGTAGTTTCCGATAGGCATTTCAAAAATTGGTGCCGATAAGCATTTCAGATATAGGTGCCGATAGGCATTTCAGATATAGTTGCCGATTGGCATTTTAAAAATATTTGCCGATAGGCATTTCAGATATAGAAGCCGATAGGTATTTCAAATATAGGTGTCGATAGGCATTTCAGATATGGTTGCCGATAGGCATTTCAAATATAGGTGCTGATAGGCATTTCAGATGTAGTTTCCGATAGGCATTTCAAAAATTGGTGCCGATAGGCATTTCAGATATAGGTGCCGATAGGCATTTCAGATATAGTTGCCGATTGGCATTTTAAAAATAGGTGCCGATAGGCATTTCAGATATAGAAGCCGATAGGCATATCAAATATAGGTGCCGATAGGCATTCCAGATATGGTTGCCGATAGGCATTTCAAATATAGGTGCTGATAGGCATTTTAGATGTAGTTTCCGATAGGCATTTCAAAAATTGGTGCCGATAGGCATTTCAGATATAGGTGCCGATAGACATTTCGATATAGTTGCCGATTGGCATTTTAAAAATAGGTGCCGATAGGCATTTCAGATATAGAAGCCGATAGGTATTTCAAATATAGGTGTCGATAGGCATTTCAGATATGGTTGCCGATAGGCATTTCAAATATAGGTGCTAATAGGCATTTCAGATGTAGTTTCCGATAGGCATTTCAAAAACAGGTGCCGATAGGCATTTCAGATATAGGTGCCGATAGGCATTTCAGATATAGGTGCCGATAGGCATTTCAGATATAGGTGCCGATAGGCATTTCAGATATAGTTGCCGATTGGCATTTTAAAAATAGGTGCCGATAGGCATTTTAGATGTAGTTTCCGATAGGCATTTCAAAAATAGGTGCCGATAGGCATTTCAGATATAGGTGCCGATAGGCATATCAGATATAGTTGCCGATAGGCATATAAAATAAAGGTGCCGATAGGCATTTCAAATATAGGTGTCGATAGGCATTTCAGATATAAATGCCGAATGGCATTTCAGATATAGGTGCCGATAGGCATTTCTGATGTGGTTCCTGATAGGCATTTCAAATATAGGTGCTGATAGGCATTTCAGATATAGTTTCCGATAGGCATTTCAAAAATAGGTCCCGATAGGCATTTCAGATATAGGTGCCGATAGGCATTTCAGATATAGTTGCCGATTGACATTTTAAAAATAGGTGCCGATAGGCATTTTAGATGTAGAAGCCAATAGGCATTTCAAATATAGGTGCCGATAGGCATTCCAGATATGGTTGCCGATAGGCATTTCAAATATAGGTGCCGATAGGTGTTTCAGATGTAGTTTCCGATAGGCATTTCAAAAATTGGTGCCAATAGGCATATCAGATATAGGTGCCGATAGGCATTTCAGATATAGTTGCCGATTGGCATTTTAAAAACAGGTGCCGATAGGCATTTCAGATTTAGAAGCCGATGGGTATTTCAAATATAGGTGTCGATAGGCATTTCAGATATGGTTGTCGATAGGCATTTCAAATATAGGAGCAGATAGGCATTTCAGATGTAGTTTCCGAAAGGCATTTTAAAAATAGGTGCCGATAGGCATTTCAGATATAGAAGCCGATAGGTATTTCAAATATAGGTGTCGATAGGCATTTCAGATATGGTTGCCGATAGGCATTTCAAATATTGGTGCTGATAGGCATTTCAGATGTAGTTTCCGATAGGCATTTCAAAAATAGGTGCCGATAGGCATTTCAGATATAGGTGCCGATAGGCATTTCAGATATATTTGCCGATTGGCATTTTAAAAATAGGTGCCGATAGGGATTTCAGATATAGAAGCCGATAGGCATTTCAAATATAGGTGCCGATAGGCATTTCAAATATAGGTGTCGATAGGCATTTCAAATATAAATGCCGAAAGGCATTTCAGATATAGGTGCCGATAGGCATTTCTAATGTGGTTGCCGATAGGCATTTCAAATATAGGTGCTGATAGGCATTTGTGATGTAGTTTCCGATAGGCATTTCAAAAATAGGTGCCGATAGGCATTTTAGATATAGGTGCCGATAGGCATTTCAGATATAGTTGCCGATTGGCATTTTAAAAATAGGTGCCGATAGGCGTTTCAGATATAGAAGCCGATAGGCATTTCAAATATAGGTGCCGATAGGCATTCCAGATATGGTTGCCGATAGGCATTTCAAATATAGGTGCTGATAGGGATTTCAGATGTAGTTTCCGATAGGCATTTCAAAAATTGGTGCCGATAGGCATTTTAGATATAGGTGCCGATAGGCATTTTAGATATAGATGCCAATTGGCATTTTAAAAATAGGTGCCGATAGGTATTTCAGATATAAGAGCCGATAGGCATTTCAAATATAGGTGCCGATAGGCATTCCAGATATGGTTGCCGAAAGGCATTTTAAATATAGGTGCTGATAGGCATTTTAGATATAGGTGCCGATAGGCATTTCAGATATAGATGCCAATTGGCATTTTAAAAATAGGTGCCGATAGGCATTTCAGATATAGAAGCCGATTGGCATTTCAAATATAGGTGCCGATAGGCATTCCAGATATGGTTGCCGATAGGCATTTCAAATATAGGTGCTGATAGGCATTTTAGATATAGTTGCCGATTGGCGTTTTAAAAACAGGTGCCGATAGGCATTTCAGATATAGAAGCCGATAGGTATTTCAAATATAGGTGTCGATTGGCATTTCAGATATGGTTGCTGATAGGCATTTCAAATATAGGAGCAGATAGGCATTTCAGATGTAGTTTCCGTAAGGCATTTCAAAAATAGGTGCCGATAGACATTTCAGATATAGGTGCCGATAGGCATTTCAGATATAGTTGCCGATAGGCATTTTAAAAATAGGTGCCGATAGGCATTTCAGTTATAGAAGCCGATAGGCATTTCAAATATAGGTGCCGATAGGCATTCCAGATATGGTTGCCGATAGGTATTTCAAATATAAGTGCTGATAGGCTTTTTAGATGTAGTTTCCGATAGGCATTTCAAAAATAGGTACCAATAGGCATTTCAGATATAGGTGCCGATAGGCATTTCAGATATAGTTGCCAATAGGCATTTTAAAAATAGGTGTCGATAGGCAATTCAGATATAGAAGCCGATAGGCATTTCAAATATAGGTGCCGATAGGCATTCCAGATATGGTTGCCGATAGGCATTTCAAATATAGGTGCTGATAGGCATTTCAGATGTAGTTTCCGATAGGCATTTCAAAAATTGGTGCCGATAAGCATTTCAGATATAGGTGCCGATAGGCATTTCAGATATAGTTGCCGATTGGCATTTTAAAAATAGGTGCCGATAGGCATTTCAGATATAGAAACCGATAGGTATTTCAAATATAGGTGTCGATAGGCATTTCAGATATGGTTGCCGATAGGCATTTCAAATATAGGTGCTGATAGGCATTTCAGATGTAGTTTCCGATAGGCATTTCAAAAATTGGTGCCGATAGGCATTTCAGATATAGGTGCCGATAGGCATTTCAGATATAGTTGCCGATTGGCATTTTAAAAATAGGTGCCGATAGGCATTTCAGATATAGAAGCCGATAGGCATATCAAATATAGGTGCCGATAGGCATTCCAGATATGGTTGCCGATAGGCATTTCAAATATAGGTGCTGATAGGCATTTTAGATGTAGTTTCCGATAGGCATTTCAAAAATTGGTGCCGATAGGCATTTCAGATATAGGTGCCGATAGACATTTCGATATAGTTGCCGATTGGCATTTTAAAAATAGGTGCCGATAGGCATTTCAGATATAGAAGCCGATAGGTATTTCAAATATAGGTGTCGATAGGCATTTCAGATATGGTTGCCGATAGGCATTTCAAATATAGGTGCTAATAGGCATTTCAGATGTAGTTTCCGATAGGCATTTCAAAAACAGGTGCCGATAGGCATTTCAGATATAGGCGCCGATAGGCATTTCAGATATAGGTGCCGATAGGCATTTCAGATATAGGTGCCGATAGGCATTTCAGATATAGTTGCCGATTGGCATTTTAAAAATAGGTGCCGATAGGCATTTTAGATGTAGTTTCCGATAGGCATTTCAAAAATAGGTGCCGATAGGCATTTCAGATATAGGTGCCGATAGGCATATCAGATATAGTTGCCGATAGGCATATAAAATAAAGGTGCCGATAGGCATTTCAAATATAGGTGTCGATAGGCATTTCAGATATAAATGCCGAATGGCATTTCAGATATAGGTGCCGATAGGCATTTCTGATGTGGTTCCTGATAGGCATTTCAAATATAGGTGCTGATAGGCATTTCAGATGTAGTTTCCGATAGGCATTTCAAAAATAGGTGCCGATAGGCATTTCAGATATAGGTGCCGATAGGCATTTCAGATATAGTTACCGATTGGCATTTTAAAAATAGGTGCCGATAGGCATTTCAGATATAGAAGCCAATAGGCATTTCAAATATAGGTGCCGATAGGCATTCCAGATATGGTTGCCGATAGGCATTTCAAATATAGGTGCCGATAGGTGTTTCAGATGTAGTTTCCGATAGGCATTTCAAAAATTGGTGCCAATAGGCATATCAGATATAGGTGCCGATAGGCATTTCAGATATAGTTGCCGATTGGCATTTTAAAAACAGGTGCCGATAGGCATTTCAGATATAGGTGCCGATAGGCATTTCAGATATAGTTGCCGATTGACATTTTAAAAATAGGTGCCGATAGGCATTTTAGATGTAGAAGCCAATAGGCATTTCAAATATAGGTGCCGATAGGCATTCCAGATATGGTTGCCGATAGGCATTTCAAATATAGGTGCCGATAGGTGTTTCAGATGTAGTTTCCGATAGGCATTTCAAAAATTGGTGCCAATAGGCATATCAGATATAGGTGCCGATAGGCATTTCAGATATAGTTGCCGATTGGCATTTTAAAAACAGGTGCCGATAGGCATTTCAGATTTAGAAGCCGATGGGTATTTCAAATATAGGTGTCGATAGGCATTTCAGATATGGTTGTCGATAGGCATTTCAAATATAGGAGCAGATAGGCATTTCAGATGTAGTTTCCGAAAGGAATTTTAAAAATAGGTGCCGATAGGCATTTCAGATATAGAAGCCGATAGGTATTTCAAATATAGGTGTCGATAGGCATTTCAGATATGGTTGCCGATAGGCATTTCAAATATTGGTGCTGATAGGCATTTCAGATGTAGTTTCCGATAGGCATTTCAAAAATAGGTGCCGATAGGCATTTCAGATATAGGTGCCGATAGGCATTTCAGATATATTTGCCGATTGGCATTTTAAAAATAGGTGCCGATAGGGATTTCAGATATAGAAGCCGATAGGCATTTCAAATATAGGTGCCGATAGGCATTTCAAATATAGGTGTCGATAGGCATTTCAAATATAAATGCCGAAAGGCATTTCAGATATAGGTGCCGATAGGCATTTCTAATGTGGTTGCCGATAGGCATTTCAAATATAGGTGCTGATAGGCATTTGTGATGTAGTTTCCGATAGGCATTTCAAAAATAGGTGCCGATAGGCATTTTAGATATAGGTGCCGATAGGCATTTCAGATATAGTTGCCGATTGGCATTTTAAAAATAGGTGCCGATAGGCGTTTCAGATATAGAAGCCGATAGGCATTTCAAATATAGGTGCCGATAGGCATTCCAGATATGGTTGCCGATAGGCATTTCAAATATAGGTGCTGATAGGGATTTCAGATGTAGTTTCCGATAGGCATTTCAAAAATTGGTGCCGATAGGCATTTTAGATATAGGTGCCGATAGGCATTTTAGATATAGATGCCAATTGGCATTTTAAAAATAGGTGCCGATAGGTATTTCAGATATAAGAGCCGATAGGCATTTCAAATATAGGTGCCGATAGGCATTCCAGATATGGTTGCCGAAAGGCATTTTAAATATAGGTGCTGATAGGCATTTTAAATGTAGTTTCCGATAGGCATTTCAAAAATTGATGCCGATAGGCATTTCAGATATAGGTGCCGATAGGCATTTCAGATATAGTTGCCGATTGGCATTTTAAAAACAGGAGCCGATAGGCATTTCAGATATAGTTGCCGATTGGCGTTTTAAAAACAGGTGTCGATAGGCATTTCAGATATAGAAGCCAATAGGCATTTCAAATATACGTGCCGATAGGCATTCCAGATATGGTTGCCGATAGGCATTTCAAATATAGGTGCTAATAGGCATTTCAGATGTAGTTTCCGATAGGCATTTAAAAAATAGGTGCCGATAGGCATTTCAGATATAGGTGCCGATAGGCATTTTAGATATAGTTGCCGATTGGCATTTTAAAAATAGGTGCCGATAGGCATTTCAGATATAGAAGCCGATAGGTATTTCAAATATAGGTGTCAATAGGCATTTCAGATATGGTTGCCGATAGGCATTTCAAATATAAGTGCTGATAGGCTTTTTAGATGTAGTTTCCGATAGGCATTTCAAAAATAGGTACCAATAGGCATTTCAGATATAGGTGCCGATAGGCATTTTAGATATAGTTGCCGATTGGCATTTTAAAAATAGGTGTCGATAGGCAATTCAGATATAGAAGCCGATAGGCATTTCAAATATAGGTGCCGATAGGCATTCCAGATATGGTTGCCGATAGGCATTTCAAATATAGGTGCTGATAGGCATTTCAGATGTAGTTTCCGATAGGCATTTCAAAAATAGGTCCCGATAGGCATTTCAGATATAGGTGCCGATAGGCATTTCAGATATAGTTGCCGATTGGCATTTAAAAAATAAGTGTCGATAGGCATTTCAGATATAGATGCCGATAGGCATTTCAAATATAGGTGCCGATAGGCATTCCAGATATGGTTGCCGATAGACATTTCAAATATAGGTGCTGATAGGCATTCCAGATGTAGTTTCCGATAGGCATTTCAAAAATAAGTGCCGATATGCATTTCAGATATAGGTGCCGATAGGCATATCAGATATAGTTGCCGATAGGCATATAAAATATAGGTATCGATAGGCATTTCAAATATAGGTGTCGATAGGCATTTCAGATCTAAATGCCGAAAGGCATTTCAGATATAGGTGCCGATAGGCATTTCTGATGTAGTTGCCGATAGGCATTTCAAAAATAGGTGCCGATAGGCATTTCAGATATAGGTGCCGATAGGCATTTCAGATATAGTTGCCGATTGGCATTTTTAAAATAGGTGCCGATAGGCATTTCAGATATAGAAGCCGATAGGCATTTTAAATATAGGTGCCGATAGGCATTCCAAATATAGTTGCCGATAGGCATTTCAAATATAGGTGCTGATAGGCATTTCAGATGTAGTTTCCGATAGGCATTTCAAAAATAGGTGCCGATAGGCATTTCAGATATAGGTGCCGATAGGCATTTCAGATATAGTTGCCGATTGGCATTTTAAAAACAGGTGCCGATAGGCATTTCAGATATAGTTGCCAATTGGCATTTTAAAAATAGGTGTCGATAGGCATTTCAGATATAGAAGCCGATAGGCATTTCAAATATGGGTGTCTATAGGCATTTCAGATATGGTTGCCGATATGCACTTCAAATATAGGTGATAATGGGCATTTCAGATGTAGTTTCCGATAGGCATTTCAAAAATAGGTTCCGATAGGCATTTCAGATATAGGTGCCGATAGGCATTTCAGATATAGTTGCCGATTGGCATTTTAAAAATAGGTGCCGATAGGCATTTTAGATGTAGTTTCCGATAGGCATTTCAAAAATAGGTGCCGATAGGCATTTCAGATATAGGTGCCGATAGGCATTTCAGATATAGTTGCCGATTGGCATTTTAAAAATAGGTGCCGATAGGCATTTTAGATGTAGTTTCCGATAGGCATTTCAAAAATAGGTGCCGATAGGCATTTCAGATATACGTGCCGATAGGCATATCAGATATAGTTGCCGATAGGCATTTAAAATATAGGTGCCGATAGGCATTTCAAATATAGGTGTCGATAGGCATTTCAGATATAAATACTGAAAGGCATTTCAGATATAGGTGCCGATAGGCATTTCTGATGTGGTTGCCGATAGGCATTTCAAATATAGGTGCTGATAGGCATTTCAGATGTCGTTTTCGATAAGCATTTCAAAAATAGGTGCCGATAGGCATTTCAGATATAGGTGCCGATAGGCACTTCAGATATAGTTGCCGATTGGCATTTTAAAAATAGGTGCCGATAGGCATTTCAGATATAGAAGCCGATAGGTATTTCAAATATAGGTGTCGATAGGCATTTCAGATATAGGTGCCGATAGGCACTTCAGATATAGTTGCCGATTGGCATTTTAAAAATAGGTGCCGATAGGCATTTCAGATATAGTTGCCGATTGGCATTTTAAAAATAGGTGCCGATAGGCTTTTTAGATATAGGTGCCGATAGGCATTTCAGATATAGTTGCCGATTGGCATTTTAAAAATAAGTGTCGATAGGCATTTCAGATATAGAAGCCGATAGGCATTTCAAATATAGGTGCCGATAGGCATTCCAGATATGTTTGCCGATAGGCATTTCAAATATAGGTGCTGATAGGCATTCCAGATGTCGTTTCCGATAGGCATTTCAAAAATTGGTGCCGATAGGCATTTAAGATATAGGTGCCGATAGGCATTTCAGATATAGTTACCGATTGGTATTTTAAAAATAGGTGCCGGTAGGCATTTCAGATATAGAAGCTGATAGGCATTTCAAATATAGGTGCCGATAGGCATTCCAGATATGGTTGCCGATAGGCATTTCAAATATAGGTGCTGATAGGCATTTCAGATGTAGTTTCCGATAGGCATTTCAAAAATAGGTGCCGATAGGCATTTCAGATATAGGTGCCGATAGGCATTTCAGATATAGTTGCCAATTGGCATTTTAAAAATAGGTGCCGATAGGCATTTCAGATATAGAAGCCGATAGGCATTTCAAATATAGGTGCCGATAGGCATTCCAGATATGGTTGCCGATAGGCATTTTAAGTATAGGTGCTGATAGGCATTTTAGATATAGTTGCCGATTGGCATTTTAAAAACAGGTGCCGATAGGCATTTCAGATATAGAAGCCGATAGGTATTTCAAATATAGGTGTCGATTGGCATTTCAGATATGGTTGCTGATAGGTATTTCAAATATAAGTGCTGATAGGCATTTCAGATGTAGTTTCCGATAGGCATTTCAAAAATAGGTACCAATAGGCATTTCAGATATAGGTGCCGATAGGCATTTCAGATATAGTTGCCAATAGGCATTTTAAAAATAGGTGTCGATAGGCAATTCAGATATAGAGGCCGATAGGCATTTCAAATATAGGTGCTGATAGGCATTTCAGATGTAGTTTCCGATAGGCATTTCAAAAATTGGTGCCGATAAGCATTTCAGATATAGGTGCCGATAAGCATTTCAGATATAGTTGCCGATTGGCATTTTAAAAATAGGTGCCGATAGGCATTTCAGATATAGAAGCCGATAGGTATTTCAAATATAGGTGTCGATAGGCATTTCAGATATGGTTGCCGATAGGCATTTCAAATTATGTGCCGATAGCCATTTCAGATATAGGTGCCGATAGGCATTTCAGATATAGTTGCCGATTGGCATTTTAAAAATAGGTGCCAATAGGCATTTTAGATGTAGTTTCCGATAGGCATTTCAAAAATAGGTGCCGATAGGTATTTCAGATATAGGTGCCGATAGGCATATCAGATATAGTTGCCGATAGGCATTTAAAATATAGGTGCCGATAGGCATTTCAAATATAGGTGTCGATAGGCATTTCAGATATAAATGCCGAAAGGCATTTCAGATATAGGTGCCGATAGGCATTTCTGATGTGGTTGCCGATAGGCGTTTCAAATATAGGTGCTGATAGGCATTTCAGATGTAGTTTTCGATAGGCATTTCAAAAATAGGTGCCGATAAGCATTTCAGGTATAGGTGCCGATAGGCATTTCAGATATAGAAGCCGATAGGTATTTCAAATATAGGTGTCGATAGGCATTCCAGATATGGTTGCCGATAGGCATGTCAAATATAGGTGCTGATAGGCATTTCAGATGTAGTTTCCGATAGGCATTTCAAAAATTAATGCCGATAGGCATTTCAGATATAGGTGCCGATAGGCATTTCAGATATAGTTGTCGATTGGCATTTTAAAATAGGTGCCGATAGGCTTTTCAGATATAGAAGCCGTTAGGTATTTCAAATATAGGTGTCGATAGGCATTTCAGATATGGTTGCCGATAGGCATTTCAAATATTGGTGCTGATAGGCATTGCAGATGTAGTTTCCGATAGGCATTTCAAAAATAGGTGCCGATAGGCATTTCAGATATAGGTGCCGATAGGCATTACAGATATAGTTGCCGATTGGCATTTTAAAAATAGGTGCCGATAGGCATTTCAGATATAGAAGCCGATAGGCATTTCAAAAATAGGTACCAATAGGCATTTCAGATATAGGTGCCGATAGGCATTTCAGATATAGTTGCCAATAGGCATTTTAAAAATAGGTGTCGATAGGCAATTCAGATATAGAAGCCGATAGGCATTTCAAATATAGGTGCCGATAGGCATTCCAGATATGGTTGCCGATAGGCATTTCAAAAACAGATGCTGATAAGCATTTCAGATGTAGTTTCCGATAGGCATTTCAAAAATTGGTGCCGATAAGCATTTCAGATATAGGTGCCGATAGACATTTCAGATATAGTTGCCGATTGGCATTTTAAAAATAGGTGCCGATAGGCATTTCAGATATAGAAGCCGATAGGTATTTCAAATATAGGTGTCGATAGGCATTTCAGATATGGTTGCCGATAGACATTTCAAATATATGTGCCGATAGCCATTTCAGATATAGGTGCCGATAGGCATTTCAGATATAGTTGCCGATTGGCATTTTAAAAATAGGTGCCGATAGGCATTTTAGATGTAGTTTCCGATAGGCATTTCAAAAATAGGTGCCGATAGGTATTTCAGATATAGGTGCCGATAGGCATATCAGATATAGGTGCCGATAGGCATTCCAGATATGGTTGCCGATAGGCATTTCAAATATAGGTGTCGATAGGCATTTCAGATATAGGTGTCGATAGGCATTTCAGATATAGGTGTCGATAGGCATTTCAGATATAGGTGTCGATAGGCATTTCAGATATAGGTGTCGATAGGCATTTCAGATATAGGTGTCGATAGGCATTTCAGATATAGGTGCCGATAGGCATTTCAGATATAGTTGCCGATTGGCATTTTAAAAATAGGTGCCGATAGGCATTTCAGATATAGAAGCCGATTGGCATTTCAAATATAGGTGCCGATAGGCATTTCAGATATGTTTGCCGAAGGGCATTTAAAATATAGGTGCTGATAGGCATTCCAGATGTAGTTTCCGACAGGCATTTCAAAAATTGGTGCCGATAGGCATTTCAGATATAGGTGCCGATAGGCATTTCAGATATAGTTACCGATTGGCATTTTAAAAATAGGTGCCGATAGGCATTTCAGATATAGAAGCTGATAGGCATTTCAAATATAGGTGCCGATAGGCATACCAGATATGGTTGCCGATAGGCATTTTAAATATAGGTGCTGATAGGCATTTCAGATGTAGTTTCCGATAGGCATTTCAAAAATAGGTACCGATAGGCATTTCAGATATAGGTGCCGATAGGCATTTCAGATATAGTTGCCAATTGGCATTTTAAAAATAGGTGCCGATAGGCATTTTAGATATAGAAGCCGATTGGCATTTCAAATATAGGTGCCGATAGGCATTCCAGATATGGTTGCCGATAGGCATTTCAAATATAGGTGCTGATAGGCATTTTAGATATAGTTGCCGATTGGCGTTTTAAAAACAGGTGCCGATAGGCATTTCAGATATAGAAGCCGATAGGTATTTCAAATATAGGTGTCGATTGGCATTTCAGATATGGTTGCTGATAGGCATTTCAAATATAGGAGCAGATAGGCATTTCAGATGTAGTTTCCGTAAGGCATTTCAAAAATAGGTGCCGATAGACATTTCAGATATAGGTGCCGATAGGCATTTCAGATATAGTTGCCGATAGGCATTTTAAAAATAGGTGCCGATAGGCATTTCAGTTATAGAAGCCGATAGGCATTTCAAATATAGGTGCCGATAGGCATTCCAGATATGGTTGCCGATAGGTATTTCAAATATAAGTGCTGATAGGCTTTTTAGATGTAGTTTCCGATAGGCATTTCAAAAATAGGTACCAATAGGCATTTCAGATATAGGTGCCGATAGGCATTTTAGATATAGTTGCCAATAGGCATTTTAAAAATAGGTGTCGATAGGCAATTCAGATATAGAAGCCGATAGGCATTTCAAATATAGGTGCCGATAGGCATTCCAGATATGGTTGCCGATAGGCATTTCAAATATAGGTGCTGATAGGCATTTCAGATGTAGTTTCCGATAGGCATTTCAAAAATTGGTGCCGATAAGCATTTCAGATATAGGTGCCGATAGGCATTTCAGATATAGTTGCCGATTGGCATTTTAAAAATATTTGCCGATAGGCATTTCAGATATAGAAGCCGATAGGTATTTCAAATATAGGTGTCGATAGGCATTTCAGATATGGTTGCCGATAGGCATTTCAAATATAGGTGCTGATAGGCATTTCAGATGTAGTTTCCGATAGGCATTTCAAAAATTGGTGCCGATAGGCATTTCAGATATAGGTGCCGATAGGCATTTCAGATATAGTTGCCGATTGGCATTTTAAAAATAGGTGCCGATAGGCATTTCAGATATAGAAGCCGATAGGCATATCAAATATAGGTGCCGATAGGCATTCCAGATATGGTTGCCGATAGGCATTTCAAATATAGGTGCTGATAGGCATTTTAGATGTAGTTTCCGATAGGCATTTCAAAAATTGGTGCCGATAGGCATTTCAGATATAGGTGCCGATAGACATTTCGATATAGTTGCCGATTGGCATTTTAAAAATAGGTGCCGATAGGCATTTCAGATATAGAAGCCGATAGGTATTTCAAATATAGGTGTCGATAGGCATTTCAGATATGGTTGCCGATAGGCATTTCAAATATAGGTGCTAATAGGCATTTCAGATGTAGTTTCCGATAGGCATTTCAAAAACAGGTGCCGATAGGCATTTCAGATATAGGTGCCGATAGGCATTTCAGATATAGGTGCCGATAGGCATTTCAGATATAGGTGCCGATAGGCATTTCAGATATAGTTGCCGATTGGCATTTTAAAAATAGGTGCCGATAGGCATTTTAGATGTAGTTTCCGATAGGCATTTCAAAAATAGGTGCCGATAGGCATTTCAGATATAGGTGCCGATAGGCATATCAGATATAGTTGCCGATAGGCATATAAAATAAAGGTGCCGATAGGCATTTCAAATATAGGTGTCGATAGGCATTTCAGATATAAATGCCGAATGGCATTTCAGATATAGGTGCCGATAGGCATTTCTGATGTGGTTCCTGATAGGCATTTCAAATATAGGTGCTGATAGGCATTTCAGATATAGTTTCCGATAGGCATTTCAAAAATAGGTCCCGATAGGCATTTCAGATATAGGTGCCGATAGGCATTTCAGATATAGTTGCCGATTGACATTTTAAAAATAGGTGCCGATAGGCATTTTAGATGTAGAAGCCAATAGGCATTTCAAATATAGGTGCCGATAGGCATTCCAGATATGGTTGCCGATAGGCATTTCAAATATAGGTGCCGATAGGTGTTTCAGATGTAGTTTCCGATAGGCATTTCAAAAATTGGTGCCAATAGGCATATCAGATATAGGTGCCGATAGGCATTTCAGATATAGTTGCCGATTGGCATTTTAAAAACAGGTGCCGATAGGCATTTCAGATTTAGAAGCCGATGGGTATTTCAAATATAGGTGTCGATAGGCATTTCAGATATGGTTGTCGATAGGCATTTCAAATATAGGAGCAGATAGGCATTTCAGATGTAGTTTCCGAAAGGCATTTTAAAAATAGGTGCCGATAGGCATTTCAGATATAGAAGCCGATAGGTATTTCAAATATAGGTGTCGATAGGCATTTCAGATATGGTTGCCGATAGGCATTTCAAATATTGGTGCTGATAGGCATTTCAGATGTAGTTTCCGATAGGCATTTCAAAAATAGGTGCCGATAGGCATTTCAGATATAGGTGCCGATAGGCATTTCAGATATATTTGCCGATTGGCATTTTAAAAATAGGTGCCGATAGGGATTTCAGATATAGAAGCCGATAGGCATTTCAAATATAGGTGCCGATAGGCATTTCAAATATAGGTGTCGATAGGCATTTCAAATATAAATGCCGAAAGGCATTTCAGATATAGGTGCCGATAGGCATTTCTAATGTGGTTGCCGATAGGCATTTCAAATATAGGTGCTGATAGGCATTTGTGATGTAGTTTCCGATAGGCATTTCAAAAATAGGTGCCGATAGGCATTTTAGATATAGGTGCCGATAGGCATTTCAGATATAGTTGCCGATTGGCATTTTAAAAATAGGTGCCGATAGGCGTTTCAGATATAGAAGCCGATAGGCATTTCAAATATAGGTGCCGATAGGCATTCCAGATATGGTTGCCGATAGGCATTTCAAATATAGGTGCTGATAGGGATTTCAGATGTAGTTTCCGATAGGCATTTCAAAAATTGGTGCCGATAGGCATTTTAGATATAGGTGCCGATAGGCATTTTAGATATAGATGCCAATTGGCATTTTAAAAATAGGTGCCGATAGGTATTTCAGATATAAGAGCCGATAGGCATTTCAAATATAGGTGCCGATAGGCATTCCAGATATGGTTGCCGAAAGGCATTTTAAATATAGGTGCTGATAGGCATTTTAGATATAGGTGCCGATAGGCATTTCAGATATAGATGCCAATTGGCATTTTAAAAATAGGTGCCGATAGGCATTTCAGATATAGAAGCCGATTGGCATTTCAAATATAGGTGCCGATAGGCATTCCAGATATGGTTGCCGATAGGCATTTCAAATATAGGTGCTGATAGGCATTTTAGATATAGTTGCCGATTGGCGTTTTAAAAACAGGTGCCGATAGGCATTTCAGATATAGAAGCCGATAGGTATTTCAAATATAGGTGTCGATTGGCATTTCAGATATGGTTGCTGATAGGCATTTCAAATATAGGAGCAGATAGGCATTTCAGATGTAGTTTCCGTAAGGCATTTCAAAAATAGGTGCCGATAGACATTTCAGATATAGGTGCCGATAGGCATTTCAGATATAGTTGCCGATAGGCATTTTAAAAATAGGTGCCGATAGGCATTTCAGTTATAGAAGCCGATAGGCATTTCAAATATAGGTGCCGATAGGCATTCCAGATATGGTTGCCGATAGGTATTTCAAATATAAGTGCTGATAGGCTTTTTAGATGTAGTTTCCGATAGGCATTTCAAAAATAGGTACCAATAGGCATTTCAGATATAGGTGCCGATAGGCATTTCAGATATAGTTGCCAATAGGCATTTTAAAAATAGGTGTCGATAGGCAATTCAGATATAGAAGCCGATAGGCATTTCAAATATAGGTGCCGATAGGCATTCCAGATATGGTTGCCGATAGGCATTTCAAATATAGGTGCTGATAGGCATTTCAGATGTAGTTTCCGATAGGCATTTCAAAAATTGGTGCCGATAAGCATTTCAGATATAGGTGCCGATAGGCATTTCAGATATAGTTGCCGATTGGCATTTTAAAAATAGGTGCCGATAGGCATTTCAGATATAGAAACCGATAGGTATTTCAAATATAGGTGTCGATAGGCATTTCAGATATGGTTGCCGATAGGCATTTCAAATATAGGTGCTGATAGGCATTTCAGATGTAGTTTCCGATAGGCATTTCAAAAATTGGTGCCGATAGGCATTTCAGATATAGGTGCCGATAGGCATTTCAGATATAGTTGCCGATTGGCATTTTAAAAATAGGTGCCGATAGGCATTTCAGATATAGAAGCCGATAGGCATATCAAATATAGGTGCCGATAGGCATTCCAGATATGGTTGCCGATAGGCATTTCAAATATAGGTGCTGATAGGCATTTTAGATGTAGTTTCCGATAGGCATTTCAAAAATTGGTGCCGATAGGCATTTCAGATATAGGTGCCGATAGACATTTCGATATAGTTGCCGATTGGCATTTTAAAAATAGGTGCCGATAGGCATTTCAGATATAGAAGCCGATAGGTATTTCAAATATAGGTGTCGATAGGCATTTCAGATATGGTTGCCGATAGGCATTTCAAATATAGGTGCTAATAGGCATTTCAGATGTAGTTTCCGATAGGCATTTCAAAAACAGGTGCCGATAGGCATTTCAGATATAGGCGCCGATAGGCATTTCAGATATAGGTGCCGATAGGCATTTCAGATATAGGTGCCGATAGGCATTTCAGATATAGTTGCCGATTGGCATTTTAAAAATAGGTGCCGATAGGCATTTTAGATGTAGTTTCCGATAGGCATTTCAAAAATAGGTGCCGATAGGCATTTCAGATATAGGTGCCGATAGGCATATCAGATATAGTTGCCGATAGGCATATAAAATAAAGGTGCCGATAGGCATTTCAAATATAGGTGTCGATAGGCATTTCAGATATAAATGCCGAATGGCATTTCAGATATAGGTGCCGATAGGCATTTCTGATGTGGTTCCTGATAGGCATTTCAAATATAGGTGCTGATAGGCATTTCAGATGTAGTTTCCGATAGGCATTTCAAAAATAGGTGCCGATAGGCATTTCAGATATAGGTGCCGATAGGCATTTCAGATATAGTTACCGATTGGCATTTTAAAAATAGGTGCCGATAGGCATTTCAGATATAGAAGCCAATAGGCATTTCAAATATAGGTGCCGATAGGCATTCCAGATATGGTTGCCGATAGGCATTTCAAATATAGGTGCCGATAGGTGTTTCAGATGTAGTTTCCGATAGGCATTTCAAAAATTGGTGCCAATAGGCATATCAGATATAGGTGCCGATAGGCATTTCAGATATAGTTGCCGATTGGCATTTTAAAAACAGGTGCCGATAGGCATTTCAGATTTAGAAGCCGATGGGTATTTCAAATATAGGTGTCGATAGGCATTTCAGATATGGTTGTCGATAGGCATTTCAAATATAGGAGCAGATAGGCATTTCAGATGTAGTTTCCGAAAGGCATTTTAAAAATAGGTGCCGATAGGCATTTCAGATATAGAAGCCGATAGGTATTTCAAATATAGGTGTCGATAGGCATTTCAGATATGGTTGCCGATAGGCATTTCAAATATTGGTGCTGATAGGCATTTCAGATGTAGTTTCCGATAGGCATTTCAAAAATAGGTGCCGATAGGCATTTCAGATATAGGTGCCGATAGGCATTTCAGATATATTTGCCGATTGGCATTTTAAAAATAGGTGCCGATAGGGATTTCAGATATAGAAGCCGATAGGCATTTTAAATATAGGTGCCGATAGGCATTTCAAATATAGGTGTCGATAGGCATTTCAAATATAAATGCCGAAAGGCATTTCAGATATAGGTGCCGATAGGCATTTCTAATGTGGTTGCCGATAGGCATTTCAAATATAGGTGCTGATAGGCATTTGTGATGTAGTTTCCGATAGGCATTTCAAAAATAGGTGCCGATAGGCATTTTAGATATAGGTGCCGATAGGCATTTCAGATATAGTTGCCGATTGGCATTTTAAAAATAGGTGCCGATAGGCATTTCAGATATAGAAGCCGATAGGCATTTCAAATATAGGTGCCGATAGGCATTCCAGATATGGTTGCCGATAGGCATTTCAAATATAGGTGCTGATAGGGATTTCAGATGTAGTTTCCGATAGGCATTTCAAAAATTGGTGCCGATAGGCATTTTAGATATAGGTGCCGATAGGCATTTCAGATATAGATGCCAATTGGCATTTTAAAAATAGGTGCTGATAGGTATTTCAGATATAAGAGCCGATAGGCATTTCAAATATAGGTGCCGATAGGCATTCCAGATATGGTTGCCGAAAGGCATTTTAAATATAGGTGCTGATAGGCATTTTAAATGTAGTTTCCGATAGGCATTTCAAAAATTGATGCCGATAGGCATTTCAGATATAGGTGCCGATAGGCATTTCAGATATAGTTGCCGATTGGCATTTTTAAAACAGGAGCCGATAGGCATTTCAGATATAGTTGCCAATTGGCATTTTAAAAATAGGTGTCGATAGGCATTTCAGATATAGAAGCCAATAGGCATTTCAAATATACGTGCCGATAGGCATTCCAGATATGGTTGCCGATAGGCATTTCAAATATAGGTGCTAATAGGCATTTCAGATGTAGTTTCCGATAGGCATTTAAAAAATTGGTGCCAATAGGCATTTCAGATATAGGTGCCGATAGGCATTTTAGATATAGTTGCCGATTGGCATTTTAAAAATAGGTGCCGATAGGCATTTCAGATATAGAAGCCGATAGGTATTTCAAATATAGGTGTCAATAGGCATTTCAGATATGGTTGCCGATATGCACTTCAAATATAGGTGCTGATAGGCATTTCAGATGTAGTTTCTGATAGGCATTTCAAAAATTGGTGCCAATAGGCATTTCAGATATAGGTGCCGATAGGCATTTTAGATATAGTTGCCGATTGGCATTTTAAAAATAGGTGCCGATAGGCATTTCAGATATAGAAGCCGATAGGTATTTCAAATATAGGTGTCGATAGGCATTTCAGATATGGTTGCCGATAGGCACTTCAAATATAGGTGCTGATAGGCATTTCAGATGTAGTTTCCGATAGGCATTTCAAAAATAGGTCCCGATAGGCATTTCAGATATAGGTGCCGATAGGCATTTCAGATATAGTTGCCGATTGGCATTTAAAAAATAAGTGTCGATAGGCATTTCAGATATAGATGCCGATAGGCATTTCAAATATAGGTGCCGATAGGCATTCCAGATATGGTTGCCGATAGACATTTCAAATATAGGTGCTGATAGGCATTCCAGATGTAGTTTCCGATAGGCATTTCAAAAATAAGTGCCGATATGCATTTCAGATATAGGTGCCGATAGGCATATCAGATATAGTTGCCGATAGGCATATAAAATATAGGTATCGATAGGCATTTCAAATATAGGTGTCGATAGGCATTTCAGATCTAAATGCCGAAAGGCATTTCAGATATAGGTGCCGATAGGCATTTCTGATGTAGTTGCCGATAGGCATTTCAAAAATAGGTGCCGATAGGCATTTCAGATATAGGTGCCGATAGGCATTTCAGATATAGTTGCCGATTGGCATTTTTAAAATAGGTGCCGATAGGCATTTCAGATATAGAAGCCGATAGGCATTTTAAATATAGGTGCCGATAGGCATTCCAAATATAGTTGCCGATAGGCATTTCAAATATAGGTGCTGATAGGCATTTCAGATGTAGTTTCCGATAGGCATTTCAAAAATAGGTGCCGATAGGCATTTCAGATATAGGTGCCGATAGGCATTTCAGATATAGTTGCCGATTGGCATTTTAAAAACAGGTGCCGATAGGCATTTCAGATATAGTTGCCAATTGGCATTTTAAAAATAGGTGTCGATAGGCATTTCAGATATAGAAGCCGATAGGCATTTCAAATATGGGTGTCTATAGGCATTTCAGATATGGTTGCCGATATGCACTTCAAATATAGGTGATAATGGGCATTTCAGATGTAGTTTCCGATAGGCATTTCAAAAATAGGTTCCGATAGGCATTTCAGATATAGGTGCCGATATGCATTTCAGATATAGTTGCCGATTGGCATTTTAAAAATAGGTGCCGATAGGCATTTTAGATGTAGTTTCCGATAGGCATTTCAAAAATAGGTGCCGATAGGCATTTCAGATATAGGTGCCGATAGGCATTTCAGATATAGTTGCCGATTGGCATTTTAAAAATAGGTGCCGATAGGCATTTTAGATGTAGTTTCCGATAGGCATTTCAAAAATAGGTGCCGATAGGCATTTCAGATATACGTGCCGATAGGCATATCAGATATAGTTGCCGATAGGCATTTAAAATATAGGTGCCGATAGGCATTTCAAATATAGGTGTCGATAGGCATTTCAGATATAAATACTGAAAGGCATTTCAGATATAGGTGCCGATAGGCATTTCTGATGTGGTTGCCGATAGGCATTTCAAATATAGGTGCTGATAGGCATTTCAGATGTCGTTTTCGATAAGCATTTCAAAAATAGGTGCCGATAGGCATTTCAGATATAGGTGCCGATAGGCACTTCAGATATAGTTGCCGATTGGCATTTTAAAAATAGGTGCCGATAGGCATTTCAGATATAGAAGCCGATAGGTATTTCAAATATAGGTGTCGATAGGCATTTCAGATATAGGTGCCGATAGGCACTTCAGATATAGTTGCCGATTGGCATTTTAAAAATAGGTGCCGATAGGCATTTCAGATATAGTTGCCGATTGGCATTTTAAAAATAGGTGCCGATAGGCATTTTAGATATAGGTGCCGATAGGCATTTCAGATATAGTTGCCGATTGGCATTTTAAAAATAAGTGTCGATAGGCATTTCAGATATAGAAGCCGATAGGCATTTCAAATATAGGTGCCGATAGGCATTCCAGATATGTTTGCCGATAGGCATTTCAAATATAGGTGCTGATAGGCATTCCAGATGTCGTTTCCGATAGGCATTTCAAAAATTGGTGCCGATAGGCATTTAAGATATAGGTGCCGATAGGCATTTCAGATATAGTTACCGATTGGTATTTTAAAAATAGGTGCCGGTAGGCATTTCAGATATAGAAGCTGATAGGCATTTCAAATATAGGTGCCGATAGGCATTCCAGATATGGTTGCCGATAGGCATTTCAAATATAGGTGCTGATAGGCATTTCAGATGTAGTTTCCGATAGGCATTTCAAAAATAGGTGCCGATAGGCATTTCAGATATAGGTGCCGATAGGCATTTCAGATATAGTTGCCAATTGGCATTTTAAAAATAGGTGCCGATAGGCATTTCAGATATAGAAGCCGATAGGCATTTCAAATATAGGTGCCGATAGGCATTCCAGATATGGTTGCCGATAGGCATTTTAAGTATAGGTGCTGATAGGCATTTTAGATATAGTTGCCGATTGGCATTTTAAAAACAGGTGCCGATAGGCATTTCAGATATAGAAGCCGATAGGTATTTCAAATATAGGTGTCGATTGGCATTTCAGATATGGTTGCTGATAGGTATTTCAAATATAAGTGCTGATAGGCATTTCAGATGTAGTTTCCGATAGGCATTTCAAAAATAGGTACCAATAGGCATTTCAGATATAGGTGCCGATAGGCATTTCAGATATAGTTGCCAATAGGCATTTTAAAAATAGGTGTCGATAGGCAATTCAGATATAGAGGCCGATAGGCATTTCAAATATAGGTGCTGATAGGCATTTCAGATGTAGTTTCCGATAGGCATTTCAAAAATTGGTGCCGATAAGCATTTCAGATATAGGTGCCGATAAGCATTTCAGATATAGTTGCCGATTGGCATTTTAAAAATAGGTGCCGATAGGCATTTCAGATATAGAAGCCGATAGGTATTTCAAATATAGGTGTCGATAGGCATTTCAGATATGGTTGCCGATAGGCATTTCAAATTATGTGCCGATAGCCATTTCAGATATAGGTGCCGATAGGCATTTCAGATATAGTTGCCGATTGGCATTTTAAAAATAGGTGCCAATAGGCATTTTAGATGTAGTTTCCGATAGGCATTTCAAAAATAGGTGCCGATAGGTATTTCAGATATAGGTGCCGATAGGCATATCAGATATAGTTGCCGATAGGCATTTAAAATATAGGTGCCGATAGGCATTTCAAATATAGGTGTCGATAGGCATTTCAGATATAAATGCCGAAAGGCATTTCAGATATAGGTGCCGATAGGCATTTCTGATGTGGTTGCCGATAGGCGTTTCAAATATAGGTGCTGATAGGCATTTCAGATGTAGTTTTCGATAGGCATTTCAAAAATAGGTGCCGATAAGCATTTCAGGTATAGGTGCCGATAGGCATTTCAGATATAGAAGCCGATAGGTATTTCAAATATAGGTGTCGATAGGCATTCCAGATATGGTTGCCGATAGGCATGTCAAATATAGGTGCTGATAGGCATTTCAGATGTAGTTTCCGATAGGCATTTCAAAAATTAATGCCGATAGGCATTTCAGATATAGGTGCCGATAGGCATTTCAGATATAGTTGTCGATTGGCATTTTAAAATAGGTGCCGATAGGCTTTTCAGATATAGAAGCCGTTAGGTATTTCAAATATAGGTGTCGATAGGCATTTCAGATATGGTTGCCGATAGGCATTTCAAATATTGGTGCTGATAGGCATTGCAGATGTAGTTTCCGATAGGCATTTCAAAAATAGGTGCCGATAGGCATTTCAGATATAGGTGCCGATAGGCATTACAGATATAGTTGCCGATTGGCATTTTAAAAATAGGTGCCGATAGGCATTTCAGATATAGAAGCCGATAGGCATTTCAAAAATAGGTACCAATAGGCATTTCAGATATAGGTGCCGATAGGCATTTCAGATATAGTTGCCAATAGGCATTTTAAAAATAGGTGTCGATAGGCAATTCAGATATAGAAGCCGATAGGCATTTCAAATATAGGTGCCGATAGGCATTCCAGATATGGTTGCCGATAGGCATTTCAAAAACAGATGCTGATAAGCATTTCAGATGTAGTTTCCGATAGGCATTTCAAAAATTGGTGCCGATAAGCATTTCAGATATAGGTGCCGATAGACATTTCAGATATAGTTGCCGATTGGCATTTTAAAAATAGGTGCCGATAGGCATTTCAGATATAGAAGCCGATAGGTATTTCAAATATAGGTGTCGATAGGCATTTCAGATATGGTTGCCGATAGACATTTCAAATATATGTGCCGATAGCCATTTCAGATATAGGTGCCGATAGGCATTTCAGATATAGTTGCCGATTGGCATTTTAAAAATAGGTGCCGATAGGCATTTTAGATGTAGTTTCCGATAGGCATTTCAAAAATAGGTGCCGATAGGTATTTCAGATATAGGTGCCGATAGGCATATCAGATATAGGTGCCGATAGGCATTCCAGATATGGTTGCCGATAGGCATTTCAAATATAGGTGTCGATAGGCATTTCAGATATAGGTGTCGATAGGCATTTCAGATATAGGTGTCGATAGGCATTTCAGATATAGGTGTCGATAGGCATTTCAGATATAGGTGTCGATAGGCATTTCAGATATAGGTGTCGATAGGCATTTCAGATATAGGTGCCGATAGGCATTTCAGATATAGTTGCCGATTGGCATTTTAAAAATAGGTGCCGATAGGCATTTCAGATATAGAAGCCGATAGGCATTTCAAATATAGGTGCCGATAGGCATTCCAGATATGGTTGCCGATAGGCATTTCAAATATAGGTGCTGATAGGCATTTCAGATGTAGTTTCCGATAGGTATTTCAAAAATAGGTGTCGATAGGCATTTCAGATATAGGTGTCGATAGGCATTTCAGATATAGGTGTCGATAGGCATTTCAGATATAGGTGTCGATAGGCATTTCAGATATAGGTGTCGATAGGCATTTCAGATATAGGTGTCGATAGGCATTTCAGATATAGGTGTCGATAGGCATTTCAGATATAGGTGCCGATAGGCATTTCAGATATAGTTGCCGATTGGCATTTTAAAAATAGGTGCCGATAGGCATTTCAGATATAGAAGCCGATAGGCATTTCAAATATAGGTGCCGATAGGCATTCCAGATATGGTTGCCGATAGGCATTTCAAATATAAGTGCTGATAGGCATTTCAGATGTAGTTTCCGATAGGCATTTCAAAAATAGGTGTCGATAGGCATTTCAGATATAGGTGTCGATAGGCATTTCAGATATAGGTGTCGATATGCATTTCAGATATAGGTGTCGATAGGCATTTCAGATATAGGTGTCGATAGGCATTTCAGATATAGGTGTCGATAGGCATTTAAGATATAGGTGTCGATAGGCATTTCAGATATAGGTGTCGATAGGCATTTCAGATATAGGTGTCGATAGGCATTTCAGATATAGGTGCCGATAGGCATTTCAGATATAGAAGCCGATAGGCATTTCAAATATAGGTGCCGATAGGCATTCCAGATATAGTTGCCGAAAGGCATTTCAAATATAGGTGCTGATAGGCATTTCAGATGTAGTTTCCGATAGGCATTTCAAAAATAGGTGTCGATAGGCATTTCAGATATAGGTGTCGATAGGCATTTCAGATATAGGTATCGATAGGCATTTCAGATATAGGTGTCGATAGGCATTTCAGATATAGGTGTCGATAGGCATTTCAGATATAGGTGTCGATAGGCATTTCAGATATAGGTGTCGATAGGCATTTCAGATATAGTTGCCGATTGGCATTTTAAAAATAGGTGCCGATAGGCATTTGAGATATAGAAGCCGATAGGCATTTCAAATATAGGTGCCGATAGGCATTCCAGATATGGTTGCCGATAGGCATTTCAAATATAGGTGCTGATAGGCATTTCAGATGTAGTTTCCGATAGGCATTTCAAAAATAGGTGTCGATAGGCATTTCAGATATAGGTGTCGATAGGCATTTAAGATATAGGTGTCGATAGGCATTTCAGATATAGGTGTCGATAGGCATTTCAGATATAGGTGTCGATAGGCATTTCAGATATAGGTGTCGATAGGCATTTCAGATATAGGTGTCGATAGGCATTTCAGATATAGGTGTCGATAGGCATTTCAGATATAGGTGCCGATAGGCATTTCAGATATAGTTGCCGATTGGCATTTTAAAAATAGGTGCCGATAGGTATTTCAGATATAGAAGCCGATAGGCATTTCAAATATAGGTGCCGATAGGCATTCCAGATATGGTTGCCGATAGGCATTTTAAATATAGGTGCTGATAGGCATTTCAGATGTAGTTTCCGATAGGCATTTCAAAAATAGGTGTCGATAGGCATTTCAGATATAGGTGTCGATAGGCATTTCAGATATAGGTGTCGATAGGCATTTCAGATATAGGTGTCGATAGGCATTTCAGATATAGGTGTCGATAGGCATTTCAGATATAGGTGTCGATAGGCATTTCAGATATAGGTGTCGATAGGCATTTCAGATATAGGTGTCGATAGGCATTTCAGATATAGGTGCCGATAGGCATTTTAGATATAGTTGCCGATTGGCATTTTAAAAATAGGTGTCGATAGGCATTTCAGATATAGAAGCCGATAGGCATTTCAAATATAGGTGCCGATAGGCATTCCAGATATGGTTGCCGATAGGCATTTCAAATATAGGTGCTGATAGGCATTTCAGATGTAGTTTCCGATAGGCATTTTAAAAATAGGTGTCGATAGGCATTTCAGATATAGGTGTCGATAGGCATTTCAGATATAGGTGTCGATAGGCATTTCAGATATAGGTGTCGATAGGCATTTCAGATATAGGTGTCGATAGGCATTTCAGATATAGGTGTCGATAGGCATTTTAGATATAGGTGTCGATAGGCATTTCAGATATAGGTGTCGATAGGCATTTCAGATATAGGTGCCGATAGGCATTTCAGATATAGTTGCCGATTGGCATTTTAAAAATAGGTGCCGATAGGCATTTCAGATATAGAAGCCGATAGGCATTTCAAATATAGGTGCCGATAGGCATTCCAGATATGGTTGCCGATAGGCATTTCAAATATAAGTGCTGATAGGCATTTCAGATGTAGTTTCCGATAGGCATTTCAAAAATAGGTGTCGATAGGCATTTCAGATATAGGTGTCGATAGGCATTTCAGATATATGTGTCGATAGGCATTTCAGATATAGGTGTCGATAGGCATTTCAAATATAGGTGTCGATAGGCATTTCTGATATAGGTGTCGATAGGCATTTCAGATATAGGTGTCGATAGGCATTTCAGATATAGGTGTCGATAGGCATTTCAGATATAGGTGTCGATAGGCATTTCAGATATAGGTGCCGATAGGCATTTCAGATATAGTTGCCGATTGGCATTTTAAAAATAGGTGCCGATAGGCATTTCAGATATAGAAGCCGATAGGCATTTCAAATATAGGTGCCGATAGGCATTCCAGATATGGTTGCCGATAGGCATTTCAAATATAGGTGCTGATAGGCATTTCAGATGTAGTTTCCGATAGGCATTTCAAAAATAGTTGTCGATAGGCATTTCAGATATAGGTGTCGATAGGCATTTCAGATATAGGTGTCGATAGGCATTTCAGATATAGGTGTCGATAGGCATTTCAGATATAGGTGTCGATAGGCATTTCAGATATAGGTGTCGATAGGCATTTCAGATATAGGTGTCGATAGGCATTTCAGATATAGGTGTCGATAGGCATTTCAGATATTGGTGCCGATAGGCATTTCAGATATAGTTGCCGATTGGCATTTTAAAAATAGGTGCCGATAGGCATTTCAGATATAGAAGTCGATAGGCATTTCAAATATAGGTGCCGATAGGCATTCCAGATATGGTTGCCGATAGGCATTTCAAATATAGGTGCAGATAGGCATTTCAGATGTAGTTTCCGATAGGCATTTCAAAAATAGGTGTCGATAGGCATTTCAGATATAGGTGTCGATAGGCATTTCAGATATAGGTGTCGATAGGCATTTCAGATATAGGTGTCGATAGGCATTTCAGATATAGGTGTCGATAGGCATTTCAGATATAGGTGTCGATAGGCATTTCAGATATAGGTGCCGATAGGCATTTCAGATATAGTTGCCGATTGGCATTTTAAAAATAGGTGCCGATAGGCATTTTAGATATAGAAGCCGATAGGCATTTCAAATATAGGTGCCGATAGGCATTCCAGATATGGTTGCCGATAGGCATTTCAAATATAGGTGCTGATAGGCATTTCAGATGTAGTTTCCGATAGGCATTTCAAAAATAGGTGTCGATAGGCATTTCAGATATAGGTGTCGATAGGCATTTCAGATATAGGTGTCGATAGGCATTTTAGATATAGGTGTCGATAGGCATTTCAGATATAGGTGTCGATAGGCATTTTAGATATAGGTGTCGATAGGCATTTCAGATATAGGTGTCGATAGGCATTTCAGATATAGGTGTCGATAGGCATTTTAGATATAGGTGCCGATAGGCATTTCAGATATAGTTGCCGATTGGCATTTTAAAAATAAGTGCCGATAGGCATTTCAGATATAGAAGCCGATAGGCATTTCAAATATAGGTGCCGATAGGCATTCCAGATATGGTTGCCGATAGGCATTTCAAATATAGGTGCTGATAGGCATTTCAGATGTAGTTTCCGATAGGCATTTTAAAAATAGGTGTCGATAGGCATTTCAGATATAGGTGTCGATAGGCATTTCAGATATAGGTGTCGATAGGCATTTCAGATTTAGGTGTCGATAGGCATTTCAGATATAGGTGTCGATAGGCATTTCAGATATAGGTGTCGATAGGCATTTCAGATATAGGTGTCGATAGGCATTTCAGATATAGGTGTCGATAGGCATTTCAGATATAGGTGCCGATAGGCATTTTAAAAATAGGTGTCGATAGGCAATTCAGATATAGAAGCCGATAGGCATTTCAAATATAGGTGCTGATAGGCATTTCAGATGTAGTTTCCGATAGGCATTTCAAAAATTGGTGCCGATAAGCATTTCAGATATAGGTGCCGATAAGCATTTCAGATATAGTTGCCGATTGGCATTTTAAAAATAGGTGCCGAAAGGCATTTCAGATATAGAAGCCGATAGGTATTTCAAATATAGGTGTCGATAGGCATTTCAGATATGGTTGCCGATAGGCATTTCAAATTATGTGCCGATAGCCATTTCAGATATAGGTGCCGATAGGCATTTCAGATATAGTTGCCGATTGGCATTTTAAAAATAGGTGCCAATAGGCATTTTAGATGTAGTTTCCGATAGGCATTTCAAAAATAGGTGCCGATAGGTATTTCAGATATAGGTGCCGATAGGCATATCAGATATAGTTGCCGATAGGCATTTAAAATATAGGTGCCGATAGGCATTTCAAATATAAGTGTCGATAGGCATTTCAGATATAAATGCCGAAAGGCATTTCAGATATAGGTGCCGATAGGCATTTCTGATGTGGTTGCCGATAGGCGTTTCAAATATAGGTGCTGATAGGCATTTCAGATGTAGTTTTCGATAGGCATTTCAAAAATAGGTGCCGATAAGCATTTCAGGTATAGGTGCCGATAGGCATTTCAGATATAGAAGCCGATAGGTATTTCAAATATAGGTGTCGATAGGCATTCCAGATATGGTTGCCGATAGGCATGTCAAATATAGGTGCTGATAGGCATTTCAGATGTAGTTTCCGATAGGCATTTCAAAAATTAATGCCGATAGGCATTTCAGATATAGGTGCCGATAGGCATTTCAGATATAGTTGTCGATTGGCATTTTAAAATAGGTGCCGATAGGCTTTTCAGATATAGAAGCCGTTAGGTATTTCAAATATAGGTGTCGATAGGCATTTCAGATATGGTTGCCGATAGGCATTTCAAATATTGGTGCTGATAGGCATTGCAGATGTAGTTTCCGATAGGCATTTCAAAAATAGGTGCCGATAGGCATTTCAGATATAGGTGCCGATAGGCATTACAGATATAGTTGCCGATTGGCATTTTAAAAATAGGTGCCGATAGGCATTTCAGATATAGAAGCCGATAGGCATTTCAAAAATAGGTACCAATAGGCATTTCAGATATAGGTGCCGATAGGCATTTCAGATATAGTTGCCAATAGGCATTTTAAAAATAGGTGTCGATAGGCAATTCAGATATAGAAGCCGATAGGCATTTCAAATATAGGTGCCGATAGGCATTCCAGATATGGTTGCCGATAGGCATTTCAAAAACAGATGCTGATAAGCATTTCAGATGTAGTTTCCGATAGGCATTTCAAAAATTGGTGCCGATAAGCATTTCAGATATAGGTGCCGATAGACATTTCAGATATAGTTGCCGATTGGCATTTTAAAAATAGGTGCCGATAGGCATTTCAGATATAGAAGCCGATAGGTATTTTAAATATAGGTGTCGATAGGCATTTCAGATATGGTTGCCGATAGACATTTCAAATATATGTGCCGATAGCCATTTCAGATATAGGTGCCGATAGGCATTTCAGATATAGTTGCCGATTGGCATTTTAAAAATAGGTGCCGATAGGCATTTTAGATGTAGTTTCCGATAGGCATTTCAAAAATAGGTGCCGATAGGTATTTCAGATATAGGTGCCGATAGGCATATCAGATATAGGTGCCGATAGGCATTCCAGATATGGTTGCCGATCGGCATTTCAAATATAGGTTGTAACCTTCTATAGTTACTCTTCCACTGTTTTGTTCGGGAAGGCCACGGCTAGCCTAGCTCAGACGGTGCGAGGGGCGTGAGTAATAGAAAAATTGCAATTGACCTAATTTAGCTATATTTGAAATGCCAAAATTGGGCAGAAAATAAAAATATATTAATAAAAACTTTCGACCACCGGCCACTTTAACCAACAATAAATAATAACGGCGAATGCCTCAGTTAAAACCCAACCACCTACCACACGACACGAAGGACAACACTACCGACCACCCAAGAGCAATAAGTTAAATAACTAACACACGGATCCTGCTCATTATGGGATGGGTCTCAGATAAATTATGACTAATGTGGCACTAACCGACTTAGATAACAGGGCGCCAGGACAGAAGGGGCCACACGGTGTCGGTCCTAGGAGTCCAACCCCAAGACAGTGAGAGACCAATCACAATAGAGACAGGGAAAATCTAAAAAAACTATAATTAATAGAAACCTAACAACACGCAGCCCAAACTACGCCACAACACATAAATGAACCACGGATGTGGAAAAAACAAACACAAAATTTTCGTTCGTTGGCCGTTTGAATTAAAACACAATTAATATGCAGCCTAAACTGTACAAGGTATCGCACGCTTATCTTATTAACACGGGACCTGTAAATAAATTCTCAATTCATAATTCATTTTGTTTAGGTCGTAGCATTTTAAAACAATCAAATTTAATTTGATTTGATTCTACGAATTATTGGCGTTAAATTCAACAGACGTGATTAAATTACACTGCGGTTCTCACACAAAAATCCACAATTCAAATCCAAAATATTCTACACAAGGATTCAACAACGACCAATACAAACAAAAAAAATCCTACTTAAATCCAACACGGAATCCACATAATCCATCAATATCCAACAATATTCCAACAACAGCCCTAAAACTAATTAGAGATCCAACGGCTTCAATCGTTCACGGTGAATTACTAATACTAACAACAGATCAACAATAGAATACAACAATAGATTCCAGGAATAAATCAATAGCTCGGGAACCGGGACTTATTGGAACTAGAATTGTTACACACCGGGTACAAGGAAGAGGTTCCTATCCGACACAGAAAACAAGAGCAATACAGCTCCCAAACTACAGCCAAAAACCTAAGTTCAAACATCCGAATCCAAAACAACTCAAAATTCGCCAGTGATATTTTTAACGCAGCTCTTATCCGCCAACAATAGACTCTCCGTTCTTATCAAACGCTGTACGTAGAATGCCCGCACGCAAACAAAATCCAAAATCTAACAAGTTCGAAGCCATGCGAACGCGCGAGCTTTGTCTACTCTCTCTAATGCACAGTCCCTATCGATGCGTTCTCTCTCTCGTCAGCACCTCAACCGAGCTAGCTATAATATTCCTTCACAATGTGAACAGTTTCAAGTCAATCGGTGATCTTTGTTTAACTACCGGCAACATCGGATCTCTCACTCGCTCTCATTAGTTAAAATAAATATTTTATCTAAAAAAATATTCTAATGACAAATAATAATTATTCCAATAAAATAATATTATTAAAATTATTTTTTTTATAAATACTAGAATCGGATGTGCCCCAAATTTTAAAACGTTACAAGGTGTCGATAGGCATTTCAGATATAGGTGTCGATAGGCATTTCAGATATAGGTGTCGATAGGCATTTCAGATATAGGTGTCGATAGGCATTTCAGATATAGGTGTCGATAGGCATTTCAGATATAGGTGTCGATAGGCATTTCAGATATAGGTGCCGATAGGCATTTCAGATATAGTTGCCGATTGGCATTTTAAAAATAGGTGCCGATAGGCATTTCAGATATAGAAGCCGATAGGGATTTCAAATATAGGTGCCGATAGGCATTCCAGATATGGTTGCCGATAGGCATTTCAAATATAGGTGCTGATAGGCATTTCAGATGTAGTTTCCGATAGGTATTTCAAAAATAGGTGTCGATAGGCATTTCAGATATAGGTGTCGATAGGCATTTCAGATATAGGTGTCGATAGGCATTTCAGATATAGGTGTCGATAGGCATTTCAGATATAGGTGTCGATAGGCATTTCAGATATAGGTGTCGATAGGCATTTCAGATATAGGTGTCGATAGGCATTTCAGATATAGGTGCCGATAGGCATTTCAGATATAGTTGCCGATTGGCATTTTAAAAATAGGTGCCGATAGGCATTTCAGATATAGAAGCCGATAGGCATTTCAAATATAGGTGCCGATAGGCATTCCAGATATGGTTGCCGATAGGCATTTCAAATATAAGTGCTGATAGGCATTTCAGATGTAGTTTCCGATAGGCATTTCAAAAATAGGTGTCGATAGGCATTTCAGATATAGGTGTCGATAGGCATTTCAGATATAGGTGTCGATATGCATTTCAGATATAGGTGTCGATAGGCATTTCAGATATAGGTGTCGATAGGCATTTCAGATATAGGTGTCGATAGGCATTTAAGATATAGGTGTCGATAGGCATTTCAGATATAGGTGTCGATAGGCATTTCAGATATAGGTGTCGATAGGCATTTCAGATATAGGTGCCGATAGGCATTTCAGATATAGAAGCCGATAGGCATTTCAAATATAGGTGCCGATAGGCATTCCAGATATGGTTGCCGAAAGGCATTTCAAATATAGGTGCTGATAGGCATTTCAGATGTAGTTTCCGATAGGCATTTCAAAAATAGGTGTCGATAGGCATTTCAGATATAGGTGTCGATAGGCATTTCAGATATAGGTATCGATAGGCATTTCAGATATAGGTGTCGATAGGCATTTCAGATATAGGTGTCGATAGGCATTTCAGATATAGGTGTCGATAGGCATTTCAGATATAGGTGTCGATAGGCATTTCAGATATAGTTGCCGATTGGCATTTTAAAAATAGGTGCCGATAGGCATTTGAGATATAGAAGCCGATAGGCATTTCAAATATAGGTGCCGATAGGCATTCCAGATATGGTTGCCGATAGGCATTTCAAATATAGGTGCTGATAGGCATTTCAGATGTAGTTTCCGATAGGCATTTCAAAAATAGGTGTCGATAGGCATTTCAGATATAGGTGTCGATAGGCATTTAAGATATAGGTGTCGATAGGCATTTCAGATATAGGTGTCGATAGGCATTTCAGATATAGGTGTCGATAGGCATTTCAGATATAGGTGCCGATAGGCATTTCAGATATAGTTGCCGATTGGCATTTTAAAAATAGGTGCCGATAGGCATTTCAGATATAGAAGCCGATAGGCATTTCAAATATAGGTGCCGATAGGCATTCCAGATATGGTTGCCGATAGGCATTTCAAATATAAGTGCTGATAGGCATTTCAGATGTAGTTTCCGATAGGCATTTCAAAAATAGGTGTCGATAGGCATTTCAGATATAGGTGTCGATAGGCATTTCAGATATAGGTGTCGATATGCATTTCAGATATAGGTGTCGATAGGCATTTCAGATATAGGTGTCGATAGGCATTTCAGATATAGGTGTCGATAGGCATTTAAGATATAGGTGTCGATAGGCATTTCAGATATAGGTGTCGATAGGCATTTCAGATATAGGTGTCGATAGGCATTTCAGATATAGGTATCGATAGGCATTTCAGATATAGGTGTCGATAGGCATTTCAGATATAGCTGTCGATAGGCATTTCAGATATAGGTGTCGATAGGCATTTCAGATATAGGTGTCGATAGGCATTTCAGATATAGTTGCCGATTGGCATTTTAAAAATAGGTGCCGATAGGCATTTGAGATATAGAAGCCGATAGGCATTTCAAATATAGGTGCCGATAGGCATTCCAGATATGGTTGCCGAAAGGCATTTCAAATATAGGTGCTGATAGGCATTTCAGATGTAGTTTCCGATAGGCATTTCAAAAATAGGTGTCGATAGGCATTTCAGATATAGGTGTCGATAGGCATTTAAGATATAGGTGTCGATAGGCATTTCAGATATAGGTGTCGATAGGCATTTCAGATATAGGTGTCGATAGGCATTTCAGATATAGGTGTCGATAGGCATTTCAGATATAGGTGTCGATAGGCATTTCAGATATAGGTGTCGATAGGCATTTCAGATATAGGTGCCGATAGGCATTTCAGATATAGTTGCCGATTGGCATTTTAAAAATAGGTGCCGATAGGTATTTCAGATATAGAAGCCGATAGGCATTTCAAATATAGGTGCCGATAGGCATTCCAGATATGGTTGCCGATAGGCATTTTAAATATAGGTGCTGATAGGCATTTCAGATGTAGTTTCCGATAGGCATTTCAAAAATAGGTGTCGATAGGCATTTCAGATATAGGTGTCGATAGGCATTTCAGATATAGGTGTCGATAGGCATTTCAGATATAGGTGTCGATAGGCATTTCAGATATAAGTGCCGATAGGCATTTCAGATATAGGTGTCGATAGGCATTTCAGATATAGGTGCCGATAGGCATTTCAGATATAGTTGCCGATTGGCATTTTAAAAATAGGTGCCGATAGGCATTTCAGATATAGAAGCCGATAGGCATTTCAAACATAGGTGCCGATACGCATTCCAGATATGGTTGCCGATAGGCATTTCAAATATAGGTGCTGATAGGCATTTCAGATGTAGTTTCCGATAGGCATTTCAAAAATAGGTGTCGATAGGCATTTCAGATATAGGTGTCGATAGGCATTTCAGATATAGGTGTCGATAGGCATTTCAGATATAGGTGTCGATAGGCATTTCAGATATAGGTGTCGATAGGCATTTCAGATATAGGTGTCTATAGGCATTTCAGATATAGGTGTCTATAGGCATTTCAGATATAGGTGTCGATAGGCATTTCAGATATAGGTGTTGATAGGCATTTCAGATATAGGTGCCGATAGGCATTTCAGATATAGTTGCCGATTGGCATTTTAAAAATAGGTGCCGATAGGCATTTCAGATATAGAAGCCGATAGGCATTTCAAATATAGGTGCCGATAGGCATTCCAGATATGGTTGCCGATAGGCATTTCAAATATAGGTACTGATAGGCATTTCAGATGTAGTTTCCGATAGGCATTTCAAAAATAGGTGTCGATAGGCATTTCAGATATAGGTGTCGATAGGCATTTCAGAAATAGGTGTCGATAGGCATTTCAGATATAGGTGTCGATAGGCATTTCAGATATAGGTGTCGATAGGCATTTCAGATATAGGTGTCGATAGGCATTTTAGATATAGGTGCCGATAGGCATTTCAGATATAGTTGCCGATTGGCATTTTAAAAATAAGTGCCGATAGGCATTTCAGATATAGAAGCCGATAGGCATTTCAAATATAGGTGCCGATAGGCATTCCAGATATGGTTGCCGATAGGCATTTCAAATATAGGTGCTGATAGGCATTTCAGATGTAGTTTCCGATAGGCATTTTAAAAATAGGTGTCGATAGGCATTTCAGATATAGGTGTCGATAGGCATTTCAGATATAGGTGTCGATAGGCATTTCAGATTTAGGTGTCGATAGGCATTTCAGATATAGGTGTCGATAGGCATTTCAGATATAGGTGTCGATAGGCATTTCAGATATAGGTGTCGATAGGCATTTCAGATATAGGTGTCGATAGGCATTTCAGATATAGGTGCCGATAGGCATTTCAGATATAGTTGCCGATTGGCATTTTAAAAATAGGTGCCGATAGGCATTTCAGATATAGAAGCCGATAGGCATTTCAAATATAGGTGCCGATAGGCATTCCAGATATGGTTGCCGATAGGCATTTCAAATATAGGTGCTGATAGGCATTTCAGATGTAGTTTCCGATAGGCATTTCAAAAATAGGTGTCGATAGGCATTTCAGATATAGGTGTCGATAGGCATTTCAGATATAGGTGTCGATAGGCATTTCAGATATAGGTGTCGATTGGCATTTCAGATATAAGTGCCGATAGGCATTTCAGATATATTTGCCGATTGGCATTTTAAAAATAGGTGCCGATACGCATTTCAGATATAGAAGCCGATAGGCATTTCAAATATAGGTGCCGATAGGCATTCCAGATATGGTTGCCGATAGGCATTTCAAATATAGGTGCTGATAGGCATTTCAGATGTAGTTTCCGATAGGCATTTCAAAAATAGGTGTCGATAGGCATTTCAGATATAGGTGTCGATAGGCATTTCAGATATAGGTGTCGATAGGCATTTCAGATATAGGTGTCGATAGGCATTTCAGATATAGGTGTCGATAGGCATTTCAGATATAGGTGTCGATAGGCATTTCAGATATAGGTGTCGATAGGCATTTCAGATATAGGTGCCGATAGGCATTTCAGATATAGTTGCCGATTGGCATTTTAAAAATAGGTGAAGATAGGCATTTCAGATATAGAAGCCGATAGGCATTTCAAATATAGGTGCCGATAGGCATTCCAGATATGGTTGTCGATAGGCATTTCAAATATAGGTGCTGATAGGCATTTTAGATGTAGTTTCCAATAGGCATTTCAAAAATAGGTGTCGATAGGCATTTCAGATATAGGTGTCGATAGGCATTTCAGATATAGGTGTCGATAGGCATTTTAGATATAGGTGTCGATAGGCATTTCAGATATAGGTGTCGATAGGCATTTCAGATATAGGTGTCGATAGGCATTTCAGATATAGGTGTCGATAGGCATTTCAGATATAGGTGCCGATAGGCATTTCAGATATAGTTGCCGATTGGCATTTTAAAAATAGGTGCCGATAGGCATTTCAGATATAGAAGCCGATAGGCATTTCAAATATAGGTGCCGATAGGCATTCCAGATATGGTTGCCGATAGGCATTTCAAATATAGGTGCTGATAGGCATTTCAGATGTAGTTTCCGATAGGCATTTCAAAAATAGGTGTCGATAGGCATATCAGATATAGGTGTCGATAGGCATTTCAGATATAGGTGTCGATAGGCATTTCAGATATAGGTGTCGATAGGCATTTCAGATATAGGTGTCGATAGGCATTTCAGATATAGGTGTCGATAGGCATTTCAGATATAGGTGTCGATAGGCATTTCAGATATAGGTGTCGATAGGCATTTCAGATATAGGTGTCGATAGGCATTTCAGATATAGGTGTCGATAGGCATTTCAGATATAGGTGTCAATAGGCATTTCAGATATAGGTGTCGATAGGCATTTCGGATATAGGTGCCGATAGGCATTTCAGATATAGTTGCCGATTGGCATTTTAAAAATAGGTGCCGATAGGCATTTCAGATATAGAAGCCGATAGGCATTTCAAATATAGGTGCCGATAGGCATTCCAGATATGGTTGCCGATAGGCATTTCAAATATAGGTGCTGATAGGCATTTCAGATGTAGTTTCCGATAGGCATTTCAAAAATAGGTGTCGATAGGCATTTCAGATATAGGTGTCGATAGGCATTTCAGATATAGGTGTCGATAGGCATTTCAGATATAGGTGTCGATAGGCATTTCAGATATAGGTGTCGATAGGCATTTCAGATATAGGTGTCGATAGGCTTTTCAGATATAGGTGTCGATAGGCATTTCAGATATAGGTGTCGATAGGCATTTCAGATATAGGTGCCGATAGGCATTTCAGATATAATTGCCGATTGGCATTTTAAAAATAGGTGCCGATAGGCATTTCAGATATAGAAGCCGATAGGCATTTCAAACATAGGTGCCGATACGCATTCCAGATATGGTTGCCGATAGGCATTTCAAATATAGGTGCTGATAGGCATTTCAGATGTAGTTTCCGATAGGCATTTCAAAAATAGGTGTCGATAGGCATTTCAGATATAGGTGTCGATAGGCATTTCAGATATAGGTGTCGATAGGCATTTCAGATATAGGTGTCGATAGGCATTTCAGATATAGGTGTCGATAGGCATTTCAGATATAGGTGTCGATAGGCATTTCAGATATAGGTGTCGATAGGCATTTCAGGTATAGGTGTCGATAGGCATTTCAGATATAGGTGTTGATAGGCATTTCAGATATAGGTGCCGATAGGCATTTCAGATATAGTTGCCGATTGGCATTTTAAAAATAGGTGCCGATAGGCATTTCAGATATAGAAGCCGATAGGCATTTCAAATATAGGTGCCGATAGGCATTCCAGATATGGTTGCCGATAGGCATTTCAAATATAGGTACTGATAGGCATTTCAGATGTAGTTTCCGATAGGCATTTCAAAAATAGGTGTCGATAGGCATTTCAGATATAGGTGTCGATAGGCATTTCAGAAATAGGTGTCGATAGGCATTTCAGATATAGGTGTCGATAGGCATTTCAGATATAGGTGTCGATAGGCATTTCAGATATAGGTGTCGATAGGCATTTCAGATATAGGTGTCGATAGGCATTTCAGATATAGGTGCCGATAGGCATTTCAGATATAGTTGCCGATTGGCATTTTAAAAATAGGTGCCGATAGGCATTTCAGATATAGAAGCCGATAGGCATTTCAAACATAGGTGCCGATACGCATTCCAGATATGGTTGCCGATAGGCATTTCAAATATAGGTGCTGATAGGCATTTCAGATGTAGTTTCTGATAGGCATTTCAAAAATAGGTGTCGATAGGCATTTCAGATATAGGTGTCGATAGGCATTTCAGATATAGGTGTCGATAGGCATTTCAGATATAGGTGTCGATAGGCATTTCAGATATAGGTGTCGATAGGCATTTCAGATATAGGTGTCGATAGGCATTTCAGATATAGGTGTTGATAGGCATTTCAGATATAGGTGTCGATAGGCATTTCAGATATAGGTGTTGATAGGCATTTCAGATATAGGTGCCGATAGGCATTTCAGATATAGTTGCCGATTGGCATTTCAAATAGAGGTGCCGATAGGCATTCCAGATATGGTTGCCGATAGGCATTTCAAATATAGGTGCTGATAGGTATTTCGGATGTAGTTTCCGATAGGCATTTCAAAAATAGGTGTCGATAGGCATTTCAGATATAGGTGTCGATAGGCATTTCAGATATAGGTGTCGATAGGCATTTCAGATATAGGTGTCGATAGGCATTTCAGATATAGGTGTCGATAGGCTTTTCAGATATTGGTGTCGATAGGCATTTCAGATATAGGTGTCGATAGGCATTTCAGATATAGGTGCCGATAGGCATTTCAGATATAGTTGCCGATTGGCATTTTAAAAATAGGTGCCGATAGGCATTTCAGATATAGAAGCCGATAGGCATTTCAAATATAGGTGCCGATAGGCATTCCAGATATGGTTGCCGATAGGCATTTCAAATATAGGTGCTGATAGGCTTTTCAGATGTAGTTTCCGATAGGCATTTCAAAAATAGGTGTCGATAGGCATTTCAGATATAGGTGTCGATAGGCATTTCAGATATAGGTGTCGATAGGCATTTCAGATATAGGTGTCGATAGGCATTTCAGATATAGGTGTCGATAGGCATTTCAGATATAGGTGTCGATAGGCATTTCAGATATAGGTGTCGATAGGCATTTCAGATATAAGTGTCGATAGGCATTTCAGATATTAGTGCCGATAGGCATTTCAGATATAGTTGCCGATTGGCATTTTAAAAATAGGTGCCGATAGGCATTTCAGATATAGAAGCCGATAGGCATTTCAAATATAGGTGCCGATAGGCATTCCAGATATGGTTGCCGATAGGCATTTCTAATATAGGTGCTGATAGGCATTTCAGATGTAGTTTCCGATAGGCATTTCAAAAATAGGTGTCGATAGGCATTTCAGATATAGGTGTCGATAGGCATTTCAGATATAGGTGTCGATAGGCATTTTAGATATAGGTGTCGATAGGCATTTCAGATATAGGTGTCGATAGGCATTTCAGATATAGGTGTCGATAGGCATTTCAGATATAGGTGTCAATAGGCATTTCAGATATAGGTGTCGATAGGCATTTCAGATATAGGTGTCGAGAGGCATTTCAGATATAGGTGCCGATAGGCATTTCAGATATAGTTGCCGATTGGCATTTTAAAAATAGGTGCCGATAGGCATTTCAGATATAGAAGCCGATACGCATTTCAAATATAGGTGCCGATAGGCATTCCAGATATGGTTGCCGATAGGCATTTCAAATATAGGTGCTGATAGGCATTTCAGATGTAGTTTCCGATAGGCATTTCAAAAATAGGTGTCGATAGGCATTTCAGATATAGGTGTCGATAGGCATTTCAGATATAGGTGTCGATAGGCATTTCAGATATAGGTGTCGATAGGCATTTCAGATATAGGTGTCGATAGGCATTTCAAATATAGGTGTCGATAGGCATTTCAGATATAGGTGTCGATAGGCATTTCAGAAATAGGTGTCGATAGGCATTTCAGATATAGGTGTCGATAGGCATTTCAGATATAGGTGTCGATAGGCATTTCAGATATAGGTGTCGATAGGCATTTCAGATATAGGTGTCGATAGGCATTTCAGATATAGGTGCCGATAGGCATTTCAGATATAGGTGCCGATAGGCATTCCAGATATGGTTGCCGATAGGCAATTCAAATATAGGTGCTGATAGGCATTTCAGATGTAGTTTCCGATAGGCATTTCAAAAATAGGTGTCGATAGGCATTTCAGATATAGGTGTCGATAGGCATTTCAGATATAGGTGTCGATAGGCATTTCAGATATAGGTGTCGATAGGCATTTCAGATATAGGTGTCGATAGGTATTTCAGATATAGGTGTCGATAGGCATTTCAGATATAGGTGTCGATAGGCATTTCAGATATAGGTGCCGATAGGCATTTCAGATATAGTTGCCGATTGGCATTTTAAAAATAGGTGCCGATAGGCATTTCAGATATAGAAGCCGATAGGCATTTCAAATATAGGTGCCGATAGGCATTCTAGATATGGTTGCCGATAGGCATTTCAAATATAGGTGCTGATAGGCATTTCAGATGTAGTTTCCGATAGGCATTTCAGATATAGGTGTCGATAGGCATTTCAGATATAGGTGTCGATAGGCATTTCAGATATAGGTGTCGATAGGCATTTCAGATATAGGTGTCGATAGGCATTTCAGATATAGGTGTCGATAGGCATTTCAGATATAGGTGTCGATAGGCATTTCAGATATAGGTGTCGATAGGCATTTCAGATATAGGTGTCGATAGGCATTTCAGATATAGGTGCCGATAGGCATTTCAGATATAGTTGCCGATTGGCATTTTAAAAATAGTTGCCGATAGGCATTTCAGATATAGAAGCCGATAGGCATTTCAAATATAAATGCCGATAGGCATTCCAGATATGGTTGCCGATAGGCATTTCAAATATAGGTGCTGATAGGCATTTCAGATGTAGTTTCCGATATGCATTTCAAAAATAGGTGTCGATAGGCATTTCAGATATAGGTGTCGATAGGCATTTCAGATATAGGTGTCGATAGGCATTTCAAATATAGGTGTCGATAGGCATTTCAGATATAGGTGTCGATAGGCATTTCAGATATAGGTGTCGATAGGCATTTCAGATATAGGTGTCGATAGGCATTTCAGATATAGGTGTCGATAGGCATTTCAGATACAGGTGCCGATAGGCATTTCAGATATAGTTGCCGATTGGCATTTTAAAAATAGGTGCCGATAGGCATTTCAGATATAGAGGCCGATAGGCATTTCAAATATAGGAGCCGATAGGCATTCCAGATATGGTTGCCGATAGGCATTTCAAATATAGGTGCTGATAGGCATTTCAGATGTAGTTTCCGATAGGCATTTTAAAAATAGGTGTCGATAGGCATTTCAGATATAGGTGTCGATAGGCATTTCAGATATAGGTGTCGATAGGCATTTCAGATATAGGTGTCGATAACCATTTCAGATATAGGTGTCGATAGGCATTTCAGATATAGGTGTCGATAGGCATTTCAGATATAGGTGTCGATAGGCATTTCAGATATAGGTGTCGATAGGCATTTCAGATATAGGTGTCGATAGGCATTTCAGATATAGGTGTCGATAGGCATTTCAGATATAGGTGCCGATAGGCATTTCAGATATAGTTGCCGATTGGCATTTTAAAAATAGGTGCCGATAGGCATTTCAGGTATAGAAGCCGATAGGCATTTCAAATATAGGTGCCGATAGGCATTCCAGATATGGTTGCCGATAGGCATTTCAAATATAGGTGCTGATAGGCATTTCAGATGTAGTTTCCGATAGGCATTTCAAAAATAGGTGTCGATAGGCATTTCAGATATAGGTGTCGATAGGCATTTCAGATATAGGTGTCGATAGGCATTTCAGATATAGGTGTCGATAGGCATTTCAGATATAGGTGTCGATAGGCATTTCAGATATAGGTGTCGATAGGCATTTCAGATATAAGTGTCGATAGGCATTTCAGATATAGGTGTCGATAGGCATTTCAGATATAGGTGCCGATAGGCATTTCAGATATAGTTGCCGAATGGCATTTTAAAAACAGGTGCCGATAGGCATTTCAGATAAAGAAGCCGATAGGCATTTCAAATATAGGTGCCGATAGGCATTCCAGATATGGTTGCCGATAGGCATTTCAAATATAGGTGCTGATAGGCATTTCAGATGTAGTTTCCGATAGGCATTTCAAAAATAGGTGTCATTAGGCATTTCAGATATAGGTGTCGATAGGCATTTCAGATATAGGTGTCGATAGGCATTTCAGATATAGGTGTCGATAGGCATTTCAGATATAGGTGTCGATAGGCATTTCAGATATAGGTGCCGATTGGCATTTTAAAAATAGGTGCCTATAGGCATTTCTGTTATAGAAGCCGATAGGCATTTCAAATATAGGTGCCGATAGGCATTCCAGATATGGTTGCCGATAGGCATTTCAAATATAGGTGCTGATAGGCATTTCAGATGTAGTTTCCGATAGGCATTTCAAAAATAGGTGTCGATAGGCATTTCAGATATAGGTGTCGATAGGCATTTCAGATATAGGTGTCGATAGACATTTCAGATATAGGTGTCGATAGGCATTTCAGATATAGGTGTCGATAGGCATTTCAGATATAGGTGTCGATAGGCATTTCAGATATAGGTGTCGATAGGCATTTCAGATATAGGTGTCGATAGGCATTTCAGATATAGGTGCCGATAGGCATTTCAGATATAGTTGCCGATTGGCATTTTAAAAATAGGTGCTGATAGGCATTTCAGATATAGAAGCCGATAGGCATTTCAAATATAGGTGCCGATAGGCATTCCAGATATGGTTGCCGATAGGCATTTCAAATATAGGTGCTGATAGGCATTTCAGATGTAGTTTCCGATAGGCATTTCAAAAATAGGTGTCGATAGGCATTTCAGATATAGGTGTCGATAGGCATTTCAGATATAGGTGTCGATAGGCATTTCAGATATAGGTGTCGATAGGCATTTCAGATATAGGTGTCGATAGGCATTTCAGATATAGGTGTCGATAGGCATTTCAGATATAGGTGTCGATAGGCATTTCAGATATAGGTGTCGATAGGCAATTGAGATATAGGTGCCGATAGGCATTTCAGATATAGTTGCCGATTAACATTTTAAAAATAGGTGCCGATAGGCATTTCAGATATAGAAGCCGATAGGCACTTCAAATATAGGTGCCGATAGGCATTCCAGATATGGTTGCCGATAGGCATTTCAAATATAGGTGCTGATAGGCATTTCAGATGTAATTTCCGATAGGCATTTCAAAAATAGGTGTCGATAGGCATTTCAGATATAGGTGTCGATAGGCATTTCAGATATAGGTGTCGATAGGCATTTCAGATATAGGTGTCGATAGGCATTTCAGATATAGGTGTCGATAGGCATTTCACATATAGGTGTCGATAGGCATTTCAGATATAGGTGTCGATAGGCATTTCAGATATAGGTGTCGATAGGCATTTCAGATATAGGTGCCGATAGGCATTTCAGATATAGTTGCCGATTGGCATTTTAAAAATAGGTGCCGATAGGCATTTCAGATATAGAAGCCGATAGGCATTTCAAATATAGGTGCCGATAGGCATTCCAGATATGGTTGCCGATAGGCATTTCAAATATAGGTGCTGATAGGCATTTCAGATGTAGTTTCCGATAGGCATTTCAAAAATAGGTGTCGATAGGCATTTCAGATATAGGTGTCGATAGGCATTTCAGATATAGGTGTCGATAGGCATTTCAGATATAGGTGTCGATAGGCATTTCAGATATAGGTGTCGATAGGCATTTCAGATATAGGTGTCGATAGGCATTTCAGATATAGGTGTCGATAGGCATTTCAGATATAGGTGTCGATAGGCATTTCAGATATAGGTGCCGATAGGCATTTCAGATATAGTTGCCGATTGGCATTTTAAAAATAGGTGCCGATAGGCATTTCAGATATAGAAGCCGATAGGCATTTCAAATATAGGTGCCGATAGGCATTCCAGATATGGTTGCCGATAGGCATTTCAAATATAGGTGCTGATAGGCATTTCAGATGTAGTTTCCGATAGGCATTTCAAAAATAGGTGTCGATAGGCATTTCAGATATAGGTGTCGATAGGCATTTCAGATATAGGTGTCGATAGGCATTTCAGATATAAGTGCCGATAGGCATTTTAAAAATAGGTGCCGATAGGAATTTTAGATGTAGTTTCCGATAGGCAGTTCAAAAATAGGTACCGATAGGCATTTCAGATTAGGTGCCGATAGGCATTTTTAAAATAGGTGCCGATAGGCATTTTAGATGTAGTTTAAGATAGGCATTTCAAAAATAGGTGCCGATAGGCATTTCAGATATAGGTGCCGATAGGCATATCAGATATAGTTGCCGATAAGCATTTAAAATATAGGTGCCGATAGGCATTTCAAATATAGGTGTCGATAGGCATTTCAGATATGGTTACCGATAGGCATTTCAAATATAGGTGCTGATAGGCATTTCAGATGTAGTTTCCGATAGGCATTTCAAAAATAGGTGCCGATAGGCATTTTAGATATAGGTGCCGATAGGCATTTCAGATATAGTTGCCGATTAACATTTTAAAAATAGGTGCCGATAGGCATTTCAGATATAGAAGCCGATAGGCATTTCAAATATAGGTGCCGATAGGCATTCCAGATATGGTTGCCGACAGGCATTTCAAAGATAAGTGCTGATAGGCATTTCAGATGTAGTTTCCGATAGGCATTTCAAAAATTGGTACCGATAGGCACTTCAGATATAGGTGCCGATAGGCATTTCAGATATAGTTGCCAATTGGCATTTTAAAAATAGGTGTCGATAGGCATTTCAAATATAGAAGCCGATAGGCATTTCAAATATAGGTGCCGAAAGGCATTTCAGATATGGTTGCCGATAGGCATTTCAAATATAGGTGCTGATAGGCATTTCAGATGTAGTTTCCGATAGGCATTTCAAAAATCGGTGCCGATAGGCATTTCAGATATAGGTGCCGATAGGGATTTCAGATATAGTTGCCGATTGGCATTTTAAAAATAGGTGCCGATAGGCATTTCAGATATAGAAGCCGATAGGTAATTCAAATATAGGTGTCGATAGGCATTTCGGATATGGTTGCCGATAGGCATTTCAAATATAGGTGCCGATAGGCATTTCAGTTATAGGTGCCGATAGGCATTTCAGATATAGTTGCCGATTGGCATTTTAAAAATAGGTGCCGATAGGCATTTTAGAGGTAGTTTAAGATAGGCATTTCAAAAATAGGTGCCGATAGGCATTTCAGATATAGGTGCCGATAGGCATATCAGATATAGTTGCCGATAAGCATTTAAAATATAGGTGCCGATAGGCATTTCAAATATAGGTGTCGATAGGCATTTCAAATATAAATGCCGAAAGGCATTTCAGATATAGGTGCCGATAGGCATTTCTGATGTGGTTGCCGATAGGCATTTTAAATATAGGTGCTGATAGCCATTTCAGATGTAATTTTCGATGGGCATTTCAAAAATAGGTGCCGATAGGCATTTCAGATATAGGTGCCGATAGGCATTTCAGATATAGTTGCCGATTGGCATTTTAAAAATAGGACCCGATAGGCATTTCAGATATGGTTGCCGATAGGCATTTCAAATATAGGTGCCGATAGGCATTCCAGATATGGTTGCCGATAGGCATTTCAAAAATTGGTGCCGATAGGCATTTCAGATATAGGTGCTGATAGGCATTTCAGATATAGTTGCCGATAGGCATTTTAAAAATAGGTGTCGATAGGCAATTCAGATATAGAAGCCGATAGGCATTTCAAGTATAGGTGCCGATAGGCATTCCAGATATGGTTGCCAATAGGCATTTCAAATATAGATGCTGATAGGCATTCCAGATATAGTTTCCGATAGGCATTTCAAAAAATGGTGCCGATAGGCATTTCAGATATAGGTGCCGATTGGCATTTTAAAAATAGGTGCCGATAGGCATTTTAGATGTAGTTTCCGATAGGCATTTCAAAAATAGGTACCGATAGGCATTTCAGATATAGGTGCCGATAGGTATTTTAAAAATAGGTGCCGATAGGCATTTTAGATGTAGTTTCCGATAGGCATTTCAAAAATAGGTGCCGATAGGCATTATAGATATAGGTGCCGATAGGCATTTCAGATATAGTTGCCGATTGGCATTTTAAAAAAAGGTGCCGATAGGCATTTTAGATGTAGTTCCTGATAGGCATTTCAAAAATAGGTACCGATAGGCATTTCAGATATAGGTGCCGATAGGCATATCAGATATAGTTGCCGATAGGCATTTAAAATATAGGTGCCGATAGGCATTTCAGATATAAATGCCGAAAGGCATTTTAGATATAGGTGCCGATAGGCATTTCTGATGTGGTTGCCGATAGGCATTTCAAATATAGGTGCTGATAGGCATTTCAGATGTAGTTTCCGATAGGCATTTCAAAAATAGGTACCGATAGGCATTTCAGATATAGGTGCCGATAGGCATTTCAGATATAGTTGCCAATTGGCATTTTAAAAATAGGTGTCGAGAGGCATTTCAAATATAGAAGCCGATAGGCATTTCAAATATAGGTGCCGAAAGGCATTTCTGATGTGGTTGCCGATAGGCATTTCAAATATAGGTGCTGATAGGCATTTCAGATGTAGTTTCCGATAGGCATTTCAAAAATAGGTACCGATAGGCATTTCAGGTATAGGTGCCGATAGGCATTTCAGATATAGTTGCCAATTGGCATTTTAAAAATAGGTGTCGAGAGGCATTTCAAATATAGAAGCCGATAGGCATTTCAAATATAGGTGCCGAAAGGCATTTCTGATGTGGTTGCCGATAGGCATTTCAAATATAGATGCTGATAGGCATTCCAGATATAGTTTCCGATAGGCATTTCAAAAAATGGTGCCGATAGGCATTTCAGATATAGAAGCTGGTAGGTATTTTAAATATAGGTGTCGATAGGCATTTCAGATATGATTTCCGATAGGTGCTGATAGGCATTTCAGATATAGTTGCCGATTGGCATTTTAAAAATAGGTGCCGATATGCATTTAAGATGTTGTTTCCGATAGGCATTTCAAAAATAGGTACCGATAGGCTTTTCAGATATAGGTGCCGAAAGGTATTTTAAAAATAGGTGCCGACAGGCATTTTAGATGTAGTCTCCGATAGGCATTTCAAAAATAGGTGCAAATAGGCATTATAGATATAGGTGCCGATAGGCATTTCAGATATAGTTGCCGATTGGCATTTTAAAAAAAGGTGCTGATAGGCATTTTAGATGTAGTTTCCGATAGGCATTTCAAAAATAGGTACCGATAGGCATTTCAGATATAGATGCCGATATGCATTTCAGATATAGTTACCGATTGGCATTTTAAAAATAGGTGTCGATAGCCATTTCAGATATAGAATCCGATAGGCATTTCAAATATAGGTGCTGATAGGCATTTCAGATGTAGTTTCCGATAGGCATTTCAAAAATTGGTGCCGATAGGCATTTCAGATATAGGTGCCGATAGGCATTTCAGATATTGTTGCCTATTGGCATTTTTAAAATAGGTGCCGATAGGCATTTCAGATATAGAAGCCGATAGGTATTTCAAATATAGGTGTCGATAGGCATTTCAGATATGGTTGCCGATAGGCATTTCAAATATAGGTGCTAAGAGGCATTTCAGATGTAGTTTCAGATAAGCATTTCAAAAATTGGTGCCCATAGGCATTTCAGATATAGGTGCCGATAGGCATTTCAGATATAGTTGCCGATTAGGATTTTAAAAATAGGTGCCGATAGGCTTTTCAAATATAGAAGCTGATAGGCATTTCAATTAATATATGTGCCGATAGGCATTCCAGATATGGTTGCCGATAGGCATTTCAAATATAGGTGCTGATAGGCATTTTAGATGTAGTTTCCGATAGGCATTTCAAAAATAGGTGCCGATAGGCATTTCAGATATAGGTGCCGATAGGCATTTCAGATATAGTTACCGATTGGCATTTTAAAAATAGGTGCCGATAGGCATTTCAGATATAGAAGCCAATAGGCATTTCAAATATAGGTGCCGATAGGCATTCCAGATATGGTTGCCGATAGGCATTTCAAATATAGGTGCTGATAGGCATTTTAGATGTAGTTTCCGATAGGCATTTCAAAAACAGGTGCCGATAGGCATTTCAGATATAGGTGCCGATAGGCATTTCAGATATAGGTGCCGATAGGCATTTAAAATATAGGCATTTTAGATATAGTTGCCGATTGGCATTTTAAAAATAGGTGCCGATAGGCATTTCAGATATAGAAGCCGATAGGTATTTCAAATATAGGTGTCGATAGGCATTTCAGATATGGTTGCCGATAGGCACTTCAAATATAGGTGCTGATAGGCATTTCAGATGTAGTTTCCGATAGGCATTTCAAAAATAGGTCCCGATAGGCATTTCAGATATAGGTGCCGATAGGCATTTCAGATATAGTTGCCGATTGGCATTTTAAAAATAGGTGCCGATAGGCATTTTAGATGTAGTTTCCGATAGGCATTTCAAAAATAGATGCCGATAGGCATTTCAGATATAGGTGCCGATAGGCATATCAGATATAGTTGCCGATAGGCATTTAAAATATAGGTGCCGATAGGCATTTCAGATATAAATGCCGAAAGGCATTTTAGATATAGGTGCCGATAGGCATTTCTGATGTGGTTGCCGATAGGCATTTCAAATATAGGTGCTGATAGCCATTTCAGATGTAGTTTCCGATAGGCATTTCAAAAATAGGTACCGATAGGCATTTCAGATATGGGTGCCGATAGGCATTTCAGATATAGTTGCCAATTGGCATTTTAAAAATAGGTGTCGAGAGGCATTTCAAATATAGAAGCCGATAGGCATTTCAAATATAGGTGCCGAAAGGCATTTCTGATGTGGTTGCCGATAGGCATTTCAAATATAGGTGCTGATAGGCATTTCAGATGTAGTTTCCGATAGGCATTTCAAAAATAGGTGTCGATAGGCATTTCAGATATAGGTGTCGATAGGCATTTCAGATATAGGTGTCGATAGGCATTTCAGATATAGGTGTCGATAGGCATTTCAGATATAGGTGTCGATAGGCATTTCACATATAGGTGTCGATAGGCATTTCAGATATAGGTGTCGATAGGCATTTCAGATATAGGTGTCGATAGGCATTTCAGATATAGGTGCCGATAGGCATTTCAGATATAGTTGCCGATTGGCATTTTAAAAATAGGTGCCGATAGGCATTTCAGATATAGAAGCCGATAGGCATTTCAAATATAGGTGCCGATAGGCATTCCAGATATGGTTGCCGATAGGCATTTCAAATATAGGTGCTGATAGGCATTTCAGATGTAGTTTCCGATAGGCATTTCAAAAATAGGTGTCGATAGGCATTTCAGATATAGGTGTCGATAGGCATTTCAGATATAGGTGTCGATAGGCATTTCAGATATAGGTGTCGATAGGCATTTCAGATATAGGTGTCGATAGGCATTTCAGATATAGGTGTCGATAGGCATTTCAGATATAGGTGTCGATAGGCATTTCAGATATAGGTGTCGATAGGCATTTCAGATATAGGTGCCGATAGGCATTTCAGATATAGTTGCCGATTGGCATTTTAAAAATAGGTGCCGATAGGCATTTCAGATATAGAAGCCGATAGGCATTTCAAATATAGGTGCCGATAGGCATTCCAGATATGGTTGCCGATAGGCATTTCAAATATAGGTGCTGATAGGCATTTCAGATGTAGTTTCCGATAGGCATTTCAAAAATAGGTGTCGATAGGCATTTCAGATATAGGTGTCGATAGGCATTTCAGATATAGGTGTCGATAGGCATTTCAGATATAGGTGCCGATAGGCATTTTAAAAATAGGTGCCGATAGGAATTTTAGATGTAGTTTCCGATAGGCATTTCAAAAATAGGTACCGATAGGCATTTCAGATTAGGTGCCGATAGGCATTTTTAAAATAGGTGCCGATAGGCATTTTAGATGTAGTTTAAGATAGGCATTTCAAAAATAGGTGCCGATAGGCATTTCAGACATAGGTGCCGATAGGCATATCAGATATAGTTGCCGATAAGCATTTAAAATATAGGTGCCGATAGGCATTTCAAATATAGGTGTCGATAGGCATTTCAGATATGGTTACCGATAGGCATTTCAAATATAGGTGCTGATAGGCATTTCAGATGTAGTTTCCGATAGGCATTTCAAAAATAGGTGCCGATAGGCATTTTAGATATAGGTGCCGATAGGCATTTTAGATATAGTTGCCGATTAACATTTTAAAAATAGGTGCCGATAGGCATTTCAGATATAGAAGCCGATAGGCATTTCAAATATAGGTGCCGATAGGCATTCCAGATATGGTTGCCGACAGGCATTTCAAAGATAAGTGCTGATAGGCATTTCAGATGTAGTTTCCGATAGGCATTTCAAAAATAGGTACCGATAGGCACTTCAGATATAGGTGCCGATAGGCATTTCAGATATAGTTGCCAATTGGCATTTTAAAAATAGGTGTCGATAGGCATTTCAAATATAGAAGCCGATAGGCATTTCAAATATAGGTGCCGAAAGGCATTTCAGATATGGTTGCCGATAGGCATTTCAAATATAGGTGCTGATAGGCATTTCAGATGTAGTTTCCGATAGGCATTTCAAAAATCGGTGCCGATAGGCATTTCAGATATAGGTGCCGATAGGGATTTCAGATATTGTTGCCGATTGGCATTTTAAAAATAGGTGCCGATAGGCATTTCAGATATAGAAGCCGATAGGTAATTCAAATATAGGTGTCGATAGGCATTTCGGATATGGTTGCCGATAGGCATTTCAAATATAGGTGCCGATAGGCATTTCAGTTATAGGTGCCGATAGGCATTTCAGATATAGTTGCCGATTGGCATTTTAAAAATAGGTGCCGATAGGCATTTTAGATGTAGTTTAAGATAGGCATTTCAAAAATAGGTGCCGATAGGCATTTCAGATATAGGTGCCGATAGGCATATCAGATATAGTTGCCGATAAGCATTTAAAATATAGGTGCCGATAGGCATTTCAAATATAGGTGTCGATAGGCATTTCAAATATAAATGCCGAAAGGCATTTCAGATATAGGTGCCGATAGGCATTTCTGATGTGGTTGCCGATAGGCATTTTAAATATAGGTGCTGATAGCCATTTCAGATGTAATTTTCGATAGGCATTTCAAAAATAGGTGCCGATAGGCATTTCAGATATAGGTGCCGATAGGCATTTCAGATATAGTTGCCGATTGGCATTTTAAAAATAGGACCCGATAGGCATTTCAGATATGGTTGCCGATAGGCATTTCAAATATAGGTGCCGATAGGCATTCCAGATATAGTTGCCGATAGGCATTTCAAAAATTGGTGCCGATAGGCATTTCAGATATAGGTGCTGATAGGCATTTCAGATATAGTTGCCGATAGGCATTTTAAAAATAGGTGTCGATAGGCAATTCAGATATAGAAGCCGATAGGCATTTCAAGTATAGGTGCCGATAGGCATTCCAGATATGGTTGCCAATAGGCATTTCAAATATAGATGCTGATAGGCATTCCAGATATAGTTTCCGATAGGCATTTCAAAAAATGGTGCCGATAGGCATTTCAGATATAGGTGCCGATTGGCATTTTAAAAATAGGTGCCGATAGGCATTTTAGATGTAGTTTCCGATAGGCATTTCAAAAATAGGTACCGATAGGCATTTCAGATATAGGTGCCGATAGGTATTTTAAAAATAGGTGCCGATAGGCATTTTAGATGTAGTTTCCGATAGGCATTTCAAAAATAGGTGCCGATAGGCATTATAGATATAGGTGCCGATAGGCATTTCAGATATAGTTGCCGATTGGCATTTTAAAAAAAGGTGCCGATAGGCATTTTAGATGTAGTTCCTGATAGGCATTTCAAAAATAGGTACCGATAGGCATTTCAGATATAGGTGCCGATAGGCATATCAGATATAGTTGCCGATAGGCATTTAAAATATAGGTGCCGATAGGCATTTCAGATATAAATGCCGAAAGGCATTTTAGATATAGGTGCCGATAGGCATTTCTGATGTGGTTGCCGATAGGCATTTCAAATATAGGTGCTGATAGGCATTTCAGATGTAGTTTCCGATAGGCATTTCAAAAATAGGTACCGATAGGCATTTCAGATATAGGTGCCGATAGGCATTTCAGATATAGTTGCCAATTGGCATTTTAAAAATAGGTGTCGAGAGGCATTTCAAATATAGAAGCCGATAGGCATTTCAAATATAGGTGCCGAAAGGCATTTCTGATGTGGTTGCCGATAGGCATTTCAAATATAGGTGCTGATAGGCATTTCAGATGTAGTTTCCGATAGGCATTTCAAAAATAGGTACCGATAGGCATTTCAGATATAGGTGCCGAAAGGCATTTCTGATGTGGTTGCCGATAGGCATTTCAAATATAGATGCTGATAGGCATTCCAGATATAGTTTCCGATAGGCATTTCAAAAAATGGTGCCAATAGGCATTTCAGATATAGAAGCTGGTAGGTATTTTAAATATAGCTGTCGATAGGCATTTCAGATATGATTTCCGATAGGTGCTGATAGGCATTTCAGATATAGTTGCCGATTGGCATTTTAAAAATAGGTGCCGATATGCATTTAAGATGTAGTTTCCGATAGGCATTTCAAAAATAGGTACCGATAGGCTTTTCAGATATAGGTGCCGAAAGGTATTTTAAAAATAGGTGCCGACAGGCATTTTAGATGTAGTCTCCGATAGGCATTTCAAAAATAGGTGCAAATAGGCATTATAGATATAGGTGCCGATAGGCATTTCAGATATAGTTGCCGATTGGCATTTTAAAAAAAGGTGCTGATAGGCATTTTAGATGTAATTTCCGATAGGCATTTCAAAAATAGGTACCGATAGGCATTTCAGATATAGATGCCGATATGCATTTCAGATATAGTTACCGATTGGCATTTTAAAAATAGGTGTCGATAGCCATTTCAGATATAGAATCCGATAGGCATTTCAAATATAGGTGCTGATAGGCATTTCAGATGTAGTTTCCGATAGGCATTTCAAAAATTGGTGCCGATAGGCATTTCAGATATAGGTGCCGATAGGCATTTCAGATATTGTTGCCTATTGGCATTTTTAAAATAGGTGCCGATAGGCATTTCAGATATAGAAGCCGATAGGTATTTCAAATATAGGTGTCGATAGGCATTTCAGATATGGTTGCCGATAGGCATTTCAAATATAGGTGCTAAGAGGCATTTCAGATGTAGTTTCAGATAAGCATTTAAAAAATTGGTGCCCATAGGCATTTCAGATATAGGTGCCGATAGGCATTTCAGATATAGTTGCCGATTGGCATTTTAAAAATAGGTGCCGATAGGCTTTTCAAATATAGAAGCTGATAGGCATTTCAATTAATATATGTGCCGATAGGCATTCCAGATATGGTTGCCGATAGGCATTTCAAATATAGGTGCTGATAGGCATTTTAGATGTAGTTTCCGATAGGCATTTCAAAAATAGGTGCCGATAGGCTTTTCAGATATAGGTGCCGATAGGCATTTCAGATATAGTTACCGATTGGCATTTTAAAAATAGGTGCCGATAGGCATTTCAGATATAGAAGCCAATAGGCATTTCAAATATAGGTGCCGATAGGCATTCCAGATATGGTTGCCGATAGGCATTTCAAATATAGGTGCTGATAGGCATTTTAGATGTAGTTTCCGATAGGCATTTCAAAAACAGGTGCCGATAGGCATTTCAGATATAGGTGCCGATAGGCATTTCAGATATAGGTGCCGATAGGCATTTAAAATATAGGCATTTTAGATATAGTTGCCGATTGGCATTTTAAAAATAGGTGCCGATAGGCATTTCAGATATAGAAGCCGATAGGTATTTCAAATATAGGTGTCGATAGGCATTTCAGATATGGTTGCCGATAGGCACTTCAAATATAGGTGCTGATAGGCATTTCAGATGTAGTTTCCGATAGGCATTTCAAAAATAGGTCCCGATAGGCATTTCAGATATAGGTGCCGATAGGCATTTCAGATATAGTTGCCGATTGGCATTTTAAAAATAGGTGCCGATAGGCATTTTAGATGTAGTTTCCGATAGGCATTTCAAAAATAGATGCCGATAGGCATTTCAGATATAGGTGCCGATAGGCATATCAGATATAGTTGCCGATAGGCATTTAAAATATAGGTGCCGATAGGCATTTCAAATATAGGTGTCGATAGGCATTTCAGATATGGTTGCCGATAGGCATTTTAAATATAGGTGCTGATAGGCATTTCAGATGTAGTTTCCGATAGGCATTTCAAAAATAAGTGCCGATAGGCATTTCAGATATAGGTGCCGATAGGCATTTCAGATATAGTTGCCGATTGGCATTTTAAAAATAAGTGTCGATAGGCATTTCAGATATAGATGCCGATAGGCATTTCAAATATAGGTGCCGATAGGCATTCCAGATATGGTTGCCGATAGGCATTTAAAATATAGCTATCGATAGGCATTTCAAATATAGGTGTCGATAGGCATTTCAGATATAAATGCCGAAAGGCATTTCAGATATAGGTGCCGATAGGCATTTCTGATGTGGTTGCCGATAGGCATTTCAAATATAGGTGCTGATAGGCATTTGTGATGTAGTTTCCGATAGGCATTTCAAAAATAGGTGCCGATAGGCATTTCAGATATAGGTGCCGATAGGCATTTCAGATATAGTTGCCGATTGGCATTTTAAAAATAGGTGTTGATAGGCATTTCAGATATAGAAGCCGATAGGCATTTCAAATATAGGTGCCGATAGGCATTCCAAATATGGTTGCCGATAGGCATTTCAAATATAGGTGCTGCTAGGCATTTCAGATGTAGTTTCCGATAGGCATTTCAAAAATAGGTGCCGATAGGCATTTCAGATATAGGTGCCGATAGGCATTTCAGATATAGTTGCCGATTGGCATTTTAAAAACAGGTGCCGATAGGCATTTCAGATATAGTTGCCAATTGGCATTTTAAAAATAGGTGTCGATAGGCATTTCAGATATAGAAGCCGATAGGCATTTCAAATATAGGTGTCGATAGGCATTTCAGATATGGTTGCCGATATGCACTTCAAATATAGGTGATGATAGGCATTTCAGATGTAGTTTCCGATAGGCATTTCAAAAATAGGTTCCGATAGGCATTTCAGTTATAGGTGCCGATAGGCATTTCAGATATAGTTGCCGATTGACATTTTAAAAATAGGTGCCGATAGGCATTTTAGATGTAGTTTCCGATAGGCATTTCAAAAATAGGTGCCGATAGGCATTTTAGATATAGGTGCCGATAGGCATTTCAGATATAGTTGCCGATTGGCATTTTAAAAATAGGTGCCGATAGGCATTTTAGATTTAGTTTCCGATAGGCATTTCAAAAATAGGTGCCGATAGGCATTTCAGATATAGGTGCCGATAGTCATATCAGATATAGTTGCCGATAGGCATTTAAAATATAGGTGCCGATAGGCATTTCAAATATAGGTGTCGATAGGCATTTCAGATATAAATACCGAAAGGCATTTCAGATATAGGTGCCGATAGGCATTTCTGATATTGTTGCCGATAGGCATTTCAAATATAGGTGCTGATAGGCATTTCAGATGTCGTTTTCGATAAGCATTTCAAAAATAGGTGCCGATAGGCATTTCAGATATAGGTGCCGATAGGCACTTCAGATATAGTTGCCGATTGGCATTTTAAAAATAGGTGCCGATAGGCATTTCAGATATAGAAGCCGATAGGTATTTCAAATATAGGTGTCAATAGGTATTTCAGATATGGTTGCCGATAGGCATTTCAAATATAGGTGCTGATAGGCATTTCAGATGTAGTTTCCGATAGGCATTTCAAAAATTAGTGCCGATAGGCATTTCAGATATAGGTGCCGATAGGCATTTCAGATATAGTTGCCGATTGGCATTTTAAAAATAAGTGTCGATAGGCATTTCAGATATAGAAGCCGATAGGCATTTCAAATATAGGTGCCGATAGGCATTCCAGATATGTTTGCCGATAGGCATATAAAATATAGGTGATGATAGGCATTCCAGATGTAGTTTCCGATAGGCATTTCAAAAATTGGTGCCGATAGGCATTTCAGATATAGGTGCCGATAGGCATTTCAGATATAGTTACCGATTGGCATTTTAAAAATAGGTGCCGATAGGCATTTCAGATATAGAAGCTGATAGGAATTTCAAATATAGGTGCCGATAGGCATTCCAGATATGGTTGCCGATAGGCATTTCAAATATAGGTGCTGATAGGCATTTCAGATGTAGTTTCCGATAGGCATTTCAAAAATAGGTGCCGATAGGCATTTCAGATATAGAAGCCGATAGGTATTTCAAATATAGGTGTCAATAGGTATTTCAGATATGGTTGCCGATAGGCATTTCAAATATAGGTGCTGATAGGCATTTCAGATGTAGTTTCCGATAGGCATTTCAAAAATTAGTGCCGATAGGCATTTCAGATATAGGTGCCGATAGGCATTTCAGATATAGTTGCCGATTGGCATTTTAAAAATAAGTGTCGATAGGCATTTCAGATATAGAAGCCGATAGGCATTTCAAATATAGGTGCCGATAGGCATTCCAGATATGTTTGCCGATAGGCATATAAAATATAGGTGATGATAGGCATTCCAGATGTAGTTTCCGATAGGCATTTCAAAAATTGGTGCCGATAGGCATTTCAGATATAGGTGCCGATAGGCATTTCAGATATAGTTACCGATTGGCATTTTAAAAATAGGTGCCGATAGGCATTTCAGATATAGAAGCTGATAGGAATTTCAAATATAGGTGCCGATAGGCATTCCAGATATGGTTGCCGATAGGCATTTCAAATATAGGTGCTGATAGGCATTTCAGATGTAGTTTCCGATAGGCATTTCAAAAATAGGTGCCGATAGGCATTTCAGATATAGGTGCCGATAGGCATTTCAGATATAGTTGCCAATTGGCATTTTAAAAATAGGTGCCGATAGGCATTTCAGATATAGAAGCCGATAGGCATTTCAAATATAGGTGCCGATAGGCATTCCAGATATGGTTGCCGATAGGCATTTCAAATATAGGTGCTGACAGGCATTTTAGATATAGTTGCCGATTGGCATTTTAAAAACAGGTGCCGATAGGCATTTCAGATATAGAAGCCGATAGGTATTTCAAATATAGGTGTCGATTGGCATTTCAGATATGGTTGCTGATAGGCATTTCAAATATAGGAGCAGATAGGCATTTCAGATGTAGTTTCCGATAGGCATTTCAAAAATTGGTGCCGATAAGCATTTCAGATATAGGTGCCGATAGGCATTTCAGATATAGTTGCCGATTGGCATTTTAAAAATAGGTGCCGATAGGCATTTCAGATATAGAAGCCGATAGGTATTTCAAATATAGGTGTCGATAGGCATTTCAGATATGGTTGCCGATAGGCATTTCAAATATAGGTGCTGATAGGCATTTCATATGTAGTTTCCGATAGGCATTTCAAAAATTGGTGCCGATAGGCATTTCAGATATAGGTGCCGATAGGCATTTCAGATATAGTTGCCGATTGGCATTTTAAAAATAGGTGCCGATAGGCATTTCAGATATAGAAGCCGATAGGCATATCAAATATAGGTGCCGATAGGCATTCCAGATATGGTTGCCGATAGGCATTTCAAATATAGGTGCTGATAGGCATTTTAGATGTAGTTTCCGATAGGCTTTTCAAAAATTGGTGCCGATAGGCATTTCAGATATAGGTGCCGATAGGCATTTCAGATATAGTTGCCGATTGGCATTTTAAAAATAGGTGCCGATAGGCATTTCAGATATAGAAGCCGATAGGTATTTCAAATATAGGTGTCGATAGGCATTTCAGATATGGTTGCCGATAGGCATTTCAAATATAGGTGCTAATAGGCATTTCAGATGTGGTTTCCGATAGGCATTTCAAAAACAGGTGCCGATAGGCATTTCAGATATAGGTGCCGATAGGCATTTCAGATATAGGTGCCGATAGGCATTTCAGATATAGTTGCCGATTGGCATTTTAAAAATAGGTGCCGATAGGCATATTAGATGTAGTTTCCGATAGGCATTTCAAAAATAGGTGCCGATAGGCATTTCAGATATAGGTGCTGATAGGCATATCAGATATAGTTGCCGATAGGCATTTAAAATATAGGTGCCGATAGGCATTTCAAATATAGGTGTCGATAGGCATTTCAGATATAAATGCCGAATGGCGTTTCAGATATAGGTGCCGATAGGCATTTCTGATGTGGTTCCTGATAGGCATTTCAAATATAGGTGCTGATAGGCATTTCAGATGTAGTTTCCGATAGGCATTTCAAAAATAGGTGCCGATAGGCATTTCAGATATAGGTGCCGATAGGCATTTCAGATATAGTTACCGATTGGCATTTTATAAATAGGTGCCGATAGGCATTTTAGATATAGAAGCCAATAGGCATTTCAAATATAGGTGCCGATAGGCATTCCAGATATGGTTGCCGATAGGCATTTCAAATATAGGTGCTGATAGGCGTTTCAGATGTAGTTTCCGATAGGCATTTCAAAAATTGGTGCCGATAGGCATATCAGATATAGGTGCCGATAGGCATTTCAGATATAGTTGCCGATTGGCATTTTAAAAACAGGTGCCGATAGGCATTTCAGATTTAGAAGCCGATAGGTATTTCAAATATAGGTGTCGATAGGCATTTCAGATATGGTTGTCGATAGGCATTTCAAATATAGGTGCTGATAGGCATTTCAGATGTAGTTTCCGATAGGCATTTCAAAAATAGGTCCCGATAGGCATTTCAGATATAGGTGCCGATAGGCATTTCAGATATAGTTGCCGATTGGCATTTTAAAAATAGGTGCCGATAGGCATTTTAGATGTAGTTTCCGATAGGCATTTCAAGAATAGATGCCGATAGGCATTTCAGATATAGAAGCCGATAGGTTATTCAAATATTGGTGTCGATAGGCATTTCAAATATTGGTGCTGATAGGGATTTCAGATGTAGTTTTCGATAGGCATTTCAAAAATAGGTGCCGATAGGCATTTCAGATATAGGTGCCGATAGGCATTTCAGATATATTTGCCGATTGGCATTTTAAAAATAGGTGCCGATAGGGATTTCAGATATAGAAGCCGATAGGCATTTCAAATATAGGTGCCGATAGGCATTTCAAATATAGGTGTCGATAGGCATTTCAGATATAAATGCCGAAAGGCATTTCAGATATAGGTGCCGATAGGCATTTCTGATGTGGTTGCCGATAGGCATTTCAAATATAGGTGCTGATAGGCATTTGTGATGTAGTTTCTGATAGGCATTTCAAAAATAGGTGCCGATAGGCATTTTAGATATAGGTGCCGATAGGCATTTCAGATATAGTTGCCGATTGGCATTTTAAAAATAGGTGCCGATAGGCATTTCAGATATAGAAGCCGATAGGCATTTCAAATATAGGTGCCGATAGGCATTCCAGATATGGTTGCCGATAGGCATTTCAAATATAGGTGCTGATAGGCATTTCAGATGTAGTTTCCGATAGGCATTTCAAAAATAGGTGCCGATAGGCATTTTAGATATAGGTGCCGATAGGCAATTCAGATATAGATGCCAATTGGCATTTTAAAAATAGGTGCCGATAGGTATTTCAGATATAAGAGCCGATAGGCATTTCAAATATTGGTGCCGATAGGCATTCCAGATATGGTTGCCGATAGGCATTTCAAATATAGGTGCTGATAGGCATTTTAAATGTAGTTTCCGATAGGCATTTCAAAAATTGATGCCGATAGGCATTTCAGATATAGGTGCCGATAGGCATTTCAGATATAGTTGCCGATTGGCATTTTAAAAACAGGTGCCGATAGGCATTTCAGATATAGTTGCCAAATGGCATTTTAAAAATAGGTGTCGATAGGCATTTCAGATATAGAAGCCAATAGGCATTTCAAATATACGTGCCGATAGGCATTCCAGATATGGTTGCCGATAGGCATTTCAAATATAGGTGCTGATAGGCATTTCAGATGTAGTTTCCGATAGGCATTTTAAAAATTGGTGCCAATAGGCATTTCAGATATAGGTGCCGATAGGCATTTTAGATATAGTTGCCGATTGGCATTTTAAAAATAGGTGCCGATAGGCATTTCAGATATAGAAGCCGATAGGTATTTCAAATATAGGTGTCGATAGGCATTTCAGATATGGTTGCCGATATGCACTTCAAATATAGGTGCTGATAGGCATTTCAGATGTAGTTTCCGATAGGCATTTCAAAAATAGGTCCCGATAGGCATTTCAGATATAGGTGCCGATAAGCATTTCAGATATAGTTGCCGATTGGCATTTTAAAAATAGGTGCCGATAGGCATTTTAGATGTAGTTTCCGATAGGCATTTTAAAAATAGGTGCCGATAGGCATTTCAGATATAGGTGCCGATAGGCATATCAGATATAGTTGCCGATAGGCATTTAAAATATAGGTGCCGATAGGCATTTCAAATATAGGTGCTGATAGGCATTTCAGATGTAGTTTCCGATAGGCATTTCAAAAATTGGTGCCAATAGGCATTTCAGATATAGGTGCCGATAGGCATTTTAGATATAGTTGCCGATTGGCATTTTAAAAATAGGTGCCGATAGGCATTTCAGATATAGAAGCCGATAGGTATTTCAAATATAGGTGTCGATAGGCATTTCAGATATGGTTGCCGATAGGCACTTCAAATATAGGTGCTGATAGGCATTTCAGATGTAGTTTCCGATAGGCATTTCAAAAATAGGTCCCGATAGGCATTTCAGATATAGGTGCCGATAGGCATTTCAGATATAGTTGCCGATTGGCATTTTAAAAATAGGTGCCGATAGGCATTTTAGATGTAGTTTCCGATAGGCATTTCAAAAATAGATGCCGATAGGCATTTCAGATATAGGTGCCGATAGGCATATCAGATATAGTTGCCGATAGGCATTTAAAATATAGGTGCCGATAGGCATTTCAAATATAGGTGTCGATAGGCATTTCAGATATAAATGCCGAAAGGCATTTCAGATCTAGGTGCCGATAGGCATTTCTGATGTGGTTGCCGATAGGCATTTCAAATATAGGTGCTGATTGGCATTTCAGATGTAGTTTTCGATAAACATTGCAAAAATAGGTGCCGATAGGCATTTCAGATATAGGTGCCGATAGGCACTTCAGATATAGTTGCCGATTGGCATTTTAAAAATAGGTGCCGATAGACATTTCAGATATAGAAGCCGATAGGTATTTCAAATATAGGTGTCGATAGGCATTTCAGATATGGTTGCCGATAGGCATTTCAAATATAGGTGCTGATAGGCATTTCAGATGTAGTTTCCGATAGGCATTTCAAAAATAAGTGCCGATAGGCATTTCAGATATAGGTGCCGATAGGCATTTCAGATATAGTTGCCGATTGGCATTTTAAAAATAAGTGTCGATAGGCATTTCAGATATAGATGCCGATAGGCATTTCAAATATAGGTGCCGATAGGCATTCCAGATATGGTTGCCGATAGGCATTTCAAATATAGGCGCTGATAGGCATTCCAGATGTAGTTTCCGATAGGCATTTCAGATATAGGTGCCGATAGCCATATCAGATATAGTTGCCGATAGGCATTTAAAATATAGCTATCGATAGGCATTTCAAATATAGGTGTCGATAGGCATTTCAGATATAAATGCCGAAAGGCATTTCAGATATAGGTGCCGATAGGCATTTCTGATGTGGTTGCCGATAGGCATTTCAAATATAGGTGCTGATAAGCATTTGTGATGTAGTTTTCGATAGGCATTTCAAAAATAGGTGCCGATAGGCATTTCAGATATAGGTGCCGATAGGCATTTCAGATATAGTTGCCGATTGGCATTTTAAAAATAGGTGCCGATAGGCATTTCAGATATAGAAGCCGATAGGCATTTCAAATATAGGTGCCGATAGGCATTTCAAATATGGTTGCCGATAGGCATTTCAAATATAGGTGCTGATAGGCATTTCAGATGTAGTTTCCGATAGGCATTTCAAAAATAGGTGCCGATAGGCATTTTAGATATAGGTGCCGATAGGCATTTCAGATATAGTTGCCGATTGGCATTTTAAAAACAGGTGCCGATAGGCATTTCAGATATAGTTGCCAATTGGCATTTTAAAAATAGGTGTCGATAGGCATTTCAGATATAGAAGCCGATAGGCATTTCAAATATAGGTGTCGACAGGCATTTCAGATATCGTTGCCGATATGCACTTCAAATATAGGTGATGATAGGCATTTCAGATGTAGTTTCCGATAGGCTTTTCAAAAATAGGTTCCGATAGGCATTTCAGTTATAGGTGCCGATAGGCATTTCAGATATAGTTGCCTATTGGTATTTTAAAAATAGGTGCCGATAGGCATTTTAGATGTAGTTTCCGATAGGCATTTCAAAAGTAGGTGCCGATAGGCATTTTAGATATAGGTGCCGATAGGCATTTCAGATATAGTTGCCGATTGGCATTTTAAAAATAGGTGCCGATAGGCATTTTAGATGTAGTTTCCGATAGGCATTTCAAAAATAGGTGCCGATAGGCATTTCAGATATAGGTGCCGATAGTCATATCAGATATAGTTGCCGATAGGCATTTAAAATATAGGTGCCGACAGGCATTTCAAATATAGTTGTCGATAGGCATTTCAGATATAAATACCGAAAGGCATTTCAGATATAGGTGCCGATAGGCATTTCTGATGTGGTTGCCGATAGGCATTTCAAATATAGGTGCTGATAGGCATTTCAGATGTCGTTTTCGATAAGCATTTCAAAAATAGGTGCCGATAGGCATTTCAGATATAGGTGCCGATAGGCACTTCAGATATAGTTGCCGATTGGCATTTTAAAAATAGGTGCCGATAGGCATTTCAGATATAGAAGCCGATAGGTATTTCAAATATAGGTGTCGATAGGTATTTCATATATGGTTGCCGATAGGCATTTCAAATATAGGTGCTGATAGGCATTTCAGATGTAGTTTCCGATAGGCATTTCAAAAATTAGTGCTGATAGGCATTTCAGATATAGGTGCCGATAGGCATTTCAGATATAGTTGCCGATTGGCATTTTAAAAATAAGTGTCGATAGGCATTTCAGATATAGAAGCCGATAGGCATTTCAAATATAGGTGCCGATAGGCATTCCAGATATGTTTGCCGATAGGCATTTAAAATATAGGTGCTGATGGGCATTCCAGATGTAGTTTCCGATAGGCATTTCAAAAATTGGTGCCGATAGACATTTCAGATATAGGTGCCGATAGGCATTTCAGATATAGTTACCGATTGGCATTTTAAAAATAGGTGCCGATAGGCATTTCAGATATAGAAGCTGATCGGCATTTCAAATATAGGTGCCGATAGGCATTCCAGATATGGTTGCCGATAGGCATTTCAAATATAGGTGCTGATAGGCATTTCAGATGTAGTTTCCGATAGGCATTTCAAAAATAGGTGCCGATAGGCATTTCAGATATAGGTGCCGATAGGCATTTCAGATATAGTTGCCAATTGGCGTTTTAAAAATAGGTGCCGATAGGCATTTCAGATATAGAAGCCGATAGGCATTTCAAATATAGGTGCCGATAGGCATTCCAGATATGGTTGCCGATAGGCATTTCAAATATAGGTGCTGATAGGCATTTTAGATATAGTTGCCGTTTGGCATTTTAAAAACAGGTGCCGATAGGCATTTCAGATATAGAAGCCGATAGGTATTTCAAATATAGGTGTCGATTGGCATTTCAGATATGGTTGCTGATAGGCATTTCAAATATAGGAGCAGATAGGCATTTCAGATGTAGTTTCCGTAAGGAATTTCAAAAATAGGTGCCGATAGACATTTTAGATATAGGTGCCGATAGGCATTTCAGATATAGTTGCCGATTGGCATTTTAAAAATAGGTGCCGATAAGCATTTCAGTTATAGAAGCCGATAGGCATTTCAAATATAGGTGCCGATAGGCATTCCAGATATGGTTGCCGATAGGTATTTCAAATATAAGTGCTGATAGGCATTTCAGATGTAGTTTCCGATAGGCATTTCAAAAATAGGTACCAATAGGCATTTTAGATATAGGTGCCGATAGGCATTTCAGATATAGTTGCCAATAGGCATTTTAAAAATAGGTGTCGATAGGCAATTCAGATATAGAAGCCGATAGGCATTTCAAATATAGGTGCCGATAGGCATTCCAGATATGGTTGCCGATAGGCATTTCAAATATAGGTGCTGATAGGCATTTCAGATGTAGTTTCCGATAGGCATTTCAAAAATTGGTGCCGATAAGCATTTCAGATATAGGTGCCGATAGGCATTTCAGATATAGTTGCCGATTGGCATTTTAAAAATAGGTGCCGATAGGCATTTCAGATATAGAAGCCGATAGGCATATCAAATATAGGTGCCGATAGGCATTCCAGATATGGTTGCCGATAGGCATTTCAAATATAGGTGCTGATAGGCATTTTAGATGTAGTTTCCGATAGGCATTTCAAAAATTGGTGCCGATAGGCATTTCAGATATAGGTGCCGATAGGCATTTCAGATATAGTTGCCGATTGGCATTTTAAAAATAGGTGCCGATAGGCATTTCAGATATAGAAGCCGATAGGTATTTCAAATATAGGTGTCGATAGGCATTTCAGATATGGTTGCCGATAGGCATTTCAAATATAGGTGCTAATAGGCATTTCAGATGTAGTTTCCGATAGGCATTTCAAAAACAGGTGCCGATAGGCATTTCAGATATAGGTGCCGATAGGCATTTCAGATATAGTTGCCGATTGGCATTTTAAAAATAGGTGCCGATAGGCATTTCAGATATAGAAGCCGATAGGCATATCAAATATAGGTGCCGATAGGCATTCCAGATATGGTTGCCGATAGGCATTTCAAAAATAGGTCCCGATAGGCATTTCAGATATAGGTGCCGATAAGCATTTCAGATATAGTTGCCGATTGGCATTTTAAAAATAGGTGCCGATAGGCATTTTAGATGTAGTTTCCGATAGGCATTTTAAAAATAGGTGCCGATAGGCATTTCAGATATAGGTGCCGATAGGCATATCAGATATAGTTGCCGATAGGCATTTAAAATATAGGTGCCGATAGGCATTTCAAATATAGGTGCTGATAGGCATTTCAGATGTAGTTTCCGATAGGCATTTCAAAAATTGGTGCCAATAGGCATTTCAGATATAGGTGCCGATAGGCATTTTAGATATAGTTGCCGATTGGCATTTTAAAAATAGGTGCCGATAGGCATTTCAGATATAGAAGCCGATAGGTATTTCAAATATAGGTGTCGATAGGCATTTCAGATATGGTTGCCGATAGGCACTTCAAATATAGGTGCTGATAGGCATTTCAGATGTAGTTTCCGATAGGCATTTCAAAAATAGGTCCCGATAGGCATTTCAGATATAGGTGCCGATAGGCATTTCAGATATAGTTGCCGATTGGCATTTTAAAAATAGGTGCCGATAGGCATTTTAGATGTAGTTTCCGATAGGCATTTCAAAAATAGATGCCGATAGGCATTTCAGATATAGGTGCCGATAGGCATATCAGATATAGTTGCCGATAGGCATTTAAAATATAGGTGCCGATAGGCATTTCAAATATAGGTGTCGATAGGCATTTCAGATATAAATGCCGAAAGGCATTTCAGATCTAGGTGCCGATAGGCATTTCTGATGTGGTTGCCGATAGGCATTTCAAATATAGGTGCTGATTGGCATTTCAGATGTAGTTTTCGATAAACATTGCAAAAATAGGTGCCGATAGGCATTTCAGATATAGGTGCCGATAGGCACTTCAGATATAGTTGCCGATTGGCATTTTAAAAATAGGTGCCGATAGACATTTCAGATATAGAAGCCGATAGGTATTTCAAATATAGGTGTCGATAGGCATTTCAGATATGGTTGCCGATAGGCATTTCAAATATAGGTGCTGATAGGCATTTCAGATGTAGTTTCCGATAGGCATTTCAAAAATAAGTGCCGATAGGCATTTCAGATATAGGTGCCGATAGGCATTTCAGATATAGTTGCCGATTGGCATTTTAAAAATAAGTGTCGATAGGCATTTCAGATATAGATGCCGATAGGCATTTCAAATATAGGTGCCGATAGGCATTCCAGATATGGTTGCCGATAGGCATTTCAAATATAGGCGCTGATAGGCATTCCAGATGTAGTTTCCGATAGGCATTTCAGATATAGGTGCCGATAGCCATATCAGATATAGTTGCCGATAGGCATTTAAAATATAGCTATCGATAGGCATTTCAAATATAGGTGTCGATAGGCATTTCAGATATAAATGCCGAAAGGCATTTCAGATATAGGTGCCGATAGGCATTTCTGATGTGGTTGCCGATAGGCATTTCAAATATAGGTGCTGATAAGCATTTGTGATGTAGTTTCCGATAGGCATTTCAAAAATAGGTGCCGATAGGCATTTCAGATATAGGTGCCGATAGGCATTTCAGATATAGTTGCCGATTGGCATTTTAAAAATAGGTGCCGATAGGCATTTCAGATATAGAAGCCGATAGGCATTTCAAATATAGGTGCCGATAGGCATTTCAAATATGGTTGCCGATAGGCATTTCAAATATAGGTGCTGATAGGCATTTCAGATGTAGTTTCCGATAGGCATTTCAAAAATAGGTGCCGATAGGCATTTTAGATATAGGTGCCGATAGGCATTTCAGATATAGTTGCCGATTGGCATTTTAAAAACAGGTGCCGATAGGCATTTCAGATATAGTTGCCAATTGGCATTTTAAAAATAGGTGTCGATAGGCATTTCAGATATAGAAGCCGATAGGCATTTCAAATATAGGTGTCGACAGGCATTTCAGATATCGTTGCCGATATGCACTTCAAATATAGGTGATGATAGGCATTTCAGATGTAGTTTCCGATAGGCTTTTCAAAAATAGGTTCCGATAGGCATTTCAGTTATAGGTGCCGATAGGCATTTCAGATATAGTTGCCGATTGGTATTTTAAAAATAGGTGCCGATAGGCATTTTAGATGTAGTTTTCGATAGGCATTTCAAAAGTAGGTGCCGATAGGCATTTTAGATATAGGTGCCGATAGGCATTTCAGATATAGTTGCCGATTGGCATTTTAAAAATAGGTGCCGATAGGCATTTTAGATGTAGTTTACGATAGGCATTTCAAAAATAGGTGCCGATAGGCATTTCAGATATAGGTGCCGATAGTCATATCAGATATAGTTGCCGATAGGCATTTAAAATATAGGTGCCGACAGGCATTTCAAATATAGTTGTCGATAGGCATTTCAGATATAAATACCGAAAGGCATTTCAGATATAGGTGCCGATAGGCATTTCTGATGTGGTTGCCGATAGGCATTTCAAATATAGGTGCTGATAGGCATTTCAGATGTCGTTTTCGATAAGCATTTCAAAAATAGGTGCCGATAGGCATTTCAGATATAGGTGCCGATAGGCACTTCAGATATAGTTGCCGATTGGCATTTTAAAAATAGGTGCCGATAGGCATTTCAGATATAGAAGCCGATAGGTATTTCAAATATAGGTGTCGATAGGTATTTCATATATGGTTGCCGATAGGCATTTCAAATATAGGTGCTGATAGGCATTTCAGATGTAGTTTCCGATAGGCATTTCAAAAATTAGTGCCGATAGGCATTTCAGATATAGGTGCCGATAGGCATTTCAGATATAGTTGCCGATTGGCATTTTAAAAATAAGTGTCGATAGGCATTTCAGATATAGAAGCCGATAGGCATTTCAAATATAGGTGCCGATAGGCATTCCAGATATGTTTGCCGATAGGCATTTAAAATATAGGTGCTGATGGGCATTCCAGATGTAGTTTCCGATAGGCATTTCAAAAATTGGTGCCGATAGGCATTTCAGATATAGGTGCCGATAGGCATTTCAGATATAGTTACCGATTGGCATTTTGAAAATAGGTGCCGATAGGCATTTCAGATATAGAAGCTGATAGGCATTTCAAATATAGGTGCCGATAGGCATTCCAGATATGGTTGCCGATAGGCATTTCAAATATAGGTGCTGATAGGCATTTCAGATGTAGTTTCCGATAGGCATTTCAAAAATAGGTGCCGATAGGCATTTCAGATATAGGTGCCGATAGGCATTTCAGATATAGTTGCCAATTGGCGTTTTAAAAATAGGTGCCGATAGGCATTTCAGATATAGAAGCCGATAGGCATTTCAAATATAGGTGCCGATAGGCATTCCAGATATGGTTGCCGATAGGCATTTCAAATATAGGTGCTGATAGGCATTTTAGATATAGTTGCCGATTGGCATTTTAAAAACAGGTGCCGATAGGCATTTCAGATATAGAAGCCGATAGGTATTTCAAATATAGGTGTCGATTGGCATTTCAGATATGGTTGCTGATAGGCATTTCAAATATAGGAGCAGATAGGCATTTCAGATGTAGTTTCCGTAAGGAATTTCAAAAATAGGTGCCGATAGACATTTTAGATATAGGTGCCGATAGGCATTTCAGATATAGTTGCCGATTGGCATTTTAAAAATAGGTGCCGATAGGCATTTCAGTTATAGAAGCCGATAGGCATTTCAAATATAGGTGCCGATAGGCATTCCAGATATGGTTGCCGATAGGTATTTCAAATATAAGTGCTGATAGGCATTTTAGATGTAGTTTCCGATAGGCATTTCAAAAATAGGTACCAATAGGCATTTCAGATATAGGTGCCGATAGGCATTTCAGATATAGTTGCCAATAGGCATTTTAAAAATAGGTGTCGATAGGCAATTCAGATATAGAAGCCGATAGGCATTTCAAATATAGGTGCCGATAGGCATTCCAGATATGGTTGCCGATAGGCATTTCAAATACAGGTGCTGATAGGCATTTCAGATGTAGTTTCCGATAGGCATTTCAAAAATTGGTGCCGATAAGCATTTCAGATATAGGTGCCGATAGGCATTTCAGATATAGTTGCCGATTGGCATTTTAAAAATAGGTGCCGATAGGCATTTCAGATATATAAGCCGATAGGCATATCAAATATAGGTGCCGATAGGCATTCCAGATATGGTTGCCGATAGGCATTTCAAATATAGGTGCTGATAGGCATTTTGGATGTAGTTTCCGATAGGCATTTCAAAAATTGGTGCCGATAGGCATTTCAGATATAGGTGCCGATAGGCATTTCAGATATAGTTGCCGATTGGCATTTTAAAAATAGGTGCCGATAGGCATTTCAGATATAGAAGCCGATAGGTATTTCAAATATAGGTGTCGATAGGCATTTCAGATATGGTTGCCGATAGGCATTTCAAATATAGGTGCTAATAGGCATTTCAGATGTAGTTTCCGATAGGCATTTCAAAAACAGGTGCCGATAGGCATTTCAGATATAGGTGCCGATAGGCATTTCAGATATAGGTGCCGATAGGCATTTCAGATATAGTTGCCGATTAGCATTTTAAAAATAGGTGCCGATAGGCATGTTAGATGTAGTTTCCGATAGGCATTTCAAAAATAGGTGCCGATAGGCATTTCAGATATAGGTGCCGATAGGCATATCAGATATAGTTGCCGATAGGCATTTAAAATATAGGTGCCGATAGGAATTTCAAATATAGGTGTCGATAGGCATTTCAGATATAAATGCCGAATGGCATTTCAGATATAGGTGCCGATAGGCATTTCTGATGTGGTTCCTGATAGGCATTTGAAATATAGGTGCTGATAGGCATTTCAGATGTAGTTTCCGATAGGCATTTCAAAAATAGGTGCCGATAGGCATTTCAGATATAGGTGCCGATAGGCATTTCAGATATAGTTACCGATTGGCATTTTAAAAATAGGTGCCGATAGGCATTTTAGATATAGAAGCCAATAGGCATTTCAAATATAGGTGCCGATAGGCATTCCAGATATGGTTGCCGATAGGCATTTCAAATATAGGTGTTGATAGGGGTTTCAGATGTACTTTCCGATAGGCATTTCAAAAATTGGTGCCGATAGGCATATCAGATATAGGTGCCGATAGGCATTTCAGATATAGTTGCCGATTGGCATTTTAAAAACAGGTGCCGATAGGCATTTCAGATTTAGAAGCCGATAGGTATTTCAAATATAGGTGTCGATAGGCATTTCAGATATGGTTGTCGATAGGCATTTCAAATATATGAGCAGATAGGCATTTCAGATGTAGTTTCCGAAAGGCATTTTAAAAATAGGTGCCGATAGGCATTTCAGATATAGAAGCCGATAGGTATTTCAAATATTGGTGTCGATAGGCATTTCAGATATGGTTGCCGATAGGCATTTCAAATATTGGTGCTGATAGGCATTTCAGATGTAGTTTTCGATAGGCATTTCAAAAATAGGTGCCGATAGGCATTTCAGATATAGGTGCCGATAGGCATTTCAGATATATTTGCCGATTGGCATTTTAAAAATAGGTGCCGATAGGGATTTCAGATATAGAAGCCGATAGGCATTTCAAATATAGGTGCCGATAGGCATTTCAAATATAGGTGTCGATAGGCATTTCAGATATAAATGCCAAAAGGCATTTCAGATATAGGTGCCGATAGGCATTTCTGATGTGGTTGCCGATAGGCATTTCAAATATAGGTGCTGATAGGCATTTGTGATGTAGTTTCCGATAGGCATTTCAAAAATAGGTGCCGATTGGCATTTTAGATATAGGTGCCGATAGGCATTTCAGATATAGTTGCCGATTGGCATTTTAAAAATAGGTGCCGATAGGCATTTCAGATATAGAAGCCGATAGGCATTTCAAATATAGGTGCCGATAGGCATTCCAGATATGGTTGCCGATAGGCATTTCAAATATAGGTGCTGATAGGCATTTCAGATGTAGTTTCCGATAGGCATTTCAAAAATAGGTGCCGATAGGCATTTTAGATATAGGTGCCGATAGGCAATTCAGATATAGATGCCAATTGGCATTTTAAAAATAGGTGCCGATAGGTATTTCAGATATAAGAGCCGATAGGCATTTCAAATATTGGTGCCGATAGGCATTCCAGATATGGTTGCCGATAGGCATTTCAAATATAGGTGCTGATAGGCATTTTAAATGTAGTTTCCGATAGGCATTTCAAAAATTGATGCCGATAGGCATTTCAGATATAGGTGCCGATAGGCATTTCAGATATAGTTGCCGATTGGCATTTTAAAAACAGGTGCCGATAGGCATTTCAGATATAGTTGCCAAATGGCATTTTAAAAATAGGTGTCGATAGGCATTTCAGATATAGAAGCCAATAGGCATTTCAAATATACGTGCCGATAGGCATTCCAGATATGGTTGCCGATAGGCATTTCAAATATAGGTGCTGATAGGCATTTCAGATGTAGTTTCCGATAGGCATTTCAAAAATTGGTGCCAATAGGCATTTCAGATATAGGTGCCGATAGGCATTTTAGATATAGTTGCCGATTGGCATTTTAAAAATAGGTGCCGATAGGCATTTCATATATAGAAGCCGATAGGTATTTCAAATATAGGTGTCGATAGGCATTTCAGATATGGTTGCCGATATGCACTTCAAATATAGGTGCTGATAGGCATTTCAGATGTAGTTTCCGATAGGCATTTCAAAAATAGGTCCCGATAGGCATTTCAGATATAGGTGCCGATAAGCATTTCAGATATAGTTGCCGATTGGCATTTTAAAAATAGGTGCCGATAGGCATTTTAGATGTAGTTTCCGATAGGCATTTCAAAAATAGGTGCCGATAGGCATTTCAGATATAGGTGCCGATAGGCATATCAGATATAGTTGCCGATAGGCATTTAAAATATAGGTGCCGATAGGCATTTCAAATATAGGTGCTGATAGGCATTTCAGATGTAGTTTCCGATAGGCATTTCAAAAATTGGTGCCAATAGGCATTTCAGATATAGGTGCCGATAGGCATTTTAGATATAGTTGCCGATTGGCATTTTAAAAATAGGTGCCGATAGGCATTTCAGATATAGAAGCCGATAGGTATTTCAAATATAGGTGTCGATAGGCATTTCAGATATGGTTGCCGATAGGCACTTAAAATATAGGTGCTGATAGGCATTTCAGATGTAGTTTCCGATAGGCATTTCAAAAATAGGTCCCGATAGGCATTTCAGATATAGGTGCCGATAGGCATTTCAGATATAGTTGCCGATTGACATTTTAAAAATAGGTGCCGATAGGCATTTTAGATGTAGTTTCCGATAGGCATTTCAAAAATAGATGCCGATAGGCATTTCAGATAAAGGTGCCGATAGGCATATCAGATATAGTTGCCGATAGGCATTTAAAATATAGGTGCCGATAGGCATTTCAAATATATGTGTCGATAGGCATTTCAGATATAAATGCCGAAAGGCATTTCAGATATAGGTGCCGATAGGCATTTCTGATGTGGTTGCCGATAGGCATTTCAAATATAGGTGCTGATAGGCATTTCAGATGTAGTTTTTGATAAACATTTCAAAAATAGGTGCCGATAGGCATTTCAGATATAGGTGCCGATAGGCACTTCAGATATAGTTGCCGATTGGCATTTTAAAAATAGGTGCCGATAGGCATTTCAGATATAGAAGCCGATAGGTATTTCAAATATAGGTGTCGATAGGCATTTCAGATATGGTTGCCGATAGGCTTTTTAAATATAGGTGCTGATAGGCATTTCAGATGTAGTTTCCGATAGGCATTTCAAAAATAAGTGCCGATAGGCATTTCAGATATTGGTGCCGATAGGCATTTCAGATATAGTTGCCGATTGGCATTTTAAAAATAAGTGTCGATAGGCATTTCAGATATAGATGCGGATAGGCATTTCAAATATAGGTGCCGATAGGCATTCCAGATATGGTTGCCGATAGGCATTTCAAATATAGGTGTCGATAGGCATTTCAGATATAAATGCCGAAAGGCAATTAAGATATAGGTGCCGATAGGCATTTCTGATGTGGTTGCCAATAGGCATTTCAAATATAGGTGCTGATAGGCATTTGTGATGTAGTTTCCGATAGGCATTTCAAAAATAGGTGCCGTTAGGCATTTCAGATATAGGTGCCGATAGGCATTTCAGATATAGTTGCCGATTGGCATTTTAAAAACAGGTGCCGATAGGCATTTCAGATATAGTTGCCAAATGGCATTTTAAAAATAGGTGTCGATAGGCATTTCAGATATAGAAGCCAATAGGCATTTCAAATATACGTGCCGATAGGCATTCCAGATATGGTTGCCGATAGGCATTTCAAATATAGGTGCTGATAGGCATTTCAGATGTCGTTTTCGATAAGCATTTCAAAAATAGGTGCCGATAGGCATTTCAGATATAGGTGCCGATAGGCACTTCAGATATAGTTGCCGATTGGCATTTTAAAAATAGGTGCCGATAGGCATTTCAGATATAGAAGCCGATAGGTATTTCAAATATAGGTGTCGATAGGTATTTCATATATGGTTGCCGATAGGCATTTCAAATATAGGTGCTGATAGGCATTTCAGATGTAGTTTCCGATAGGCATTTCAAAAATTAGTGCCGATAGGCATTTCAGATATAGGTGCCGATAGGCATTTCAGATATAGTTGCCGATTGGCATTTTAAAAATAAGTGTCGATAGGCATTTCAGATATAGAAGCCGATAGGCATTTCAAATATAGGTGCCGATAGGCATTCCAGATATGTTTGCCGATAGGCATTTAAAATATAGGTGCTGATGGGCATTCCAGATGTAGTTTCCGATAGGCATTTCAAAAATTGGTGCCGATAGGCATTTCAGATATAGGTGCCGATAGGCATTTCAGATATAGTTACCGATTGGCATTTTGAAAATAGGTGCCGATAGGCATTTCAGATATAGAAGCTGATAGGCATTTCAAATATAGGTGCCGATAGGCATTCCAGATATGGTTGCCGATAGGCATTTCAAATATAGGTGCTGATAGGCATTTCAGATGTAGTTTCCGATAGGCATTTCAAAAATAGGTGCCGATAGGCATTTCAGATATAGGTGCCGATAGGCATTTCAGATATAGTTGCCAATTGGCGTTTTAAAAATAGGTGCCGATAGGCATTTCAGATATAGAAGCCGATAGGCATTTCAAATATAGGTGCCGATAGGCATTCCAGATATGGTTGCCGATAGGCATTTCAAATATAGGTGCTGATAGGCATTTTAGATATAGTTGCCGATTGGCATTTTAAAAACAGGTGCCGATAGGCATTTCAGATATAGAAGCCGATAGGTATTTCAAATATAGGTGTCGATTGGCATTTCAGATATGGTTGCTGATAGGCATTTCAAATATAGGAGCAGATAGGCATTTCAGATGTAGTTTCCGTAAGGAATTTCAAAAATAGGTGCCGATAGACATTTTAGATATAGGTGCCGATAGGCATTTCAGATATAGTTGCCGATTGGCATTTTAAAAATAGGTGCCGATAGGCATTTCAGTTATAGAAGCCGATAGGCATTTCAAATATAGGTGCCGATAGGCATTCCAGATATGGTTGCCGATAGGTATTTCAAATATAAGTGCTGATAGGCATTTCAGATGTAGTTTCCGATAGGCATTTCAAAAATAGGTACCAATAGGCATTTCAGATATAGGTGCCGATAGGCATTTCAGATATAGTTGCCAATAGGCATTTTAAAAATAGGTGTCGATAGGCAATTCAGATATAGAAGCCGATAGGCATTTCAAATATAGGTGCCGATAGGCATTCCAGATATGGTTGCCGATAGGCATTTCAAATACAGGTGCTGATAGGCATTTCAGATGTAGTTTCCGATAGGCATTTCAAAAATTGGTGCCGATAAGCATTTCAGATATAGGTGCCGATAGGCATTTCAGATATAGTTGCCGATTGGCATTTTAAAAATAGGTGCCGATAGGCATTTCAGATATAGAAGCCGATAGGCATATCAAATATAGGTGCCGATAGGCATTCCAGATATGGTTGCCGATAGGCATTTCAAATATAGGTGCTGATAGGCATTTTGGATGTAGTTTCCGATAGGCATTTCAAAAATTGGTGCCGATAGGCATTTCAGATATAGGTGCCGATAGGCATTTCAGATATAGTTGCCGATTGGCATTTTAAAAATAGGTGCCGATAGGCATTTCAGATATAGAAGCCGATAGGTATTTCAAATATAGGTGTCGATAGGCATTTCAGATATGGTTGCCGATAGGCATTTCAAATATAGGTGCTAATAGGCATTTCAGATGTAGTTTCCGATAGGCATTTCAAAAACAGGTGCCGATAGGCATTTCAGATATAGGTGCCGATAGGCATTTCAGATATAGGTGCCGATAGGCATTTCAGATATAGTTGCCGATTAGCATTTTAAAAATAGGTGCCGATAGGCATGTTAGATGTAGTTTCCGATAGGCATTTCAAAAATAGGTGCCGATAGGCATTTCAGATATAGGTGCCGATAGGCATATCAGATATAGTTGCCGATAGGCATTTAAAATATAGGTGCCGATAGGAATTTCAAATATAGGTGTCGATAGGCATTTCAGATATAAATGCCGAATGGCATTTCAGATATAGGTGCCGATAGGCATTTCTGATGTGGTTCCTGATAGGCATTTGAAATATAGGTGCTGATAGGCATTTCAGATGTAGTTTCCGATAGGCATTTCAAAAATAGGTGCCGATAGGCATTTCAGATATAGGTGCCGATAGGCATTTCAGATATAGTTACCGATTGGCATTTTAAAAATAGGTGCCGATAGGCATTTTAGATATAGAAGCCAATAGGCATTTCAAATATAGGTGCCGATAGGCATTCCAGATATGGTTGCCGATAGGCATTTCAAATATAGGTGTTGATAGGGGTTTCAGATGTAGTTTCCGATAGGCATTTCAAAAATTGGTGCCGATAGGCATATCAGATATAGGTGCCGATAGGCATTTCAGATATAGTTGCCGATTGGCATTTTAAAAACAGGTGCCGATAGGCATTTCAGATTTAGAAGCCGATAGGTATTTCAAATATAGGTGTCGATAGGCATTTCAGATATGGTTGTCGATAGGCATTTCAAATATATGAGCAGATAGGCATTTCAGATGTAGTTTCCGAAAGGCATTTTAAAAATAGGTGCCGATAGGCATTTCAGATATAGAAGCCGATAGGTATTTCAAATATTGGTGTCGATAGGCATTTCAGATATGGTTGCCGATAGGCATTTCAAATATTGGTGCTTATAGGCATTTCAGATGTAGTTTTCGATAGGCATTTCAAAAATAGGTGCCGATAGGCATTTCAGATATAGGTGCCGATAGGCATTTCAGATATATTTGCCGATTGGCATTTTAAAAATAGGTGCCGATAGGGATTTCAGATATAGAAGCCGATAGGCATTTCAAATATAGGTGCCGATAGGCATTTCAAATATAGGTGTCGATAGGCATTTCAGATATAAATGCCAAAAGGCATTTCAGATATAGGTGCCGATAGGCATTTCTGATGTGGTTGCCGATAGGCATTTCAAATATAGGTGCTGATAGGCATTTGTGATGTAGTTTCCGATAGGCATTTCAAAAATAGGTGCCGATTGGCATTTTAGATATAGGTGCCGATAGGCATTTCAGATATAGTTGCCGATTGGCATTTTAAAAATAGGTGCCGATAGGCATTTCAGATATAAAAGCCGATAGGCATTTCAAATATAGGTGCCGATAGGCATTCCAGATATGGTTGCCGATAGGCATTTCAAATATAGGTGCTGATAGGCATTTCAGATGTAGTTTCCGATAGGCATTTCAAAAATAGGTGCCGATAGGCATTTTAGATATAGGTGCCGATAGGCAATTCAGATATAGATGCCAATTGGCATTTTAAAAATAGGTGCCGATAGGTATTTCAGATATAAGAGCCGATAGGCATTTCAAATATTGGTGCCGATAGGCATTCCAGATATGGTTGCCGATAGGCATTTCAAATATAGGTGCTGATAGGCATTTTAAATGTAGTTTCCGATAGGCATTTCAAAAATTGATGCCGATAGGCATTTCAGATATAGGTGCCGATAGGCATTTCAGATATAGTTGCCGATTGGCATTTTAAAAACAGGTGCCGATAGGCATTTCAGATATAGTTGCCAAATGGCATTTTAAAAATAGGTGTCGATAGGCATTTCAGATATAGAAGCCAATAGGCATTTCAAATATACGTGCCGATAGGCATTCCAGATATGGTTGCCGATAGGCATTTCAAATATAGGTGCTGATAGGCATTTCAGATGTAGTTTCCGATAGGCATTTCAAAAATTGGTGCCAATAGGCATTTCAGATATAGGTGCCGATAGGCATTTTAGATATAGTTGCCGATTGGCATTTTAAAAATAGGTGCCGATAGGCATTTCATATATAGAAGCCGATAGGTATTTCAAATATAGGTGTCGATAGGCATTTCAGATATGGTTGCCGATATGCACTTCAAATATAGGTGCTGATAGGCATTTCAGATGTAGTTTCCGATAGGCATTTCAAAAATAGGTCCCGATAGGCATTTCAGATATAGGTGCCGATAAGCATTTCAGATATAGTTGCCGATTGGCATTTTAAAAATAGGTGCCGATAGGCATTTTAGATGTAGTTTCCGATAGGCATTTCAAAAATAGGTGCCGATAGGCATTTCAGATATAGGTGCCGATAGGCATATCAGATATAGTTGCCGATAGGCATTTAAAATATAGGTGCCGATAGGCATTTCAAATATAGGTGCTGATAGGGCATTTCAGATGTAGTTTCCGATAGGCATTTCAAAAATTGGTGCCAATAGGCATTTCAGATATAGGTGCCGATAGGCATTTTAGATATAGTTGCCGATTGGCATTTTAAAAATAGGTGCCGATAGGCATTTCAGATATAGAAGCCGATAGGTATTTCAAATATAGGTGTCGATAGGCATTTCAGATATGGTTGCCGATAGGCACTTAAAATATAGGTGCTGATAGGCATTTCAGATGTAGTTTCCGATAGGCATTTCAAAAATAGGTCCCGATAGGCATTTCAGATATAGGTGCCGATAGGCATTTCAGATATAGTTGCCGATTGACATTTTAAAAATAGGTGCCGATAGGCATTTTAGATGTAGTTTCCGATAGGCATTTCAAAAATAGATGCCGATAGGCATTTCAGATAAAGGTGCCGATAGGCATATCAGATATAGTTGCCGATAGGCATTTAAAATATAGGTGCCGATAGGCATTTCAAATATATGTGTCGATAGGCATTTCAGATATAAATGCCGAAAGGCATTTCAGATATAGGTGCCGATAGGCATTTCTGATGTGGTTGCCGATAGGCATTTCAAATATAGGTGCTGATAGGCATTTCAGATGTAGTTTTCGATAAACATTTCAAAAATAGGTGCCGATAGGCATTTCAGATATAGGTGCCGATAGGCACTTCAGATATAGTTGCCGATTGGCATTTTAAAAATAGGTGCCGATAGGCATTTCAGATATAGAAGCCGATAGGTATTTCAAATATAGGTGTCGATAGGCATTTCAGATATGGTTGCCGATAGGCTTTTTAAATATAGGTGCTGATAGGCATTTCAGATGTAGTTTCCGATAGGCATTTCAAAAATAAGTGCCGATAGGCATTTCAGATATTGGTGCCGATAGGCATTTCAGATATAGTTGCCGATTGGCATTTTAAAAATAAGTGTCGATAGGCATTTCAGATATAGATGCGGATAGGCATTTCAAATATAGGTGCCGATAGGCATTCCAGATATGGTTGCCGATAGGCATTTCAAATATAGGTGTCGATAGGCATTTCAGATATAAATGCCGAAAGGCAATTAAGATATAGGTGCCGATAGGCATTTCTGATGTGGTTGCCAATAGGCATTTCAAATATAGGTGCTGATAGGCATTTGTGATGTAGTTTCCGATAGGCATTTCAAAAATAGGTGCCGTTAGGCATTTCAGATATAGGTGCCGATAGGCATTTCAGATATAGTTGCCGATTGGCATTTTAAAAACAGGTGCCGATAGGCATTTCAGATATAGTTGCCAAATGGCATTTTAAAAATAGGTGTCGATAGGCATTTCAGATATAGAAGCCAATAGGCATTTCAAATATACGTGCCGATAGGCATTCCAGATATGGTTGCCGATAGGCATTTCAAATATAGGTGCTGATAGGCATTTCAGATGTAGTTTCCGATAGGCGTTTCAAAAATTGGTGCCAATAGGCATTTCAGATATAGGTGCCGATAGGCATTTTAGATATAGTTGCCGATTGGCATTTTAAAAATAGGTGCCGATAGGCATTTCAGATATAGAAGCCGATAGGTATTTCAAATATAGGTGTCGATAGGCATTTCAGATATGGTTGCCGATATGCACTTCAAATATAGGTGCTGATAGGCATTTCAGATGTAGTTTCCGATAGGCATTTCAAAAATAGGTCCCGATAGGCATTTCAGATATAGGTGCCGATAAGCATTTCAGATATAGTTGCCGATTGGCATTTTAAAAATAGGTGCCGATAGGCATTTTAGATGTAGTTTCCGATAGGCATTTCAAAAATAGGTGCCGATAGGCATTTCAGATATAGGTGCCGATAGGCATATCAGATATAGTTGCCGATAGGCATTTAAAATATAGGTGCCGATAGGCATTTCAAATATAGGTGCTGATGGGCATTTCAGATGTAGTTTCCGATAGGCATTTCAAAAATTGGTGCCAAAAGGCATTTCAGATATAGGTGCCGATAGGCATTTTAGATATAGTTGCCGATTGGCATTTTAAAAATAGGTGCCGATAGGCATTTCAGATATAGAAGCCGATAGGTATTTCAAATATAGGTGTCGATAGGCATTTCAGATATGGTTGCCGATAGGCACTTCAAATATAGGTGCTGATAGGCATTTCAGATGTAGTTTCCGATAGGCATTTCAAAAATAGGTCCCGATAGGCATTTCAGATATAGGTGCCGATAGGCATTTCAGATATAGTTGCCGATTGGCATTTTAAAAATAGGTGCCGATAGGCATTTTAGATGTAGTTTCCGATAGGCATTTCAAAAATAGATGCCGATAGGCATTTCAGATATAGGTGCCGATAGGCATATCAGATATAGTTGCCGATAGGCATTTAAAATATAGGTGCCGATAGGCATTTCAAATATAGGTGTCTATAGGCATTTCAGATATAAATGCCGAAAGGCATTTCAGATAAAGGTGCCGATAGGCATTTCTGATGTGGTAGCCGATAGGCATTTCAAATATAGGTGCTGATAGGCATTTCAGATGTAGTTTTCGATAAACATTTCAAAAATAGGTGCCGATAGGTATTTCAGATATAGGTGCCGATAGGCACTTCAGATATAGTTGCCGATTGGCAATTTAAAAATAGGTGCCGATAGGCATTTCAGATATAGAAGCCGATAGGTATTTCAAATATAGGTGTCGATAGGCATTTCAGATATGGTTGCCGATAGGCATTTCAAATATAGGTGCTGATAGGCATTTCAGATGTAGTTTCCGATAGGGATTTCAAAAATAAGTGCCGATAGGCATTTCAGATATAGGTGCCGATAGGCATTTCAGAGATAGTTGCCGATTGGCATTTTAAAAATAAGTGTCGATAGGCATTTCAGATATAGATGCCGATAGGCATTTCAAATATAGGTGCCGATAGGCATTTCAGATATAGGTGCCGATAGGCATATCAGATATAGTTGCCGATAGGCATTTAAAATATAGGTATCGATAGGCATTTCAAATATAGGTGTCGATAGGCATTTCAGATATAGGTGCCGATAGGCATTTCTGATGTGGTTGCCGATAGGCATTTCAAATATAGGTGCTGATAGGCATTTGTGATGTAGTTTCCGATAGGCATTTCAAAAATAGGTGCCGATAGGCATTTCAGATATAGGTGCCGATAGGCATTTCAGATATAGTTGCCGATTGGCATTTTAAAAATAGGTGCCGATAGGCATTTCAGATATAGAAGCCGATAGGCATTTTAAATATAGGTGCCGATAGGCATTCCAAATATGGTTGCCGATAGGCATTTCAAATATAGATGCTGATAGGCATTTCAGGTGTAGTTTCCGATAGGCATTTCAAAAATAGGTGCCGATAGGCATTTCAGATATAGGTGCCGATAGGCATTTCAGATATAGTTGCCGATTGGCATTTTAAAAACAGGTGCCGATAGGCATTTCAGATATAGTTGCCAATTGGCATTTTAAAAATAGGTGTCGATAGGCATTTCAGATATAGAAGCCGATAGGCATTTAAAATATAGGTGTCGATAGGCATTTCAGATATGGTTGCCGATATGCTTTTCAAATATAGGTGATGATAGGCATTTCAGATGTAGTTTCCGATAGGCATTTCAAAAATAGGTTCCGATAGGCATTTCAGATATAGGTGCCGATAGGCATTTCAGATATAGTTGCCGATTGGCATTTTAAAAATAGGTGCCGATAGGCATTTTAGATGTAGTTTCCGATAGGCATTTCAAAAATAGGTGCCGATAGGCAATTCAGATATAGGTGCCGATAGGCATTTCAGATATAGTTGCCGATTGGCATTGTAAAAATAGGTGCCGATAGGCATTTTAGATGTAGTTTCCGATAGGCATTTCAAAAATAGGTGCCGATAGGCATTTCAGATATAGGTGCCGATAGGCATTTCTGATGTGGTTGCCGATAGGCATTTCAAATATAGGTGCTGATAGGCATTTCAGATGTCGTTTTCGATAAGCATTTCAAAAATAGGTGCCGATAGGCATTTCAGATATAGGTGCCGATAGGCACTTCAGATATAGTTGCCGATTGGCATTTTAAAAATAGGTGCCGATAGGCATTTCAGATATAGAAGCCGATAGGTATTTCAAATATAGGTGTCGATAGGTATTTCAGATATGGTTGCAGATAGGCATTTCAAATATAGGTGCTGATAGGCATTTCAGATGTAGTTTCCGATAGGCATTTCAAAAATTAGTGCCGATAGGCATTTCAGATATAGGTGCCGATAGGCATTTCAGATATAGTTGCAGATTGGCATTTTAAAAATAAGTGTCGATAGGCATTTCAGATATAGAAGCCGATTGGCATTTCAAATATAGGTGCCGATAGGCATTTCAGATATGTTTGCCGATAGGCATTTAAAATATAGGTGCTGATAGGCATTCCAGATGTAGTTTCCGATAGGCGTTTCAAAAATTGGTGCCGATAGGCATTTCAGATATAGGTGCTGATAGGCATTTCAGATATAGTTACCGATTGGCATTTTAAAAATAGGTGCCGATAGGCATTTCAGATATAGAAGCTGATAGGCATTTCAAATATAGGTGCCGATAGGCATTCCAGATATGGTTGCCGATAGGCATTTCAAATATAGGTGCTGATAGGCATTTCAGATGTAGTTTCCGATAGGCATTTAAAAAATAGGTGCCGATAGGCATTTCAGATATAGGTGCCGATAGGCATTTCAGATATAGTTGCCAATTGGCATTTTAAAAATAGGTGCCGATAGGCATTTCAGATATAGAAGCCGATTGGCATTTCAAATATAGGTGCCGATAGGCATTCCAGATATGGTTGCCGATAGGCATTTCAAATATAGGTGCTGATAGGCATTTTAGATATAGTTGCCGATTGGCGTTTTAAAAACAGGTGCCGATAGGCATTTCAGATATAGAAGCCGATAGGTATTTCAAATATAGGTGTCGATTGGCATTTCAGATATGGTTGCTGATAGGCATTTCAAATATAGGAGCAGATAGGCATTTCAGATGTAGTTTCCGTAAGGCATTTCAAAAATAGGTGCCGATAGACATTTCAGATATAGGTGCCGATAGGCATTTCAGATATAGTTGCCGATAGGCATTTTAAAAATAGGTGCCGATAGGCATTTCAGTTATAGAAGCCGATAGGCATTTCAAATATAGGTGCCGATAGGCATTCCAGATATGGTTGCCGATAGGTATTTCAAATATAAGTGCTGATAGGCTTTTTAGATGTAGTTTCCAATAGGCATTTCAAAAATAGGTACCAATAGGCATTTCAGATATAGGTGCCGATAGGCATTTCAGATATAGTTGCCAATAGGCATTTTAAAAATAGGTGTCGATAGGCAATTCAGATATAGAAGCCGATAGGCATTTCAAATATAGGTGCCGATAGGCATTCCAGATATGGTTGCCGATAGGCATTTCAAATATAGGTGCTGATAGGCATTTCAGATGTAGTTTCCGATAGGCATTTCAAAAATTGGTGCCGATAAGCATTTCAGATATAGGTGCCGATAGGCATTTCAGATATAGTTGCCGATTGGCATTTTAAAAATAGGTGCCGATAGGCATTTCAGATATAGAAGCCGATAGGTATTTCAAATATAGGTGTCGATAGGCATTTCAGATATGGTTGCCGATAGGCATTTCAAATATAGGTGCTGATAGGCATTTCAGATGTAGTTTCCGATAGGCATTTCAAAAATTGGTGCCGATAGGCATTTCAGATATAGGTGCCGATAGGCATTTCAGATATAGTTGCCGATTGGCATTTTAAGAATAGGTGCCGGTAGGCATTTCAGATATAGAAGCCGATAGGCATATCAAATATAGGTGCCGATAGGCATTCCAGATATGGTTGACGATAGGCATTTCAAATATAGGTGCTGATAGGCATTTTAGATGTAGTTTCCGATAGGCATTTCAAAAATTGGTGCCGATAGGCATTTCAGATATAGGTGCCGATAGACATTTCGATATAGTTGCCGATTGGCATTTTAAAAATAGGTGCCGATAGGCATTTCAGATATAGAAGCCGATAGGTATTTCAAATATAGGTGTCGATAGGCATTTCAGATATGGTTGCCGATAGGCATTTCAAATATAGGTGCTAATAGGCATTTCAGATGTAGTTTCCGATAGGCATTTCAAAAACAGGTGCCGATAGGCATTTCAGATATAGGTGCCGATAGGCATTTCAGATATAGGTGCCGATAGGCATTTCAGATATAGGTGCCGATAGGCATTTCAGATATAGTTGCCGATTGGCATTTTAAAAATAGGTGCCGATAGGCATTTTAGATGTAGTTTCCGATAGGCATTTCAAAAATAGGTGCCGATAGGCATTTCAGATATAGGTGCCGATAGGCATATCAGATATAGTTGCCGATAGGCATATAAAATAAAGGTGCCGATAGGCATTTCAAATATAGGTGTCGATAGGCATTTCAGATATAGAAGCCAATAGGCATTTCAAATATAGGTGCCGATAGGCATTCCAGATATGGTTGCCGATAGGCATTTCAAATATAGGTGCTGATAGGCATTTCAGATGTAGTTTCCGATAGGCATTTCAAAAATAGGTGCCGATAGGCATTTCAGATATAGGTGCCGATAGGCATTTCAGATATAGTTACCGATTGGCATTTTAAAAATAGGTGCCGATAGGCATTTCAGATATAGAAGCCAATAGGCATTTCAAATATAGGTGCCGATAGGCATTCCAGATATGGTTGCCGATAGGCATTTCAAATATAGGTGCCGATAGGTGTTTCAGATGTAGTTTCCGATAGGCATTTCAAAAATTGGTGCCAATAGGCATATCAGATATAGGTGCCGATAGGCATTTCAGATATAGTTGCCGATTGGCATTTTAAAAACAGGTGCCGATAGGCATTTCAGATTTAGAAGCCGATGGGTATTTCAAATATAGGTGTCGATAGGCATTTCAGATATGGTTGTCGATAGGCATTTCGAATATAGGAGCAGATAGGCATTTCAGATGTAGTTTCCGAAAGGCATTTTAAAAATAGGTGCCGATAGGCATTTCAGATATAGAAGCCGATAGGTATTTCAAATATAGGTGTCGATAGGCATTTCAGATATGGTTGCCGATAGGCTTTTCAAATATTGGTGCTGATAGGCATTTCAGATGTAGTTTCCGATAGGCATTTCAAAAATAGGTGCCGATAGGCATTTCAGATATAGGTGCCGATAGGCATTTCAGATATATTTGCCGATTGGCATTTTAAAAATAGGTGCCGATAGGGATTTCAGATATAGAAGCCGATAGGCATTTCAAATATAGGTGCCGATAGGCATTTCAAATATAGGTGTCGATAGGCATTTCAAATATAAATGCCGAAAGGCAATTCAGATATAGGTGCCGTTAGGCATTTCTAATGTGGTTGCCGATAGGCATTTCAAATATAGGTGCTGATAGGCATTTGTGATGTAGTTTCCGATAGGCATTTCAAAAATAGGTGCCGATAGGCATTTTAGATATAGGTGCCGATGGGCATTTCAGATATAGTTGCCGATTGGCATTTTAAAAATAGGTGCCGATAGGCATTTCAGATATAGAAGCCGATAGGCATTTCAAATATAGGTGCCGATAGGCATTCCAGATATGGTTGCCGATAGGTATTTCAAATATAGGTGCTGATAGGCATTTCAGATGTAGTTTCCGATAGGCATTTCAAAAATTGGTGCCGATAGGCATTTTAGATATAGGTGCCGATAGGCATTTCAGATATAGATGCCAATTGGCATTTTAAAAATAGGTGCCGATAGGTATTTCAGATATAAGAGCCGATAGGCATTTCAAATATAGGTGCCGATAGGCATTCCAGATATGGTTGCCGAAAGGCATTTTAAATATAGGTGCTGATAGGCATTTTAAATGTAGTTTCCGATAGGCATTTCAAAAATTGATGCCGATAGGCATTTCAGATATAGGTGCCGATAGGCATTTCAGATATAGTTGCCGATTGGCATTTTAAAAACAGGTGCCGATAGGCATTTCAGATATAGTTGCCAATTGGCATTTTAAAAATAGGTGTCGATAGGCATTTCAGATATGGTTGCCGATAGGCACTTCAAATATAGGTGCTGATAGGCATTTCAGATGTAGTTTCCGATAGGCATTTCAAAAATAGGTCCCGATAGGCATTTCAGATATAGGTGCCGATAGGCACTTCAGATATAGTTGCCGATTGGCATTTTAAAAATAAGTGTCGATAGGCATTTCAGATATAGATGCCGATAGGCATTTCAAATATAGGTGCCGATAGGCATTCCAGATATGGTTGCCGATAGACATTTCAAATATAGGTACTGATAGGCATTCCAGATGTAGTTTCCGATAGGCATTTCAAAAATAAGTGCCGATAGGCATTTCAGATATAGGTGCCGATAGGCATATCAGATATAGTTGCCGATAGGCATTTAAAATATAGGTATCGATAGGCATTTCAAATATAGGTGTCGATAGGCATTTCAGATATAAATGCCGAAAGGCATTTCAGATATAGGTGCCGATAGGCATTTCTGATGTGGTTGCCGATAGGCATTTCAAATATAGGTGCTGATAGGCATTTGTGATGTAGTTTCCGATAGGCATTTCAAAAATAGGTGCCGATAGGCATTTCAGATATAGGTGCCGATAGGCATTTCAGATATAGTTGCCGATTGGCATTTTAAAAATTGGTGCCGATAGGCATTTCAGATATAGAAGCCGATAGGCATTTTAAATATAGGTGCCGATAGGCATTCCAAATATAGTTGCCGATAGGCATTTCAAATATAGGTGATGATAGGCATTTCAGATGTAGTTTCCGATAGGCATTTCAAAAATAGGTGCCGATAGGCATTTCAGATATAGGTGCCGATAGGCATTTCAGATATAGTTGCCGATTGGCATTTTAAAAACAGGTGCCGATAGGCATTTCAGATATAGTTGCCAATTGGCATTTTAAAAATAGGTGTCGATAGGCATTTCAGATATAGAAGCCGATAGGCATTTCAAATATGGGTGTCTATAGGCATTTCAGATATGGTTGCCGATATGCACTTCAAATATAGGTGATAATGGGCATTTCAGATGTAGTTTCCGATAGGCATTTCAAAAATAGGTTTTGATAGGCATTTCAAATATAGGTGCCGATAGGCATTTATATATAGTTGCCGATTGGCATTTTAAAAATAGGTGCCGATAGGCATTTTAGATGTAGTTTCCGATAGGCATTTCAAAAATAGGTGCCGATAGGCATTTCAGATATAGGTGCCGATAAGCATTTCAGATATAGTTGCCGATTGGCATTTTAAAAATAGGTGCCGATAGGCATTTTAGATGTAGTTTCCGATAGGCATTTCAAAAATAGGTGCCGATAGGCATTTCAGATATAGGTGCCGATAGGCATATCAGATATAGTTGCCGATAGGCATTTAAAATATAGGTGCCGATAGGCATTTCAAATATAGGTGTCGATAGGCATTTCAGATATAAATACTGAAAGGCATTTCAGATATAGGTGCCGATAGGCATTTCTGATGTGGTTGCCGATAGGCATTTCAAATATAGGTGCTGATAGGCATTTCAGATGTCGTTTTCGATAAGCATTTCAAAAATAGGTGCCGATAGGCATTTCAGATATAGGTGCCGATAGGCACTTCAGATATAGTTGCCGATTGGCATTTTAAAAATAGGTGCCGATAGGCATTTCAGATATAGAAGCCGATAGGTATTTCAAATATAGGTGTCGATAGGCATTTCAGATATAGGTGCCGATAGGCACTTCAGATATAATTGCCGATTGGCGTTTTAAAAATAGGTGCCGATAGGCATTTCAGATATAGTTGCCGATTGGCATTTTAAAAATAGGTACCGATAGGCATTTTAGATATAGGTGCCGATAGGCATTTCAGATATAGTTGCCGATTGGCATTTTAAAAATAAGTGTCGATAGGCATTTCAGATATAGAAGCCGATAGGCATTTCAAATATAGGTGCCGATAGGCATTCCAGATATGTTTGCCGATAGGCATTTCAAATATAGGTGCTGATAGGCATTCCAGATGTAGTTTCCGATAGGCATTTCAAAAATTGGTGCCGATAGGCATTTAAGATATAGGTGCCGATAGGCATTTCAGATATAGTTACCGATTGGTATTTTAAAAATAGGTACTGATAGGCATTTCAGATATAGAAGCTGATAGGCATTTCAAATATAGGTGCCGATACGCATTCCAGATATGGTTGCCGATAGGCATTTCAAATATAGGTGCTGATAGGCATTTCAGATGTAGTTTCCGATAGGCATTTCAAAAATAGGTGCCGATAGGCATTTCAGATATAGGTGCCGACAGGCATTTCAGATATAGTTGCCAATTGGCATTTTAAAAATAGGTGCCGATAGGTATTTCAGATATAGAAGCCGATAGGCATTTCAAATATAGGTGCCGATAGGCATTCCAGATATGGTTGCCGATAGGCATTTTAAGTATAGGTGCTGATAGGCATTTTAGATATAGTTGCCGATTGGCATTTTAAAAACAGGTGCCGATAGGCATTTCAGATATAGAAGCCGATAGGTATTTCAAATATAGGTGTCGATTGGCATTTCAGATATGGTTGCTGATAGGCATTTCAAATATAGGAGCAGATAGGCATTTCAGATGTAGTTTCCGTAAGGCATTTTAAAAATAGGTGCCGATAGACATTTCAGATATAGGTGCCGATAGGCATTTCAGATATAGTTGCCAATTGGCATTTTAAAAATAGGTGCCGATAGGCATTTCAGTTATAGAAGCCGATAGGCATTTCAAATAAAGGTGCCGATAGGCATTCCAGATATGGTTGCTGATAGGTATTTCAAATATAAGTGCTGATAGGCATTTCAGATGTAGTTTCCGATAGGCATTTCAAAAATAGGTACCAATAGGCATTTCAGATATAGGTGCCGATAGGCATTTCAGATATAGTTGCCAATAGGCATTTTAAAAATAGGTGTCGATAGGCAATTCAGATATAGAAGCCGATAGGCATTTCAAATATAGGTGCTGATAGGCATTTTAGATGTAGTTTCCGATAGGCATTTCAAAAGTTGGTGCCGATAAGCATTTCAGATATAGGTGCCGATAAGCATTTCAGATATAGTTGCCGATTGGCATTTTAAAAATAGGTGCCGATAGGCATTTCAGATATAGAAGCCGATAGGTATTTCAAATATAGGTGTCGATAGGCATTTCAGATATGGTTGCCGATAGGCATTTCAAATTATGTGCCGATAGCCATTTCAGATATAGGTGCCGATAGGCATTTCAGATATAGTTGCCGATTGGCATTTTAAAAATAGGTGCCAATAGGCATTTTAGATGTAGTTTCCGATAGGCATTTCAAAAATAGGTGCCGATAGGTATTTCAGATATAGGTGCCGATAGGCATATCAGATATAGTTGCCGATAGGCATTTAAAATATAGGTGCCGATAGGCATTTCAAATATAGGTGTCGATAGGCATTTCAGATATAAATGCCGAAAGGCATTTCAGATATAGGTGCCGATAGGCATTTCTGATGTGGTTGCCGATAGGCGTTTCAAATATAGGTGCTGATAGGCATTTCAGATGTAGTTTTCGATAGGCATTTCAAAAATAGGTGCCGATAAGCATTTCAGGTATAGGTGCCGATAGGCATTTCAGATATAGAAGCCGATAGGTATTTCAAATATAGGTGTCGATAGGCATTCCAGATATGGTTGCCGATAGGCATGTCAAATATAGGTGCTGATAGGCATTTCAGATGTAGTTTCCGATAGGCATTTCAAAAATTAATGCCGATAGGCATTTCAGATATAGGTGCCGATAGGCATTTCAGATATAGTTGTCGATTGGCATTTTAAAAATAGGTGCCGATATGCTTTTCAGATATAGAAGCCGTTAGGTATTTCAAATATAGGTGTCGATAGGCATTTCAGATATGGTTGCCGATAGGCATTTCAAATATTGGTGCTGATAGGCATTGCAGATGTAGTTTCCGATAGGCATTTCAAAAATAGGTGCCGATAGGCATTTCAGATATAGGTGCCGATAGGCATTACAGATATAGTTGCCGATTGGCATTTTAAAAATAGGTGCCGATAGGCATTTCAGATATAGAAGCCGATAGGCATTTCAAAAATGGGTACCAATAGGCATTTCAGATATAGGTGCCGATAGGCATTTCAGATATAGTTGCCGATTGGCATTTTAAAAATAGGTGCCGATAGGCATTTCAGATATAGAAGCCGATAGGTATTTCAAATATAGGTGTCGATAGGCATTTCAGATATGGTTGCCGATAGACATTTCAAATATATGTGCCGATAGCCATTTCAGATATAGGTGCCGATAGGCATTTCAGATATAGTTGCCGATTGGCATTTTAAAAATAGGTGCTGATAGGCATTTTAGATGTAGTTTCCGATAGGCATTTCAAAAATAGGTGCCGATAGGTATTTCAGATATAGGTGCCGATAGGCATATCAGATATAGTTGCCGATAGGCATTTAAAATATAGGTGCCGATAGGCATTTCAAATATAGGTGTCGATAGGCATTTCAGATATAGGTGCCGATAGGCATTTCAGATATAGTTGCCGATTGGCATTTTAAAAATAGGTGCCGATAGGCATTTCAGATATAGAAGCCGATAGGCATTTCAAATATAGGTGCCGATAGGCATTCCAGATATGGTTGCCGATAGGCATTTCAAATATAGGTGCTGATAGGCATTTCAAATATAGGTGCTGATAGGCATTTCAAATGTAGTTTCCGATAGGCATTTCAAAAATCGGTGCCGATAGGCATTTCAGATATGGTTGCCGATAGGCATTTCAAATATTGGTGCTGATAGGCATTGCAGATGTAGTTTCCGATAGGCATTTCAAAAATAGGTGCCGATAGGCATTTCAGATATAGGTGCCGATAGGCATTTCAGATATAGAAGCCGATAGACATTTCAAATATAGGTTCCGATAAGCATTCCAGATATGGTTGCCGATAGGCATTTCAAATATAGGTGCTGATAGGCATTTCAGATGTAGTTTCCGCTAGGCATTTCAAAAATAGGTGCCGATAGGCATTTCAGATATAGGTGCCGATAGGCATTTCAGATATAGAAGCCGATAGACATTTCAAATATAGGTTCCGATAAGCATTCCAGATATGGTTGCCGATAGGCATTTCAAATATAGGTGCTGATAGGCATTTCAGATGTAGTTGCCGATAAGCATTTCAAAAATTGGTGCCGATAGGCATTCCAGATATAGGTGCCGATAGGCATTTCAGATATAGTTGCCGATTGGCATTCTAAAAATAGGTGCCGATAGGCATTTCAGATATAAAAGCCGATAGGTATTTCAAATATAGATGTCGATAGGCATTTCAGATATGGTTGCCGATAGGCATTTCAAATATAAGTGCTGATAGGCATTTCAGACGTAGTTTCCGATAGGCATTTCAAAAATAGGTGCCGATAGGCATTTTAGATATAGGTGCCGATAGGCATTTCAGATATAGTTGCCGATTGGCATTTTAAAAATAGGTGTCGATAGGCATTTCAGATATAGAAGCCGATAGGCATTTCAAATATAGGTGCCGATAGGCATTCCAGATATGGTTGCCGATAGGCATTTCAAATATAGGTGCTGATAGGCATCCCAGATGTAGTTTCCGATAGGCATTTCAAAAATTGGTGCAGATAGGCATTTCAAATATAGGTGCTGATAGGCATTTCAGATGTAGTTTCCGATAGGCATTTAAAAAATAGGTGCCGATAGGCATTTCAGATAAAGGTGCCGATAGGCATTTCAGATGTAGTTGCCAATTGGCATTTTAAAAATAGCTGCCGATAGGCATTTCAGATATGGTTGCGGATAGGCATTTTAAATATAGGTGCTGATAGGCATTTCAGATGTAGCTTCTGATAGGCATTTCAAAAATAGGTGCCGATAGGTATTTCAGATATAAGGTGCCGATAGGCATTTCTGATGTGGTTGCCGATAGGCGTTTCAAATATAGGTGCTGATAGGCATTTCAGATGTAGTTTTCGATAGGCATATCAAAAATAGGTGCCGATAAGCATTTCAGGTATAGGTGCCGATAGGCATTTCAGATATAGTTGCCGATTGGCATTTTAAAAATAGGTGTCGATAGGCATTTCAGATATAGAAGCCGATAGGCATTTCAAATATAGGTGCCGATAGGCATTCCAGATATGGTGGCCGATAGGCATTTCAAATATAGGTGCTGATAGGCATTCCAGATGCAGTTTCCCATAGGCATTTCAAAAATTGGTGCCGATAGGCATTTCAGATATAGGTGCTGATATGCATTTCAGATATAGTTACCGATTGGCATTTTAAAAATAGGTGCCGATAGGCATTTCAGATATAGAAGCCGATAGGTATTTCAAATATAGGTGTCAATAGGCATTTCAGATATGGTTGCCGATAGGCATTTCAAATATAGGTGCTGATAGGCATTTCAGTTATAGGTGCCGATAGGCATTTCAGATATAGTTGCCGATTGGCATTTTAAAAATAGGTGCCGATAGGCATTTTAGATGTAGTTTAAGATAGGCATTTCAAAAATAGGTGCCGATAGGCATTTCAGATATAGGTGCCGATAGGCATATCAGATATAGTTGCCGATAGGCAGTTAAAATATAGGTGCCGATAGGCATTTCAAATATAGGTGTCGATAGGCATTTCAGATATAAATGCCGAAAGGCATTTCAGATATAGGTGCTGATAGGCATTTCTGATGTGGTTGCCGATAGGCATTTTAAATATAGGTGCTGATAGGCATTTCAGATGTAGTCTTCGATAGGCATTTCAAAAATAGGCGCCGATAGGCATTTCAGATATAGGTGCCGATAGGCATTTCAGATATAGTTGCCGATTAGCATTTTAAAAATAAGTGCCGATAGGCATTTCAGATATGGTTGCCGATAGGCATTTCAAATATAGGTGCCGATAGGCATTCCAGATGTAGTTTCCGATAGGCATTTCAAAAATAGGGGCCGATAGGCATTTCAGATATAGGTGCCGATAGGCATTTCAAATATAGTTGCCGATTGGCACTTTAAAAATAGGTGCCGATAGGCATTTCAGATATAGAAGCCGATACGCATTTCAAATATAGGTGACGATAGGCATTCCAGATATGGTTGCCGATAGGCATTTCAAATATAGGTGCTAATAGGCATTTCAGATGTAGTTTCCAATAGGAATTTCCAAAATTGGTGCCGATAGGCAATTCAGATATAGGTGCCGATAGGCATTTCAGATATAGTTGCCGATTGGCATTTTAAAAATAGGTGCCGATAGGCTTTTCAGATTTAGAAGCCGATAGGTATTTCAATTATAGGTGTCGATAGGCATTTCAGATATGGTTGCCGATAGGCATTTCAAATATTGGTGCTGATAGGCATTGCAGATGTAGTTTCCGATAGGCGTTTCAAAAATAGGTACCGATAGGCATTTCAGATATAGGTGCCGATAGGCATTACAGATATAGTTGCCGATTAGCATTTTAAAAATAGGTGCAAATAGGCATTTCAGATATAGAAGCCGAAAGGCGTTTCAAATGTAGGTGCCGATAGGCATTCCAGATATGGTTGCCGATAGGCATTTCAAAAATAGGTGCTGATAGGCATTTCAGATGTAGCTTCCGATAGGCATTTCAAAAATAGGTGCCGATAGGCATTTCAGATATAGGTGCCGATAGGCATTTCAGATATAGGTGCCGATAGGCATTTCAGATATAGTTGCCGATTGGCATTTTAAAAATAGGTGCTGATAGGCATTTCAGATATAGAAGCCGATAGGCATTTCAAATATAGGTGCCGATAGGCATTCCAGATATGGTTGCCGATAGGCATTTCAAATATAGGTGCTGATAGGCATTTCAGATGTAGTGTCCGATAGGAATTTCAAAAATAGGTGCCGATAGGCATTTCAGATATAGGTGCCGATAGGCATTTCAGATATAGTGGCCGATTGGCATTTTAAAAATAGGTGCCGATAGGCATTTCAGATATAGAAGCCGATAGGCATTTCAAATATAGGTGCCGATAAGCATTCCAGATATGGTTGCCGATAGGCATTTCAAATATAGTGCTGATAGGCATTTCAGATGTAGTTTGCGCTAGGCATTTCAAAAATTGGTGCCGATAGGCATTTTAGATATAGATGCCGATAGGCATTTCAGATATAGTTGCCGATTGGCATTTTAAAAATAGGTGCCAGTAGGCATTTCAGATATAAAAGTCGATAGGTATTTCAAATATAGGTGTCGATAGGCATTTCAGATATGGTTGCCGATAGGCATTTCAAAAATAGGTGCTGATAAGCATTTCAGATGTAGTTTCCGATAGGCATTTCAAAAATAGGTGCCGATAGGCATTTCAGATTTAGGTGCCGATAGGCATTTCAGATATAGTTGCCGATTGGCATTTTAAAAATAGGCGCCGATAGACATTTCAGATATAGAAGCCAATAGGTATTTTAAATATAGGTGTCGATAGGCATTGCAGATATGTTTGCCGATAGGCATTTCAAATATAGGTGCTAATAGGCATTTCAGATGTAGTTTCCGATAGGCATATCAAAAATAGGTGCTGATAGGCATTTCAGATATAGGTGCCGATAGGCATTTCAGATATAGTTGCCGATTGGCATTTTGAAAATAGGTGCCGATAGGCATTTTAGATGTAGTTTCCGATAGGCATTTCAAAAATAGGTGCTTATAGGCATTTCAGATATAGGTGCCGATAGGCATATCAGATATAGTTGCCGATAGGCATTTAAAATATAGGTGCCGATAGGCATTTCAAATATAGGTGTCGATAGGCATTTCAGATAAATTTGCCGAAAGGCATTTCAGATATAGGTGCCGATAGGCATTTCTGACGTGGTTGCCGATAGGCATTTCAAATATAGGTGCTGATAAACATTTCAGATGTAGTTTCCGATAGGCATTTCAAAAATACGTGCCGATAGGCATTTCAGATATAGGTGCCGATTGGCATTTCAGATATAGTTGCCGATTGGCATTTTAAAAATAGGTTCCGATAGGCATTTCAGATATAAATGCCGATAGGCATTTTAAATAATGGTGCCGATAGGAATTCCAGATATGGTTGCCGATAGGCATTTCAAATATAGGTGCTGATAGGCATTTCAGATGTAGTTTCCAATAGGCATATCAAAAATTGGTGCTGATAGGCATTTCAGATTTAGGTGCCGATAGGCATTTCAGATATAGTTCACGATTGGCATTTTAAAAATAGGTGCCAAAAGGCACTTCAGATATAGAAGCCGATAGGCATTTCAAATAGAGGTGCCGATAAGCATTCCAGATATGTTTGCCGATAGGCATTTCAAATATAGGTACTGATAGGCATTTCAGATGTAGTTTCCGATAGGCATTTCAAAAATTGGTGCCGATAGGCATTTCAGATATAGAAGCCGATAGGCATTTCAGATAAAGTTGCCGATTGGCATTTTAAAAATAGATGCCAATAGGCATTTCAGATATAGAAGCCGATAGGTATTTCAAATATAGGTGTCGATAGGCATTTCAGATATGGTTGCCGATAGGCATTTCAAATATAGGTGCTGATAGGCATTTCAGATGTAGTTTCCGATAGGCATTTCAAAAATAGGTGCCGATAGGCATTTCAGATATAGTTGCCGATAGGCATTTCAGATATAGTTGCCGATAAGCATTTTAAAAATAGGTGTCGATAGGCATTTCAGATATAGAAGCCGATAGGCATTTCAGATATAGTTGCCGATTGGCATTTTAAAAATAGGTGCCGATAGGCATTTCAGATATGGTTGCCGATAGGCAATTCAAATATAGGTGCCGATAGGCATTCCAGATATGGTTGCCGATAGGCATTTCAAATATAGGTGCTGATAGGCATTCCAGATGTAGTTTCCGATAGGCATTTCAAAAAATGGTTCCGATAGGCATTTCAGATATAGGTGCCGATAGGCATATCAGATATAGTTGCCTATAGGCATTTAAAATATAGGTGCCGATAGGCATTTCAGATATAAATGCCGAAAGGCATTTTAGATTCAGGTGCCGATAGGCATTTCAGATATAGGTGCCGATAGGCATTTCAGATATAGTTACCGATTGGCATTTTAAAAATAGGTGCCGATAGGCATTTCAGATACAGAAGCCGATAGGTATTTCTAATATAGGTGTCGATAGGCATTTCAGATATGGTTGCCGATAGGCATTTCAAATATAGGTGCTGATAGGCATTTCAGATGTAGTTTCCGATAGGCATTTCAAAAATACGTGCCGATAGGCATTACAGATATAGGTGCCGATAGGCATTTCAGATATAGTTGCCGATTAACATTTTAAAAATAGGTGCCGATAGGCATTTCAGATATAGGTGCCGATAGGCATTTCATATATAGTTGCCGATTGGCATTTTAAAAACAGGTGCCGATAGGCATTTCAGATATAGTTGCCAATTGGCATTTTAAAAATAGAGTGTCGATAGGCATTTTAGATATAGAAGACGATAGGCATTTCAAATATAGGTGTCGATAGGCATTTCAGATATGGTTGCCGATAGGCATTTCAAATATAGGTGCTGATAGTCATTTCAGATGTAGTTTCCGATAGGCATTTCAAAAATAGGTGCCGATAGGCATTTCAGATATAGGTGCCGATAGGCATTTCAGATATAGTTGCCGATTAACATTTTAAAAATAAGTGCCGATAGGCATTTCAGATATAGAAGCCGATAGGCATTTCAAATATAGGTGCCGATAGGCATTCCAGATATGGTTGCCGACAGGCATTTCAAATATAAGTGCTAATAGGCATTTCAGATGTAGTTTCCGATAGGCATTTCAAAAATAGGTACCGATAGGCATTTCAGATATAGGTGCCGATAGGCATTTCAGATATAGTTGCCAATTGGCATTTTAAAAATAGGTGTCGATAGGGATTTCAAATATAGAAGCCGATAGGCATTTCAAATATAGGTGCCAAAAGGCATTTCAGATATGGTTGCCGATAGGCATTTCAAATATAGGTGCTGATAGGCATTTCAGATTTAGTTTCCGATAGGCATTTCAAAAATAGGTGCCGATAGGCATTTCAGATATAGGTGCTGATAGGCATTTCAGATATAGTAGCCGATAGGCATTTTTAAAATAGAAGTCGATAGGCAATTTAGATATAGAAGCCGATAGGCATTTCAAATATAGGTGCCGATAGGCATTCCAGATATGGTTGCCAATAGGCATTTCAAATATAGATGCTGATAGGCATTCCAGATATAGTTTCCGATAGGCATTTCAAAAAATGGTGCCGATAGGCATTTCAGATATAGGTGCCGATAAGCATTTCAGATATAGTTGCCGATTGGCATTCTAAAAATAGGTGCCGATAGGCATTTCAGATATAGAAGCTGGTAGGTATTTCAAATATAGGTGTCGATAGGCATTTCAGATATGATTGCCGATAGGCATTTCAAATATAGGTGCTGATAGGCATTTCAGATATAGTTGCCGATTGGCATTTTAAAAATAGGTGCCGATAGGCATTTTAGATGTTTTTTCCGATAGGCATTTCAAAAATAGGTACCGATAGGCATTTCAGATATAGGTGCCGATAGGTATTTTAAAAATAGGTGCCGATAGGCATTTTAGATGTTGTTTCCGATAGGCATTTCAAAAATAGGTGCCGATAGGCATTATAGATATAGGTGCCGATAGGCATTTCAGATATAGTTGCCGATTGGCATTTTAAAAAAAGGTGCCGATAGGCATTTTAGATGTAGTTTCCGATAGGCATTTCAAAAATAGGTACCGACAGGCATTTGAGATATAGGTGCCGATAGGCATATCAGATATAGTTGCCGATTAACATTTTAAAAATAGGTGCCGATAGGCATTTCAGATATAATTGCCGAAAGGCATTTTAGATATAGGTGCCGAGAGGCATTTCTGATGTGGTTGCCGATAGGCATTTCAAATATAGGTGCTGATAAGCATTTCAGATGTAGTTTCCGATAGGCATTTCAAAAATAGGTACCGATAGGCATTTCAGATATAGGTGCCGATAGGCATTTCAGATATAGTTGCCAATTGGCATTTTAAAAATAGGTGTCGATAGGCATTTCAAATGTAGAAGCCGATAGGCATTTCAAATATAGGTGCCGAAAGGCATTTCAGATATGGTTGCCGATAGGCATATCAAATATAGGTGCTGATAGGCATTTCAAATGTAGTTTCCGATAGGCATTTCAAAAATTGGTGCCGATAGGCATTTCAGATATAGGTGCCGATAGGGATTTCAGATATAGTTGCCGATTGGCATTTTAAAAATAGGTGCCGATAGGCATTTCAGATATAGAAGCCGATAGGTATTTCAAATATAGGTGTCGATAGGCATTTCATATATGGTTGCCGATAGGCATTTCAAATATAGGTGCCGATAGGCATTTCAGTTATAGGTGCCGATAGGCATTTCAGATATAGTTGCCGATTGGCATTTTAAAAATAGGTGCCGATAGGCATTTTAGATGTAGTTTAAGATAGGCATTTAAAAAATAGGTGCCGATAGGCATTTTAAATATAGGTGCCGATAGGCATTTCAGATATAGGTGCCGATAGGCCTTTCAGATATAGAAGCCGATAGGTATTTAAAATATAGGTGCCGATAGGCATTCCAGATATGGTTGCCGATAGGCATTTCAAATATAGGTGCTGATAGGCATTTCAGATGTAGTTTTCGATAGGCATTTCAAAAATAGGTGCCGATAGGCATTTCAGATATAGGTGCCGAAAGGCATTTCAGATATAGTTGCCGATTAGCATTTTAAAAATAGGTGCCGATAGGCATTTCAGATATAGAAGCCGATAGGCATTTCAAATATAGGTGCCGATAAGCATTCCAGATATGGTTGCCGATAGGCATTTCAAATATAGGTGCTGATAGGTATTTCAGATGTAGTTTCCGATAGGCATTTCAAAAATTGGTGCCGATAGGCATTTCAGATATAGGTGCCGATAGGCATTTCAGATATAGTTGCCGATTGGCATTTTAAAAATAGGTGCCGATAGGCATTTCAGATATAGAAGCCGATAGGTATTTCAAATATAGGTGTCGATAGGCATTTCAGATATGGTTGCCGATAGGCATTTCAAATATAGGTGCTGATAGGCATTTCAGATGTAGTTTCCGATAGGCATTTCAAAAATAGGTGCCGATAGGCATTTCAGATATAGGTGCCGATAGGCATTTCAGATATAGTTGCCGATTGGCATTTTAAAAATAGGTGCCGATAGGCATTTTAGATGTAGTTTCGGATAGGCATTTCAAAAATAGGTGCCGATAGGCATTTCAGATATAGGTGCCGATAGGCATATCAGATATAGTTGCCGATAGGCATTTAAAATATAGGTGCCGATAGGCATTTCAATTATAGGTGTCGATAGGCATTTCAGATATAAATGCCGAAAGGCATTTCAGATATAGGTGCCGATAGGCATTTCTGATGTGGTTGCCGATAGGCATTTCAAATATAGGTGCTGATAGGCATTTCAGATGTAGTTTCTGATAGGCATTTCAAAAATAGGTGCCGATAGGCATTTCAGATATAGAAGCCGATAGGTATATCAAATATAGGTGCCGATAGGCATTCCAGATATGGTTGCCGATAGGCATTTCAAATATAGGTGCTGATAGGCATTTTAGATGTAGTTTCCGATAGGCATTTCAAAAATTGGTGCCGATAGGCATTTCAGATATAGGTGCCGATAGGCATTTCAGATATAGTTGCCGATTGGCATTTTAAAAATAGGTGCCGATAGGCATTTCAGATATAGAAGCCTATGGTATTTCAAATATAGGTGCCGATAGGCATTTCAGATATAGGTGCCGATAGGCATTTCAGATATAGGTGCCGATAGGCATTTCAGATATAGTTGCCGATTGGCATTTTAAAAATAGGTGCCGATAGGCATTTTAGATGTAGTTTCCGATAGGCATTTCAAAAATAGGTGCCGATAGGCATTTCAAATATAGGTGCCGATAGGCATATCAGATATAGTTGCCGATGGGCATTTAAAATATAGGTGCCGATAGGCATTTCAAATATAGGTGTCGATAGGCATTTCAGATATAAATGCCGAATGGCATTTCAGATATAGGTGCCGATAGGCATTTCTGATGTGGTTGCCGATAGGCATTTCAATATAGGTGCTGATAGGCATTTCAGATGTAGTTTCCGATAGGCATTTCAAAAATACGTGCCGATAGGCATTTCAGATATAGGTGCCGATAGGCATTTCAGATATAGTTACCGATTGGCATTTTAAAAATAGGTGCCGATAGGCATTTCAGATATAGAAGCCAATAGGCATTTCAAATATAGGTGCCGACAGGCATTCCAGATATGGTTGCCGATAGGCATTTCAAATATAGGTGTCGATAAGCATTTCAAATATAAATGCCGAAAGGCATTTCAGATATAGGTGCCGATAGGAATTTCTGATGTGGTTGCCGATAGGCATTTCAAATATAGGTGCTGATAGGCATTTCAGATGTAGTTTTCGATAGGCATTTCAAAAATAGCTGCCGATAGGCATTTCAGATATTGGTGCCGATAGGTATTTCAAATATAGGTGCCGATAGGCATTTCAGATATAGTTGCCGATTAGCATTTTTAAAATAGGTGCCGATAGGCATTTCAGATATAGAAGCCGATAGGCATTTCAAATATAGGTGCCGATAGGCATTCCAGATATAGTTGCCGATAGGCATTTCAAATATAAGTGCTGAAAGGCATTTCAGATGTAGTTTCCGATGGGCATTTCAAAAATTGGTGCCGATAGGCATTTCAGATATAGGTGCCGATAGGCATTTCAGATATAGTTGCCGATTGGAATTTTAAAAATAGGTGCCGATAGGCATTTCAGATATAGAAGCCGATAGGCATTTCAAATATAGGTGCCGATAAGCATTCCAGATATGGTTGCCGATAGGCATTTCAAATATTGGTGCTGATAGGCATTTCATATGTAGTTCCTGATAGGCATTTCAAAAATTGGTGCCGATGGGCATTTCAGATGTAGGTGCCGATAGGCATTTCAGATATAGTTGCCGATTGGCATTTTAAAAATAGGTGCCGATAGGCATTTCAGATATAGAAGCCGATAGGCATTTTAAATATAGGTGCCGATAGGCATTCCGGATATGGTTGCCGATAGGAATTTCAAATATAGGTGCTGATAGGCATTTTAGATGTAGTTTCCGATAGGCATTTCAAAAATAGGTGCCGATAGGCTTTTTAGATATAGGTGCTGATAGGCATTTCAGATATAGAAGCCGATAGGCATTTCAAATATAGGTGCCGATAGGCATTCCAGATATGGTTGCCGATAGGCATTTCAAATATAGGTGCTGATAGGCATTTCAGATGTAGTTTCCGATAGGCATTTCAAAAATAGGTGCCGATAGGCATTTCAGATATAGGTGCCGATAGGCATTTCAGATATAGTTGCCGATTGGCATTTTTAAAATAGGTGCCGGTAGGCATTTCAGATATAGAAGCCGATAGGCATTTCAAATGTAGGTGCCGATAGGCATTCCAGATATAGTTGCCGATAGGCATTTATAAATATAGGTGCCGATAGGCATTTCAAATATAGGTGTCGATAGGCATTTCAGATATAAATGCCGAAAGGCATTTCAGATATAGGTGCCGATAGGCATTTCTGATGTGGTTGCCGATAGGCATTTCAAATATAGGTCCTGATAGGCATTTCAGATGTAGTTTTCGATAGGCATTTCAAAAATAAGTGCCGATAGGCATTTTAGATATAGGTGCCGATAGGCATTTCAGATATAGTTGCCGATTGGCATTTTAAAAATAGGTGCCGATAGGCATTTTAGATATAGAAGCCGATAGGTATTTCAAATATAGGTGTCGATAGGCATTTCAGATATGGTTGCCGATAGGCATTTCAAATATAGGTGCTGATAGGCATTTCAGATATAGGTGCCGATAGGCATATCAGATATAGTTGCCGATAGGCATTTATAAATATAGGTGCCGATAGGCATTTCAAATATAGGTGTCGATAGGCATTTCAGATATAAATGCCGAAAGGCATTTCAGATATAGGTGCCGATAGGCATTTCTGATGTGGTTGCCGATAGGCATTTCAAATATAGGTCCTGATAGGCATTTCAGATGTAGTTTTCGATAGGCATTTCAAAAATAAGTGCCGATAGGCATTTTAGATATAGGTGCCGATAGACACTTCAGATATAGTTGCCGATTGGCATTTAAAAAATCGGTGCCGATAGGCATTTCAGATATAGAAGCCGATAGGCAATTCAAATATAGGTGCCGATAGGCATTCCAGATATGGGTGCCGATAGGCATTTCAAAAGTAGGTGCTGATAGGCATTTCAGATGTAGTTTCCGATAGGCATTTCAAAAATTGGTGCCGATAGGCATTTCAGTTATAGGTGCCGAAAGGCATTTCAGATATAGTTGCCGATTGGCATTTTAAAAATAGGTGCCGATACGCATTTCAGATAGAGAAGCCGATAGGTATTTCAAATATAGGTGTCGATAGGCATTTCAGATATGGTTGCCGATAGGCATTTCAAATATTGGTGCTGATAAGCATTTCAGATGTAGTTTCCGATAGGCATTTCATAAATAGGTGCAGATAGGCACTTCAGATATAGGTGCCGATAGGCATTACAGATACAGTTGCCGATTGGCATTTAAAAAATAGGTGCCGTTAGGCATTTCAGATATAGAAGCCGATAGGCATTTCAAATATAGGTGCCGATAGGCATTTTAGATATGGTTGCCGACAGGCATCTCAAATATAGGTGCTGATAGGTATTTCAGATGTAATTTCCGATAGGCATTTCAAAAATAGGTGCCGATAGAAAATTCAGATATAGGTGCCGATGGGCATTTCAGGTATAGTTGCCGATTGGCATTTTAAAAATGGGTGCCGATAGGCATTTCAGATATAGAAGTCGATAGGCATTTCAAATATAGGTGCTGATAGGCATTTCAGATGTAGTTTCCGATAGGCATTTCAAAAATAGGTGCGGATAGGCATTTTAGATATAGGTGCCGATAGGCATTTCAGATATAGAAGCCGATTTGTATTTCAAATATAGGTGTCGATAGGCATTTCAGATATGGTTGCCGATAGGCATTTCAAATATTGGTGCTGATAGGCATTTCAGATATAGTTTCCGATAGGCATTTCAAAAATAGGTGCCGATAGGCATTTCAGATATAGGTGCCGATAGGCATTACAGACATAGTTGCCGATTGGCATTTTAAAAATATGTGCCAAAAGGCATATCAGATATAGAAGCCGATAGGCATTTCAAATATAGGTGCCGATAGGCATTCCAGATATGGTTGCCGATAGGCATTTTAAATATAGGTGCTGATAGGCATTTCAGATGTAGTTTCCGATAGGCATTTCAAAAATTGGTGCCGATAGGCATTTTAGATATAGGTGCCGATAGGCATTTCAGATATAGTTGCCGATTGGCATTTTAAAAATAGGTGCCGATAGGCATTTCAGATTTAGATGCCGATAGGCATTTCAAATATAGATGCGGATAAGCATTCCAGATATGGTTGCCGATAGGCATTTCAAATATAGGTGCTGTTAGGCATTTCAGATGTAGTTTCCCATAGGCATTTCAAAAATTGGTGCCGATAGGCATTTCAGATATAGGTGCCGATAGGCATTTCAGATATAGTTGCCGATTGGCATTTTAAAAATAGGTGCCGATGGGCATTTCAAATATAGAAGCCGATAGGCATTTTAAATATAGGTGCCGATAGGCATTCCGGATATGGTTGCCGATAGGAATTTCAAATATAGGTGCTGATAGGCATTTTAGATGTAGTTTCCGATAGGCATTTCAAAAATAGGTGCCGATAGGCATTTTAGATATAGGTGCCGATAGGCATTTCAGATATAGAAGCCGATAGGCATTTCAAATATAGGTGCCGATAGGCATTCCAGATATGGTTGCCGATAGGCATTTCAAATATAGGTGCTGATAGGCATTTCAGATGTAGTTTCCGATAGGCATTTCAAAAATAGGTGCCCATAGGCATTTCAGATATAGGTGCCGATAGGCATTTCAGATATAGTTGCCGATTGGCATTTTTAAAATAGGTGCCGGTAGGCATTTCAGATATAGAAGCCGATAGGCATTTCAAATGTAGATGCCGATAGGCATTCCAGATATGGTTGCCGATAGGCATTTCAAATATAAGTGCTGAAAGGCATTTCAGATGTAGTTTCCGATAGGCATTTCAAAAATTGGTGCCGATAGGCATTTCAGATATAGGTGCCGATAGGCATTTCAGATATAGTTGCCGATTGGCACTTTAAAAATAGGTGCCGATAGGCATTTCAGATATAGAAGCCGATAGGTATTTCAAATATAGGTGTCGATAGGCATTTCAGATATTGTTGCCGATAGGCATTTCAAATATTGGTGCTGATAGGCATTTCAGATGTAGTTTCCGATAGGCATTTCAAAAAAAAGGTGCCGATAGGCATTTCAGATATAGTTGCCGATTTGGCATTTTTTAAATAGGTGTCGATAGGCATTTTTTAAATAGGTGCCGATAGGCATTTCAGATATAGAAACCGATAGGCATTTCAAATATAGGTGTCGATAGGCACTTCAGATATGGTTGCCGATAGGCATTTCAAATATAGGTGCTGATAGGCATTTCAGATGTAGTTTCCAATAGGCATTTCAAAAATAGGTGCCGATAGGCATTTCAGATATAGGTGCCGATAGGCATTTCAGATATAGTTGCCGATTGGTATTTTAAAAATAGGTGCCGATAGGCATTTTAGATGTAGTTTCCGATAGGCATTTCAAAAATAGGTGCCGATAGGCATTTCAGATATAGGTGCCGATAGGCATATCAGATATAGTTGCCGATAGGCATTTAAAATATAGGTGCCGATAGGCATTTCAAATATAGGTGTCGATAGGCATTTCAGATATAAATGCCGAAAGGCATTTCAGATATAGGTGTCGAAAGGCATTTCAGATATGGTTGCCGATAGGCATTTCAAATATAGGTGCTGATAGGCATTTCAGATGTAGTTTCCGATAGGCAAATGAAAAAATAGGTGCCGATAGGCATTTCAGATATAGGTGCCGATAGGCATTTCAGATATAGTTGCCGATTGGCATTTTAAAAATAGGTGCCGTTAGGCATTTCAGATATAGAAGCCGATAGGTATTTCAAATATAGGTGCCGATAGGCATTCCAGATATGGTTGCCGATAGGCATTTCAAATATAGGTGCTGATAGGCATTTCAGATGTAGTTTCCGATAGGCATTTCAAAAATAGGTGTCGATAGGCATTTCAGATATAGGTGCCGATAGGCATTTCAGAAATAGTTGCCGATTGGCATTTTAAAAATAGGTGCCGATAGGCATTTCAGATATAGAAGCCGAAAGGCATTTCAAATATAGGTGCCGATAGGCATTCCAGATATGGTTGCCGATAGGCATTTCAAATATAGGTGCTGATAGGCATTTCAGATGTAGTTTCCGATAGGCATTTCAAAAAGAGGTGCCGATAGGCATTTCAGATATAGGTGCCGATAGGCATTTCAGACATGGTTGCCGATTGGCATTTTAAAAATAGGTGCCGATAGGCATTTCAGATATAGAAGCCGATAGGCATTTCAAATATAGGTGCCGATAGGCATTCCAGATATGATTGCCGATAGGCATTTCAAATATAGGTGCTGATAGGCATTTCAGATGTAGTTTCCGATAGGCATTTCAAAAATAGGTGCCGATAGGCATTTCAGATATAGGTGCTGATAGGCATTTCAGATATAGTTGCCTATTGGCATTTTAAAAATAGGTGCCGATAGGCATTTCAGATATAGAAGCCGATAGGCATTTTAAATATAGGTGCCGATAGGCATTCCAGAGATGGTTGCCGATAGGCATTTCAAATATAGGTGCTGATAGGCATTTCAGATGTAGTTTCCGATAGGCATTTAAAAAATTGGTGCCGATAGGCATTTCAGATAGAGGTGCCGATAGGCATATGAGATATAGTTGCCGATAGGCATTTAAAATATAGGTGCCAATAGGCATTTCAAATATAGGTGTCGATAGGCATTTCAGATATGAATGCCGAAAGGCATTTCAGATATAGTTGCCGATTGGCATTTTAAAAATAGGTGCCGATAGGCATTTCAGATATAGAAGCCGATAGGCATTTCAAATATAGGTGCCGATAGGCATTCCATTTATGGTTGCCGATAGGCATTTCAAATATAAGTGCTGATAGGCATTTCAGATGTAGTTTCCGATAGGCATTTCAAAAATAGGTGTCGATAGGCATTTCAGATATAGGTGCCGATAGGCATTTCAGATATAGTTGCCGATTGGCATTTTAAAAATAGGTGCCGATAGGCATTTCAGATATAGAAGCCGATAGGCATTTCAAATATAGGTGCTGATAGGCATTCCAGATATGGTTGCCGATAGGCATTTCAAATATAGGTGCTGATAGGCATTTCAGATGTAGTTTCCGATAGGCATTTCAAAAATAGGTGCCGATAGGTATTTCAGATATAGGTGCCGATAGGCATTTCAGATATAGTTGCCAATTGGCATTTTAAAAATAGGTGCCGATAGGCATTTCAGATATAGAAGCCGATAGGCATTTCAAATATAGGTGCCGATAGGCATTCCAGATATGGTTGCCGATAGGCATTTCAAATATAGGTGCTGATAAGCATTTCAGATGTAGTTTACGATAGGCATTTCAAAAATAGGTGCCGATAGGCATTTCAGATATAGGTGCCGATAGGCATTTCAGATATAGTTGCCAATTGGCATTTTAAAAATAGGTGCCGATAGGCATTTCAGATATAGAAGCCGATAGGCATTTCAAATATAGGTGCCGATAGCCATTCCAGATATGGTTGCCGATAGGCATTTCAAATATAGGTGCTGATAGGCATTTCAGATGTAGTTTCCGATAGGCATTAAAAAAATTGGTGCCGATAGGCATTTCAGATATAGGTGCCGATAGGCATTTCAGATATAGTTGCCGATTGGCATTTTAAAAATAGGTGCCGATAGGCATTTCAGATATAGAAACCGATAGGCATTTCAAATATAGGTGCCGATAGGCATTCCAGATATGGTTGCCGATAGGCATTTCAAATATAGGTGCTGATAAGCATTTCAGATGTAGTTTACGATAGGCATTTAAAAATAGGTGCCGATAGGCATTTCAGATATAGGTGCCGATAGGCATTTCAGATATAGTTGCCAATTGGCATTTTAAAAATAGGTGCCGATAGGCATTTCAGATATAGAAGCCGATAGGCATTTCAAATATAGGTGCCGATAGGCATTCCAGATATGGTTGCCGATAGGCATTTCAAATATAGGTGCTTATAGGCAGTTTAGATGTAGTTTCCGATAGGCATTTCAAAAATTGATGCCGATAGGTTTTTCAGATATAGGTGCCGATAGGCATTTCAGATATAGTTGCCGATTGGCATTTAAAAAACAGGTGCCGATATGCATTTCAGATATAGAGGCCGATAGGTATTTCAAATATAGGTGTCGATAGGCATTCCAGATATGGTTGCCGATAGGCATTTCAAATATAGGTGCTGATAGGCATTTCAGATGTAGTTTCCGATAGGCATTTCAAAAATAGGTGTCGATAGGCATTTCAGATATAGGTGTCGATAGGCATTTCAGATATAGGTGTCGATAGGCATTTCAGATATAGGTGTCGATAGGCATTTCAGATATAGGTGTCGATAGGCATTTCAGATATAGGTGTCGATAGGCATTTCAGATATAGGTGTCGATAGGCATTTCAGATATAGGTGTCGATAGACATTTCAGATATAGGTGCCGATAGGCATTTCAGATATAGTTGCCGATTGGCATTTTAAAAATAGGTGCCGATAGGCATTTCAGATATAGAAGCCGATAGGCATTTCAAATGTAGGTGCCGATAGGCATTCCAGATATGGTTGCCGATAGGCATTTCAAATATAGGTGCTGATAGGCATTTCAGATGTAGTTTCCGATAGGCATTTAAAAAATAGGTGTCGATAGGCATTTCAGATATAGGTGTCGATAGGCATTTCAGATATAGGTGTCGATAGGCATTTCAGATATAGGTGTCGATAGGCATTTCAGATATAGGTGTCGATAGGCATTTCAGATATAGGTGTCGATAAGCATTTCAGATATAGGTGTCGATAGGCATTTCAGATATAGGTGTCGATAGGCATTTCAGATATAGGTGTCGATAGGCATTTCAGATTTAGGTGCCGATAGGCATTTCAGATATAGTTGCCGATTGGCATTTAAAAATAGGTGCCGATAGGCATTTCAGATATAGAAGCCGATAGGCATTTCAAATATAGGTGCCGATAGGCCTTCCAGATATGGTTGCCGATAGGCATTTCAAATATAGGTGCTGATAGGCATTTCAGATGTAGTTTCCGATAGGCATTTCAAAAATAGGTGTCGATAGGCATTTCAGATATAGGTGTCGATAGGCATTTCAGATATAGGTGTCGATAGGCATTTCAGATATAGGTGTCGATAGGCATTTCAGATATAGGTGTCGATAGGCATTTCAGATATAGGTGTCGATAGGCATTTCAGATATAGGTGTCGATAGGCATTTCAGATATAGGTGCCGATAGGCATTTCAGATATAGTTGCCGATTGGCATCTAAAAATAGGTGCCGATAGGCATTTCAGATATAGAAGCCGATAGGCATTTCAAATATAGGTGCCGATAGGCATTCCAGATATGGTTGCCGATAGGCATTTCAAATATAGGTGCTGATAGGCATTTCAGATGTAGTTTCCGATAGGCATTTCAAAAATAGGTGTCGATAGGCATTTCAGATATAGGTGTCGATAGGCATTTCAGATATAGGTGTCGATAGGCATTTCAGATATAGGTGTCGATAGGCATTTCAGATATAGGTGTCGATAGGCATTTCAGATATAGGTGTCGATAGGCATTTCAGATATAGGTGTCGATAGGCATTTCAGATATAGTTGCCGATTGGCATTTTAAAAATAGGTGCCGATAGGCATTTCAGATATAGAAGCCGATAGGCATTTCAAATATAGGTGCCGATAGGCATACCAGATATGGTTGCCGATAGGCATTTCAAATATAGGTGCTGATAGGCATTTCAGATGTAGTTTCCGATAGGCATTTCAAAAATAGGTGTCGATAGGCATTTCAGATATAGGTGTCGATAGGCATTTCAGATATAGGTGTCAATAGGCATTTCAGATATAGGTGTCGATAGGCATTTCAGATATAGGTGTCGATAGGCATTTCAGATATAGGTGTCGATAGGCATTTCAGATATAGGTGTCGATAGGCATTTCAGATATAGGTGTCGATAGGCATTTCAGTTATAGGTGTCGATAGGCATTTCAGATATAGGTGCCGATAGGCATTTCAGATATAGTTGCCGATTGGCATTTTAAAAATAGGTGCCGATAGGCATTTCAGATATAGAAGCCGATAGGCATTTCAAATACAGGTGCCGATAGGCATTCCAGATATGGTTGCCGATAGGCATTTCAAATATAGGTGCTGATAGGCATTTCAGATGTAGTTTCCGATAGGCACTTCAAAAATAGGTGTCGATAGGCATATTAGATATAGGTGTCGATAGGCATTTCAGATATAGGTGTCGATAGGCATTTCAGATATAGGTGTCGATAGGCATTTCAAATAGAGGTGCCGATAGGCATTTCAGATATAGTTGCCGATTGGCATTTTAAAAATAGGTGCCGATAGGCATTTCAGATATAGAAGCCGATAGGCATTTCAAATATAGGTGCCGATAGGCATTCCAGATATGGTTGCCGATAGGCATTTCAAATATAGGTGCTGATAGGCATTTCAGATGTAGTTTCCGATAGGCACTTCAAAAATAGGTGTCGATAGGCATTTCAGATATAGGTGTCGATAGGCATTTCAGATATAGGTGTCGATAGGCATTTCAGATATAGGTGTCGATAGGCATTTCAGATAAAGGTGTCGATAGGCATTTCAGATATAGGTGTCGATAGGCATTTCAGATATAGGTACCGATAGGCATTTTAGATATAGTTGCCGATTGGCATTTTAAAAATAGGTGCCGATAGGCATTTCAGATATAGAAGCCGATAGGCATTTCAAATATAGGTGCCGATAGGCATTCCAGATATGGTTGCCGATAGGCATTTCAAATATAGGTGCTGATAGGCATTTCAGATGTAGTTTCCGATAGGCATTTCAAAAATAGGTGTCGATAGGCATTTCAGATATAGGTGTCGATAGGCATTTCAGATATAGGTGTCGATAGGCATTACAGATATAGGTGTCGATAGGCATTTCAGATACAGGTGTCGATAGGCATTTCAGATATAGGTGTCGATAGGCATTTCAGATATAGGTGTCGATAGGCATTTCAGATATAGGTGTCGATAGGCATTTCAGATATAGGTGTCGATAGGCATTTTAGATATAAGTGCCGATAGGCATTTCAGATATAGTTGCCGATTGGCATTTTAAAAATAGGTGCCGATAGGCATTTCAGATATAGAAGCCGATAGGCATTTCAAATATAGGTGCCGATAGGCATTCCAGAATTTGCCGATAGGCATTTGAAATATAGGTGCTGATAGGCATTTCAGATGTAGTTTCCGATAGGCATTTCAAAAATAGGTGTCGATAGGCATTTCAGATATAGGTGTCGATAGGCATTTCAGATATAGGTGTCGAGAAGCATTTCAGATATAGGTGTCGATAGGCATTTCAGATATAGGTGCCGATAGGCATTTCAGATATAGTTGCCGATTGGCATTTTAAAAATAGGTGCCGATAGGCATTTCAGATATAGAAGCCGATAGGCATCACAAATATAGGTGCCGATAGGCATTCCAGATATGGTTGCCGATAGGCATTTCAAATATAGGTGCTGATAGGCATTTCAGATGTAGTTTCCGATAGGCATTTCAAAAATAGGTGTCGATAGGCATTTCAGATATAGGTGTCGATAGGCATTTCAGATATAGGTGTCAATAGGCATTTCAGATATAGTTGTCGATAGGCATTTCAGATATAGGTGTCGATAGGCATTTCAGATATAGGTGTCGATAGGCATTTCAGATATAGGTGTCGATAGGCATTTCGGATATATGTGTCGATAGGCATTTCAGATATAGGTGTCGATAGGCATTTCAGATATAGGTGCCGATAGGCATTTCAGATATAGTTGCCGATTGGCATTTTAAAAATAGGTGCCGATAGGCATTTCAGATATAGAAGCCGATAGGCACTTCAAATATAGGTGCCGATAGGCATTCCAGATATGGTTGCCGATAGGCATTTCAAATATAGGTGCTGATAGGCATTTCAGATGTAGTTTCCGATAGGCATTTCAAAAATAGGTGTCGATAGGCATTTCAGATATAGGTGTCGATAGGCATTGCAGATATAGTTGCCGATTGGCAATTTAAAAATAGGTGCCGATAGGCATTTCAGATATAGAAGCCGATAGGCATTTCAAATATAGGTGCCGATAGGATTTCCAGATATGGTTGCCGATAGGCATTTCAAATATAGGTGCTGATAGGCATTTCAGATGTAGTTTCCGATAGGCATTTCAAAAATAGGTGTCGATAGGCATTTCAGATATAGGTGTCGATAGGCATTTCAGATATAGGTGTCGATAGGCATTTCAGATAGAGGTGTCGATAGGCATTTCAGATATAGGTGTCGATAGGCATTTCAGATATAGGTGTCGATAGGCATTTCAGATATAGGTGCCGATAGGCATTTCAGATATAGTTGCCGATTGGCATTTAAAAATAGGTGCCGATAGGCATTTCAGATATAGAAGCCGATAGGCATTTCAAATATAGGTGCCGATAGGCATTCCAGATATGGTTGCCGATAGGCATTTCAAATATAGGTGCTGATAGGCATTTCAGATGTAGTTTCCGATAGGCATTTCAAAAATAGGTGCCCATAGGCATTTCAGATATAGGTGCCGATAGGCATTTCAGATATAGTTGCCGATTGGCATTTTTAAAATAGGTGCCGGTAGGCATTTTAGATATAGAAGCCGATAGGCATTTCAAATGTAGATGCCGATAGGCATTCCAGATATGGTTGCCGATAGGCATTTCAAATATAAGTGCTGAAAGGCATTTCAGATGTAGTTTCCGATAGGCATTTCAAAAATTGGTGCCGATAGGCATTTCAGACATAGGTGCCGATAGGCATTTCAGATATAGTTGCCGATTGGCACTTTAAAAATAGGTGCCGATAGGCATTTCAGATATAGAAGCCGATAGGTATTTCAAATATAGGTGTCGATAGGCATTTCAGATATTGTTGCCGATAGGCATTTCAAATATTGGTGCTGATAGGCATTTCAGATGTAGTTTCCGATAGGCATTTCAAAAATAGGTGCCGATAGGCATTTCAGATATAGTTGCCGATTTGGCATTTTTTAAATAGGTGCCGATAGGCATTTTTTAAATAGGTGCCGATAGGCATTTCAGATATAGAAACCGATAGGCATTTCAAATATAGGTGCCGATAGGCATTCCAGATATAGTTGCTGATAGGCATTTCAAATATAGGTGCTGATTGGCATTTCAGATGTAGTTTCCGATAGGCATATCTAAAATTGGTGCCGATAGGCATTTCAGATATAGGTGCCGATAAGCATTTCAGATATAGTTGCCGATTGGCATTTTAAAAATAGGTGTCGATAGGCATTTCAGATATAGAAGCCGATAGGCATTTCAAATATAGGTGTCGATAGGCACTTCAGATATGGTTGCCGATAGGCATTTCAAATATAGGTGCTGATAGGCATTTCAGATGTAGTTTCCAATAGGCATTTCAAAAATAGGTGCCGATAGGCATTTCAGATATAGGTGCCGATAGGCATTTCAGATATAGTTGCCGATTGGTATTTTAAAAATAGGTGCCGATAGGCATTTTAGATGTAGTTTCCGATAGGCATTTCAAAAATAGGTGCCGATAGGCATTTCAGATATAGGTGCCGATAGGCATATCAGATATAGTTGCCGATAGGCATTTAAAATATAGGTGCCGATAGGCATTTCAAATATAGGTGTCGATAGGCATTTCAGATATAAATGCCGAAAGGCATTTCAGATATAGGTGTCGATAGGCATTTCAGATATGGTTGCCGATAGGCATTTCAAATATAGGTGCTGATAGGCATTTCAGATGTAGTTTCCGATAGGCAAATGAAAAAATAGGTGCCGATAGGCATTTCAGATATAGGTGCCGATAGGCATTTCAGATATAGTTGCCGATTGGCATTTTAAAAATAGGTGCCGTTAGGCATTTCAGATATAGAAGCCGATAGGCATTTCAAATATAGGTGCCGATAGGCATTCCAGATATGGTTGCCGATAGGCATTTCAAATATAGGTGCTGATAGGCATTTCAGATGTAGTTTCCGATAGGCATTTCAAAAATAGGTGCCGATAGGCATTTCAGATATAGGTGCCGATAGGCATTTCAGAAATAGTTGCCGATTGGCATTTTAAAAATAGGTGCCGATAGGCATTTCAGATATAGAAGCCGATAGGCATTTCAAATATAGGTGCCGATATGCATTCCAGATATGGTTGCCGATAGACATTTCAAATATAGGTGCTGATAGGCATTTCAGATGTAGTTTCCGATAGGCATTTCTAAAAGAGGTGCCGATAGGCATTTCAGATATAGGTGCCGATAGGCATTTCAGACATGGTTGCCGATTGGCATTTTAAAAATAGGTGCCGATAGGCATTTCAGATATAGAAGCCGATAGGCATTTCAAATATAGGTGCCGATAGGCATTCCAGATATGATTGCCGATAGGCATTTCAAATATAGGTGCTGATAGGCATTTCAGATGTAGTTTCCGATAGGCATTTCAAAAATAGGTGCCGATAGGCATTTCAGATATAGGTGCTGATAGGCATTTCAGATATAGTTGCCTATTGGCATTTTAAAAATAGGTGCCGATAGGCATTTCAGATATAGAAGCCGATAGGCATTTTAAATATAGGTGCCGATAGGCATTCCAGAGATGGTTGCCGATAGGCATTTCAAATATAGGTGCTGATAGGCATTTCAGATGTAGTTTCCGATAGGCATTTAAAAAATTGGTGCCGATAGGCATTTCAGATAGAGGTGCCGATAGGCATATCAGATATAGTTGCCGATAGGCATTTAAAATATAGGTGCCAATAGGCATTTCAAATATAGGTGTCGATAGGCATTCCAGATATGAATGCCGAAAGGCATTTCAGATATAGTTGCCGATTGGCATTTTAAAAATAGGTGCCGATAGGCATTTCAGATATAGAAGCCGATAGGCATTTCAAATATAGGTGCCGATAGGCATTTCATTTATGGTTGCCGATAGGCATTTCAAATATAAGTGCTGATAGGCATTTCAGATGTAGTTTCCGATAGGCATTTCAAAAATAGGTGTCGATAGGCATTTCAGATATAGGTGCCGATAGGCATTTCAGATATAGTTGCCGATTGGCATTTTAAAAATAGGTGCCGATAGGCATTTCAGATATAGAAGCCGATAGGCATTTCAAATATAGGTGCCGATAGGCATTCCAGATATGGTTGCCGATAGGCATTTCAAATATAGGTGCTGATAGGCATTTCAGATGTAGTTTCCGATAGGCATTTCAAAAATAGGTGCCGATAGGCATTTCAGATATAGGTGCCGATAGGCATTTCAGACATGGTTGCCAATTGGCATTTTATAAATAGGTGCCGATAGGCATTTCAGATATAGAAGCCGATAGGCATTTCAAATATAGGTGCCGATAGGCATTCCAGATATGGTTGCCGATAGGCATTTCAAATATAGGTGCTGATAGGCATTTCAGATGTAGTTTCCGATAGGCATTTCAAAAATAGGTGCCGATAGGCATTTCAGATATAGGTGCCGATAGGCATTTCAGATATAGTTGCCGATTGGCATTTTAAAAATAGGTGCCGATAGGCATTTCAGATATAGAAGCCGATAGGCATTTCAAATATAGGTGCCGATAGGCATTCCAGATATGGTTGCCGATAGGCATTTCAAATATAGGTGCTGATAAGCATTTCAGATGTAGTTTACGATAGGCATTTCAAAAATAGGTGCCGATAGGCATTTCAGATATAGGTGCCGATAGGCATTTCAGATATAGTTGCCAATTGGCATTTTAAAAATAGGTGCCGATAGGCATTTCAGATATAGAAGCCGATAGGCATTTCAAATATAGGTGCCGATAGGCATTCCAGATATGGTTGCCGATAAGCATTTCAAATATAGGTGCTGATAGGCATTTCAGATGTAGTTTCCGATAGGCATTAAAAAAATTGGTGCCGATAGGCATTTCAGATATAGGTGCCGATAGGCATTTCAGATATAGTTGCCGATTGGCATTTTAAAAATAAGTGCCAATAGGCATTTCAGATATAGAAACCGATAGGCATTTCAAATATAGGTGCCGATAGGCATTTCAAATATAGGTGCTGATAAGCATTTCAGATGTAGTTTACGATAGGCATTTCAAAAATAGGTGCCGATAGGCATTTCAGATATAGGTGCCGATAGGCATTTCAGATATAGTTGCCAATTGGCATTTTAAAAATAGGTGCCGATAGGCATTTCAGATATAGAAGCCGATAGGCATTTCAAATATAGGTGCCGATAGGCATTCCAGATATGGTTGCCGATAGGCATTTCAAATATAGGTGCTTATAGGCAGTTTAGATGTAGTTTCCGATAGGCATTTCAAAAATTGATGCCGATAGGTTTTTCAGATATAGGTGCCGATAGGCATTTCAGATATAGTTGCCGATTGGCATTTAAAAAACAGGTGCCGATAGGCATTTCAGATATAGAGGCCGATAGGTATTTCAAATATAGGTGTCGATAGGCATTCCAGATATGGTTGCCGATAGGCATTTCAAATATAGGTGCTGATAGGCATTTCAGATGTAGTTTCCGATAGGCATTTCAAAAATAGGTGTCGATAGGCATTTCAGATATAGGTGTCGATAGGCATTTCAGATATAGGTGTCGATAGGCATTTCAGATATAGGTGTCGATAGGCATTTCAGATATAGGTGTCGATAGGCATTTCAGATATAGGTGTCGATAGGCATTTCAGATATAGGTGTCGATAGGCATTTCAGATATAGGTGTCGATAGACATTTCAGATATAGGTGCCGATAGGCATTTCAGATATAGTTGCCGATTGGCATTTTAAAAATAGGTGCCGATAGGCATTTCAGATATAGAAGCCGATAGGCATTTCAAATATAGGTGCCGATAGGCATTCCAGATATGGTTGCCGATAGGCATTTCAAATATAGGTGCTGATAGGCTTTTTAGATGTAGTTTCCGATAGGCATTTAAAAAATAGGTGTCGATAGGCATTTCAGATATAGGTGTCGATAGGCATTTCAGATATAGGTGTCGATAGGCATTTCAGATATAGGTGTCGATAGGCATTATAGATATAGGTGTCGATAGGCATTTCAGATATAGGTGTCGATAAGCATTTCAGATATAGGTGTCGATAGGCATTTCAGATATAGGTGTCGATAGGCATTTCAGATATAGGTGTCGATAGGCATTTCAGATATAGGTGCCGATAGGCATTTCAGATATAGTTGCCGATTGGCATTTAAAAATAGGTGCCGACAGGCATTTCAGATATAGAAGCCGATAGGCATTTCAAATATAGGTGCCGATAGGCCTTCCAGATATGGTTGCCGATAGGCATTTCAAATATAGGTGCTGATAGGCATTTCAGATGTAGTTTCCGATAGGCATTTCAAAAATAGGTGTCGATAGGCATTTCAGATATAGGTGTCGATAGGCATTTCTGATATAGGTGTCGATAGGCATTTCAGATATAGGTGTCGATAGGCATTTCAGATATAGGTGTCGATAGGCATTTCAGATATAGGTGTCGATAGGCATTTCAGATATAGGTGTCGATAGGCATTTCAGATATAGGTGTCGATAGGCATTTCAGATATAGGTGTCGATAGGCATTTCAGATATAGGTGTCGATAGGCATTTCAGATATAGGTGTCGATAGGCATTTCAGATATAGTTGCCGATTGGCATCTTAAAAATAGGTGCCGATAGGCATTTCAGATATAGAAGCCGATAGGCATTTCAAATATAGGTGCCGATAGGCATTCCAGATATGGTTGCCGATAGGCATTTCAAATATAGGTGCTGATAGGCATTTCAGATGTAGTTTCCGATAGGCATTTCAAAAATAGGTGTCGATAGGCATTTCAGATATAGGTGTCGATAGGCATTTCAGATATAGGTGTCAATAGGCATTTCAGATATAGGTGTCGATAGGCATTTCAGTTATAGGTGTCGATAGGCATTTCAGATATAGGTGCCGATAGGCATTTCAGATATATTTGCCGATTGGCATTTTAAAAATAGGTGCCGATAGGCATTTCAGATATAGAAGCCGATAGGCATTTCAAATATAGGTGCCGATAGGCATTCCAGATATGGTTGCCGATAGGCATTTCAATTATAGGTGCTGATAGGCATTTCAGATGTAGTTTCCGATAGGCACTTCAAAAATAGGTGTCGATAGGCATATTAGATATAGGTGTCGATAGGCATTTCAGATATAGGTGTCGATAGGCATTTCAGATATAGGTGTCGATAGGCATTTCAAATAGAGGTGCCGATAGGCATTTCAGATATAGTTGCCGATTGGCATTTTAAAAATAGGTGCCGATAGGCATTTCAGATATAGAAGCCGATAGGCATTTCAAATATAGGTGCCGATAGGCATTCCAGATATGGTTGCCGATAGGCATTTCAAATATAGGTGCTGATAGGCATTTCAGATGTAGTTTCCGATAGGCACTTCAAAAATAGGTGTCGATAGGCATTTCAGATATAGGTGTCGATAGGCATTTCAGATATAGGTGTCGATAGGCATTTCAGATATAGGTGTCGATAGGCATTTCAGATATAGGTGTCGATAGGCATTTCAGATATAGGTGTCGATAGGCATTTCAGATAAAGGTGTCGATAGGCATTTCAGATATAGGTGTCGATAGGCATTTCAGATATAGGTACCGATAGGCATTTTAGATATAGTTGCCGATTGGCATTTTAAAAATAGGTGCCGATAGGCATTTCAGATATAGAAGCCGATAGGCATTTCAAATATAGGTGCCGATAGGCATTCCAGATATGGTTGCCGATAGGCATTTCAAATATAGGTGCTGATAGGCATTTCAGATGTAGTTTCCGATAGGCATTTCAAAAATAGGTGTCGATAGGCATTTCAGATATAGGTGTCGATAGGCATTTCAGATATAGGTGTCGATAGGCATTACAGATATAGGTGTCGATAGGCATTTCAGATATAGGTGTCGATAGGCATTTCAGATATAGGTGTCGATAGGCATTTCAGATATAGGTGTCGATAGGCATTTCAGATATAGGTGTCGATAGGCATTTCAGATATAGGTGTCGATAGGCATTTTAGATATAAGTGCCGATAGGCATTTCAGATATAGTTGCCGATTGGCATTTTAAAAATAGGTGCCGATAGGCATTTCTGATATAGAAGCCGATAGGCATTTCAAATATAGGTGCCGATAGGCATTCCAGATATGGTTGCCGATAGGCATTTGAAATATAGGTGCTGATAGGCATTTCAGATGTAGTTTCCGATAGGCATTTCAAAAATAGGTGTCGATAGGCATTTCAGATATAGGTGTCGATAGGCATTTCAGATATAGGTGTCGATAGGCATTTCAGATATAGGTGTCGATAGGCATTTCAGATATAGGTGCCGATAGGCATTTCAGATATAGTTGTCGATTGGCATTTTAAAAATAGGTGCCGATAGGCATTTCAGATATAGAAGCCGATAGGCATCACAAATATAGGTGCCGATAGGCATTCCAGATATGGTTGCCGATACTATTTCAAATATAGGTGCTGATAGGCATTTCAGATGTAGTTTCCGATAGGCATTTCAAAAATAGGTGTCGATAGGCATTTCAGATATAGGTGTCGATAGGCATTTCAGATATAGGTGTCAATAGGCATTTCAGATATAGTTGTCGATAGGCATTTCAGATATAGGTGTCGATAGGCATTTCAGATATAGGTGTCGATAGGCATTTCAGATATAGGTGTCGATAGGCATTTCGAATATAGGTGTCGATAGGCATTTCAGATATAGGTGTCGATAGGCATTTCAGATATAGGTGCCGATAGGCATTTCAGATATAGTTGCCGATTGGCATTTTAAAAATAGGTGCCGATAGGCATTTCAGATATAGAAGCCGATAGGCACTTCAAATATAGGTGCCGATAGGCATTCCAGATATGGTTGCCGATAGGCATTTCAAATATAGGTGCTGATAGGCATTTCAGATGTAGTTTTCGATAGGCATTTCAAAAATAGGTGTCGATAGGCATTTCAGATATAGGTGTCGATAGGCATTTCAGATATAGGTGTCGATAGGCATTTCAGATATAGGTGTCGATAGGCATTTCAGATATAGGTGTCGATAGGCATTTCAGATATAGGTGTCGATAGGCATTTCAGATATAGGTGCCGATAGGCATTTCAGATATAGTTGCCGATTGGCATTTTAAAAATAGGTGCCGATAGGCATTTCAGATATAGAAGCCGATAGGCATTTCAAATATAGGTGCCGATAGGCATTCCAGATATGTTTGCCGATAGGCATTTCAAATATAGGTTCTGATAGGCATTTCAGATGTAGTTTCCGATAGGCATTTCAAAAATAGGTGTCGATAGGCATTTCAGATATAGGTGTCGATAGGCATTTAAGATATAGGTGTCAATAGGCATTTCAGATATAGGTGTCGATAGGCATTTCAGATATAGGTGTCGATAGGCATTTCAGATATAGGTGTCGATAGGCATTTCAGATATAGGTGTCGATAGGCATTTCAGATATAGGTGTCGATAGGCATTTCAGATATAGGTGTCGATAGGCATTTCAGATATAGGTGCCGATAGGCATTTCAGATATAGTTGCCGATTGGCATTTTAAAAATAGGTGCCGATAGGCATTTCAGATATAGAAGCCGATAGGCATTTCAAATATAGGTGCCGATAGGCATTCCAGATATGGTTGCCGATAGGCATTTCAAATATAGGTGCTGATAGGCATTTCAGATGTAGTTTCCGATAGGCATTTCAAAAATAGGTGTCGATAGGCATTTCAGATATAGGTGTCGATAGGCATTTCAGATATAGGTGTCGATAGGCATTTCAGATATAGGTGTCGATAGGCATTTCAGATATAGGTGTCGATAGGCATTTTAGATATAGGTGTCGATAGGCATTTCAGATATAGTTGTCGATAGGCATTTCAGATATAGGTGCCGATAGGCATTGCAGATATAGTTGCCGATTGGCAATTTAAAAATAGGTGCCGATAGGTATTTCAGATATAGAAGCCGATAGGCATTTCAAATATAGGTGCCGATAGGCATTCCAGATATGGTTGCCGATAGGCATTTCAAATATAGGTGCTGATAGGCATTTCAGATGTAGTTTCCGATAGGCATTTCAAAAATAGGTGTCGATAGGCATTTCAGATATAGGTGTCGATAGGCATTTCAGATATAGGTGTCGATAGGCATTTCAGATATAGGTGTCGATAGGCATTTCAGATATAGGTGTCGATAGGCATTTCAGATATAGGTGTCGATAGGCATTTCAGATATAGATGTCTATAGGCATTTCAGATATAGGTGTCGATAGGCATTTCAGATAGAGGTGTCGATAGGCATTTCAGATATAGGTGTCGATAGGCATTTCAGATATAGGTGTCGATAAGCATTTCAGATATAGATGCTGATAGGCATTTCAGATATAGTTGCCGATTGGCATTTTAAAAATAGGTGCCGATAGGCATTTCAGATATAGAAGCCGATAGGCATTTCAAATATAGGTGCCGATAGGCATTCCAGATATGGTTGCCGATAGGCATTTCAAATATAGGTGCTGATAGGCATTTCAGATGTAGTTTCCGATAGGCATTTCAAAAATAGGTGTCGATAGGCATTTCAGATATAGGTGTCGATAGGCATTTCAGATATAGGTGTCGATAGGCATTTCAGATATAGGTGTCGATAGGCATTTCAGATATAGGTGTCGATAGGCATTTCAGATATAGGTGTCGATAGGCATTATAGATATAGGTGTCGATAGGCATTTCAGATATAGGTGTCGATAAGCATTTCAGATATAGGTGTCGATAGGCATTTCAGATATAGGTGTCGATAGGCATTTCAGATATAGGTGTCGATAGGCATTTCAGATATAGGTGCCGATAGGCATTTCAGATATAGTTGCCGATTGGCATTTAAAAATAGGTGCCGACAGGCATTTCAGATATAGAAGCCGATAGGCATTTCAAATATAGGTGCCGATAGGCCTTCCAGATATGGTTGCCGATAGGCATTTCAAATATAGGTGCTGATAGGCATTTCAGATGTAGTTTCCGATAGGCATTTCAAAAATAGGTGTCGATAGGCATTTCAGATATAGGTGTCGATAGGCATTTCTGATATAGGTGTCGATAGGCATTTCAGATATAGGTGTCGATAGGCATTTCAGATATAGGTGTCGATAGGCATTTCAGATATAGGTGTCGATAGGCATTTCAGATATAGGTGTCGATAGGCATTTCAGATATAGGTGTCGATAGGCATTTCAGATATAGGTGTCGATAGGCATTTCAGATATAGGTGTCGATAGGCATTTCAGATATAGGTGTCGATAGGCATTTCAGATATAGTTGCCGATTGGCATCTTAAAAATAGGTGCCGATAGGCATTTCAGATATAGAAGCCGATAGGCATTTCAAATATAGGTGCCGATAGGCATTCCAGATATGGTTGCCGATAGGCATTTCAAATATAGGTGCTGATAGGCATTTCAGATGTAGTTTCCGATAGGCATTTCAAAAATAGGTGTCGATAGGCATTTCAGATATAGGTGTCGATAGGCATTTCAGATATAGGTGTCAATAGGCATTTCAGATATAGGTGTCGATAGGCATTTCAGTTATAGGTGTCGATAGGCATTTCAGATATAGGTGCCGATAGGCATTTCAGATATATTTGCCGATTGGCATTTTAAAAATAGGTGCCGATAGGCATTTCAGATATAGAAGCCGATAGGCATTTCAAATATAGGTGCCGATAGGCATTCCAGATATGGTTGCCGATAGGCATTTCAATTATAGGTGCTGATAGGCATTTCAGATGTAGTTTCCGATAGGCACTTCAAAAATAGGTGTCGATAGGCATATTAGATATAGGTGTCGATAGGCATTTCAGATATAGGTGTCGATAGGCATTTCAGATATAGGTGTCGATAGGCATTTCAAATAGAGGTGCCGATAGGCATTTCAGATATAGTTGCCGATTGGCATTTTAAAAATAGGTGCCGATAGGCATTTCAGATATAGAAGCCGATAGGCATTTCAAATATAGGTGCCGATAGGCATTCCAGATATGGTTGCCGATAGGCATTTCAAATATAGGTGCTGATAGGCATTTCAGATGTAGTTTCCGATAGGCACTTCAAAAATAGGTGTCGATAGGCATTTCAGATATAGGTGTCGATAGGCATTTCAGATATAGGTGTCGATAGGCATTTCAGATATAGGTGTCGATAGGCATTTCAGATATAGGTGTCGATAGGCATTTCAGATATAGGTGTCGATAGGCATTTCAGATAAAGGTGTCGATAGGCATTTCAGATATAGGTGTCGATAGGCATTTCAGATATAGGTACCGATAGGCATTTTAGATATAGTTGCCGATTGGCATTTTAAAGATAGGTGCCGATAGGCATTTCAGATATAGAAGCCGATAGGCATTTCAAATATAGGTGCCGATAGGCATTCCAGATATGGTTGCCGATAGGCATTTCAAATATAGGTGCTGATAGGCATTTCAGATGTAGTTTCCGATAGGCATTTCAAAAATAGGTGTCGATAGGCATTTCAGATATAGGTGTCGATAGGCATTTCAGATATAGGTGTCGATAGGCATTACAGATATAGGTGTCGATAGGCATTTCAGATATAGGTGTCGATAGGCATTTCAGATATAGGTGTCGATAGGCATTTCAGATATAGGTGTCGATAGGCATTTCAGATATAGGTGTCGATAGGCATTTCAGATATAGGTGTCGATAGGCATTTTAGATATAAGTGCCGATAGGCATTTCAGATATAGTTGCCGATTGGCATTTTAAAAATAGGTGCCGATAGGCATTTCTGATATAGAAGCCGATAGGCATTTCAAATATAGGTGCCGATAGGCATTCCAGATATGGTTGCCGATAGGCATTTGAAATATAGGTGCTGATAGGCATTTCAGATGTAGTTTCCGATAGGCATTTCAAAAATAGGTGTCGATAGGCATTTCAGATATAGGTGTCGATAGGCATTTCAGATATAGGTGTCGATAGGCATTTCAGATATAGGTGTCGATAGGCATTTCAGATATAGGTGCCGATAGGCATTTCAGATATAGTTGCCGATTGGCATTTTAAAAATAGGTGCCGATAGGCATTTCAGATATAGAAGCCGATAGGCATCACAAATATAGGTGCCGATAGGCATTCCAGATATGGTTGCCGATACTATTTCAAATATAGGTGCTGATAGGCATTTCAGATGTAGTTTCCGATAGGCATTTCAAAAATAGGTGTCGATAGGCATTTCAGATATAGGTGTCGATAGGCATTTCAGATATAGGTGTCAATAGGCATTTCAGATATAGTTGTCGATAGGCATTTCAGATATAGGTGTCGATAGGCATTTCAGATATAGGTGTCGATAGGCATTTCAGATATAGGTGTCGATAGGCATTTCGAATATAGGTGTCGATAGGCATTACAGATATAGGTGTCGATAGGCATTTCAGATATAGGTGCCGATAGGCATTTCAGATATAGTTGCCGATTGGCATTTTAAAAATAGGTGCCGATAGGCATTTCAGATATAGAAGCCGATAGGCACTTCAAATATAGGTGCCGATAGGCATTCCAGATATGGTTGCCGATAGGCATTTCAAATATAGGTGCTGATAGGCATTTCAGATGTAGTTTCCGATAGGCATTTCAAAAATAGGTGTCGATAGGCATTTCAGATATAGGTGTCGATAGGCATTTCAGATATAGGTGTCGATAGGCATTTCAGATATAGGTGTCGATAGGCATTTCAGATATAGGTGTCGATAGGCATTTCAGATATAGGTGTCGATAGGCATTTCAGATATAGGTGCCGATAGGCATTTCAGATATAGTTGCCGATTGGCATTTTAAAAATAGGTGCCGATAGGCATTTCAGATATAGAAGCCGATAGGCATTTCAAATATAGGTGCCGATAGGCATTCCAGATATGTTTGCCGATAGGCATTTCAAATATAGGTTCTGATAGGCATTTCAGATGTAGTTTCCGATAGGCATTTCAAAAATAGGTGTCGATAGGCATTTCAGATATAGGTGTCGATAGGCATTTAAGATATAGGTGTCAATAGGCATTTCAGATATAGGTGTCGATAGGCATTTCAGATATAGGTGTCGATAGGCATTTCAGATATAGGTGTCGATAGGCATTTCAGATATAGGTGTCGATAGGCATTTCAGATATAGGTGTCGATAGGCATTTCAGATATAGGTGTCGATAGGCATTTCAGATATAGGTGCCGATAGGCATTTCAGATATAGTTGCCGATTGGCATTTTAAAAATAGGTGCCGATAGGCATTTCAGATATAGAAGCCGATAGGCATTTCAAATATAGGTGCCGATAGGCATTCCAGATATGGTTGCCGATAGGCATTTCAAATATAGGTGCTGATAGGCATTTCAGATGTAGTTTCCGATAGGCATTTCAAAAATAGGTGTCGATAGGCATTTCAGATATAGGTGTCGATAGGCATTTCAGATATAGGTGTCGATAGGCATTTCAGATATAGGTGTCGATAGGCATTTCAGATATAGGTGTCGATAGGCATTTCAGATATAGGTGTCGATAGGCATTTCAGATATAGTTGTCGATAGGCATTTCAGATATAGGTGCCGATAGGCATTGCAGATATAGTTGCCGATTGGCAATTTAAAAATAGGTGCCGATAGGCATTTCAGATATAGAAGCCGATAGGCATTTCAAATATAGGTGCCGATAGGCATTCCAGATATGGTTGCCGATAGGCATTTCAAATATAGGTGCTGATAGGCATTTCAGATGTAGTTTCCGATAGGCATTTCAAAAATCGGTGTCGATAGGCATTTGAGATATAGGTGTCGATAGGCATTTCAGATATAGGTGTCGATAGGCATTTCAGATATAGGTGTCGATAGGCATTTCAGATATAGGTGTCGATAGGCATTTCAGATATAGGTGCCGATAGGCATTTCAGATATAGTTGCCGATTGGCATTTTAAAAATAGGTGCCGATAGGCATTTCAGATATAGAAGCCGATAGGCATTTCAAATATAGGTGCCGATAGGCATTCCAGATATGGTTGCCGATAGGCATTTCAAATATAGGTGCTGAGGGGCATTTCAGATGTAGTTTCCGATAGGCATTTCAAAAATTGGTGCCCATAGGCATTTCAGATATAGGTGCCGATAGGCATTTCAAATATAGGTGCTGAGAGGCATTTCAGATGTAGTTTCCGATAGGCATTTCAAAAATTGGTGCCCATAGGCATTTCAGATATAGGTGCTGATAGGCATATCAGATATAGTTGCCGATAGGCATTTAAAATATAGGTGCCGATAGGCATTACAAATATAGCTGTCGATAGGCATTTCAGATCCTAATGCCGAAAGGCATTTCAGATATAGGTGCCGATAGGCATTTGTGATGTGGTTGCCGATAGGCATTTCAAATATAGGTGCTGATAAGCATTTCAGATGTAGTTTCCGATAGGCATTTCAAAAATAGGTGCCGATAGGCATATCAGATATAGGTGCCGATAGGCATTTTAGATATAGATGACGATTGGCATTTTAAAAATAGGTGCCGATAGGCATTTCAGATATAGTTACCGATTGGCATTTTAAAAATATATGCCGATAGGCATTTCAGATATAGAAGCCGATAGGTATTTCAAATATAGGTGTCGATAGGCATTTCAGATATAGTTGCCGATAGGCATCTCAAATAGTGGTGCTAATAGGCATTTCAGCTGTAGTTTCCGATAGGCATTTTAAATATAGGTGCCGATAGGCATTTCAGATATAGGTGCCGATAGGCCTTTCAGATATAGAAGCCGATAGGCATTTCAAATATAGGTGCTGATAGGTATTTCAGATGTAGTTTCCGATAGGCATTTCAAAAATTGGTGCCGATAGGCATTTCAGATATAGGTGCCGATAGGCATTTCAGATATAGTTGCCGATTGGCATTTTAAAAATAGGTGCCGATAGGCATTTCAGATATAGAAGCCGATAGGTATTTCAAATATAGGTGTCGATAGGCATTTCAGATATGGTTGCCGATAGGCATTTCAAATATAGGTGCTGATAGGCATTTCAGATGTAGTTTCCGATAGGCATTTCAAAAATAGGTGCCGATAGGCATTTCAGATATAGGTGCCGATAGGCATTTCAGATATAGTTGCCGATTGGCATTTTAAAAATAGGTGCCGATAGGCATTTTAGATGTAGTTTCGGATAGGCATTTCAAAAATAGGTGCCGATAGGCATTTCAGATATAGGTGCCGATAGGCATATCAGATATAGTTGCCGATAGGCATTTAAAATATAGGTGCCGATAGGCATTTCAATTATAGGTGTCGATAGGCATTTCAGATATAAATGCCGAAAGGCATTTCAGATATAGGTGCCGATAGGCATTTCTGATGTGGTTGCCGATAGGCATTTCAAATATAGGTGCTGATAGGCATTTCAGATGTAGTTTCTGATAGGCATTTCAAAAATAGGTGCCGATAGGCATTTCAGATATAGGTGCCGATAGGCATTTCAGATATAGTTGCCGATTGGCATTTTAAAAATAGGTGCCGATAGGCATTTCAGATATAGAAGCCGATAGGCATTTCAAATATAGGTGCCGATAGGCATTCCAAATATGGTTGCCGATAGGCATTTCAAATATAGGTGCTGATAGGCATTTCAGATGTAGTTTCCGATAGGCATTTCAAAAATTGGTGCCGATAGGCATTTCAGATATAGGTGCCGATAGGCATTTAAGATATAGTTGCCGATTGGCATTTTAAACATAGGTGCCGATAGGCATTTCAGATATAGAAGCCTATGGTATTTCAAATATAGGTGTCGATAGGCATTTCAGATATGGTTGCCGATAGGCATTTCAAATATAGGTGCTAATAGGCATTTCAGATGTAGTTTCCGATAGGCATTTCAAAAACAGGTGCCGATAGGCATTTCAGATATAGGTGCCGATAGGCATTTCAGATATAGGTGCCGATAGGCATTTCAGATATAGTTGCCGATTGGCATTTTAAAAATAGGTGCCGATAGGCATTTCAGATATAGAAGCCTATGGTATTTCAAATATAGGTGTCGATAGGCATTTCAGATATGGTTGCCGATAGGCATTTCAAATATAGGTGCTAATAGGCATTTCAGATGTAGTTTCCGATAGGCATTTCAAAAATAGGTGCCGATAGGCATTTCAAATATAGGTGCCGATAGGCATATCAGATATAGTTGCCGATGGGCATATAAAATATAGGTGCCGATAGGCATTTCAAATATAGGTGTCGATAGGCATTTCAGATATAAATGCCGAATGGCATTTCAGATATAGGTGCCGATAGGCATTTCTGATGTGGTTGCCGATAGGCATTTCAAATATAGGTGCTGATAGGCATTTCAGATGTAGTTTCCGATAGGCATTTCAAAAATACGTGCCGATAGGCATTTCAGATATAGGTGCCGATAGGCATTTCAGATATAGTTACCGATTGGCATTTTAAAAATAGGTGCCGATAGGCATTTCAGATATAGAAGCCAATAGGCATTTCAAATATAGGTGCCGATAGGCATTCCAGATATGGTTGCCGATAGGCATTTCAAATATAGGTGTCGATAAGCATTTCAGATATAAATGCCGAAAGGCATTTCAGATATAGGTGCCGATAGGAATTTCTGATGTGGTTGCCGATAGGCATTTCAAATATAGGTGCTGATAGGCATTTCAGATGTAGTTTCCGATAGGCATTTCAAAAATACGTGCCGATAGGCATTTCAGATATAGGTGCCGATAGGCATTTCAGATATAGTTACCGATTGGCATTTTAAAAATAGGTGCCGATAGGCATTTCAGATATAGAAGCCAATAGGCATTTCAAATATAGGTGCCGATAGGCATTCCAGATATGGTTGCCGATAGGCATTTCAAATATAGGTGTCGATAAGCATTTCAGATATAAATGCCGAAAGGCATTTCAGATATAGGTGCCGATAGGAATTTCTGATGTGGTTGCCGATAGGCATTTCAAATATAGGTGCCGATAGGCATTCCAGATATAGTTGCCGATAGGCATTTCAAATATAAGTGCTGAAAGGCATTTCAGATGTAGTTTCCGATGGGCATTTCAAAAATTGGTGCCGATAGGCATTTCAGATATAGGTGCCGATAGGCATTTCAGATATAGTTGCCGATTGGAATTTTAAAAATAGGTGCCGATAGGCATTTCAGATATAGAAGCCGATAGGCATTTCAAATATAGGTGCCGATAAGCATTCCAGATATGGTTGCCGATAGGCATTTCAAATATTGGTGCTGATAGGCATTTCATATGTAGTTCCTGATAGGCATTTCAAAAATTGGTGCCGATAGGCATTTCAGATGTAGGTGCCGATAGGCATTTCAGATGTAGGTGCCGATAGGCATTTCAGATATAGTTGCCGATTGGCATTTTAAAAATAGGTGCCGATAGGCATTTCAGATAAAGAAGCCGATAGGCATTTTAAATATAGGTGCCGATAGGCATTCCGGATATGGTTGCCGATAGGAATTTCAAATATAGGTGCTGATAGGCATTTTAGATGTAGTTTCCGATAGGCATTTCAAAAATAGGTGCCGATAGGCTTTTTAGATATAGGTGCTGATAGGCATTTCAGATATAGAAGCCGATAGGCATTTCAAATATAGGTGCCGATAGGCATTCTAGATATGGTTGCCGATAGGCATTTCAAATATAGGTGCTGATAGGCATTTCAGATGTAGTTTCCGATAGGCATTTCAAAAATAGGTGCCGATAGGCATTTCAGATATAGGTGTCGATAGGCATTTCAGATATAGTTGCCGATTGGCATTTTTAAAATAGGTGCCGGTAGGCATTTCAGATATAGAAGCCGATAGGCATTTCAAATGTAGGTGCCGATAGGCATTCCAGATATGGTTGCCGATAGACATTTCAAATATAAGTGCTGAAAGGCATTTCAGATGTAGTTTCCGATAGGCATTTCAAAAATTTGTGCCGATAGGCATTTTAGATATAGGTGCCGAGAGGCATTTCAGATATAGTTGCCGATTGGCATTTTAAAAATAGGTGCCGATAGGCATTTCAGATATAGAAGCCGATAGGTATTTCAAATATAGGTGTCGATAGGCATTTCAGATATGGTTGCCGATAGGCATTTCAAATATAGGTGCTGATAGGCATTTCAGATATAGGTGCCGATAGGCATATCAGATATAGTTGCCGATAGGCATTTATAAATATAGGTGCCGATAGGCATTTCAAATATAGGTGTCGATAGGCATTTCAGATATATATGCCGAAAGGCATTTCAGATATAGGTGCCGATAGGCATTTCTGATGTGGTTGCCGATAGGCATTTCAAATATAGGTGCTGATAGGCATTTCAGATGCAGTTTTCGATAGGCATTTCAAAAATAAGTGCCGATAGGCATTTCAGATATAGGTGCCGATAGACACTTCAGATATAGTTGCCGATTGGCATTTAAAAAATCGGTGCCGATAGGCATTTCAGATATAGAAGCCGATAGGCAATTCAAATATAGGTGCCGATAGGCATTCCAGATATGGTTGCCGATAGGCATTTCAAAAGTAGGTGCTGATAGGCATTTCAGATGTAGTTTCCGATAGGCATTTCAAAAATTGGTGCCGATAGGCATTTCAGTTATAGGTGCCGAAAGGCATTTCAGATATAGTTGCCGATTGGCATTTTAAAAATAGGTGCCGATACGCATTTCAGATAGAGAAGCCGATAGGTATTTCAAATATAGGTGTCGATAGGCATTTCAGATATGGTTGCCGATAGGCATTTCAAATATTGGTGCTGATAGGCATTTCAGATGTAGTTTCCGATAGGCATTTCATAAATAGGTGCAGATAGGCATTTCAGATATAGGTGCCGATAGGCATTACAGATACAGTTGCCGATTGGCATTTTAAAAATAGGTGCCGTTAGGCATTTCAGATATAGAAGCCGATAGGCATTTCAAATATAGGTGCCGATAGGCATTTTAGATATGGTTGCCGGCAGGCATTTCAAATATAGGTGCTGATAGGTATTTCAGATGTAATTTCCGATAGGCATTTCAAAAATAGGTGCCGATAGGAAATTCAGATATAGGTGCCGATAGGCATTTCAGGTATAGTTGCCGATTGGCATTTTAAAAATGGGTGCCGATAGGCATTTCAGATATAGAAGTCGATAGGCATTTCAAATATAGGTGCTGATAGGCATTTCAGATGTAGTTTCCGATAGGCATTTCAAAAATAGGTGCGGATAGGCATTTCAGATATAGGTGCCGATAGGCATTTCAGATATAGAAGCCGATAGGTATTTCAAATATAGGTGTCGATAGGCATTTCAGATATGGTTGCCGATAGGCATTTCAAATATTGGTGCTGATAGGCATTTCAGATATAGTTTCCGATAGGCATTTCAAAAATAGGTGCCGATAGGCATTTCAGATATAGGTGCCGATAGGCATTACAGACATAGTTGCCGATTGGCATTTTAAAAATATGTGCCAAAAGGCATTTCAGATATAGAAGCCGATAGGCATTTCAAATATAGGTGCCGATAGGCATTCCAGATATGGTTGCTGATAGGCATTTTAAATATAGGTGCTGATAGGCATTTCAGATGTAGTTTCCGATAGGCATTTCAAAAATTGGTGCCGATAGGCATTTTAGATATAGGTGCCGATAGGCATTTCAGATATAGTTGCCGATTGGCATTTTAAAAATAGGTGCCGATAGGCATTTCAGATTTAGATGCCGATAGGCATTTCAAATATAGATGCGGATAAGCATTCCAGATATGGTTGCCGATAGGCATTTCAAATATAGGTGCTGATAGGCATTTCAGATGTAGTTTCCCATAGGCATTTCAAAAATTGGTGCCGATAGGCATTTCAGATATAGGTGCCGATAGGCATTTCAGATATAGTTGCCGATTGGCATTTTAAAAATAGGTGCCGATGGGCATTTCAGATATAGAAGCCGATAGGCATTTTAAATATAGGTGCCGATAGGCATTCCGGATATGGTTGCCGATAGGAATTTCAAATATAGGTGCTGATAGGCATTTTAGATGTAGTTTCCGATAGGCATTTCAAAAATAGGTGCCGATAGGCATTTTAGATATAGGTGCCGATAGGCATTTCAGATATAGAAGCCGATAGGCATTTCAAATATAGGTGCCGATAGGCATTCCAGATATGGTTGCCGATAGGCATTTCAAATATAGGTGCTGATAGGCATTTCAGATGTAGTTTCCGATAGGCATTTCAAAAATAGGTGCCCATAGGCATTTCAGATATAGGTGCCGATAGGCATTTCAGATATAGTTGCCGATTGGCATTTTTAAAATAGGTGCCGGTAGGCATTTCAGATATAGAAGCCGATAGGCATTTCAAATGTTGATGCCGATAGGCATTCAAGATATGGTTGCCGATAGGCATTTCAAATATAAGTGCTGAAAGGCATTTCAGATGTAGTTTCCGATAGGCATTTCAAAAATTGGTGCCGATAGGCATTTCAGATATAGGTGCCGATAGGCATTTCAGATATAGTTGCCGATTGGCACTTTAAAAATAGGTGCCGATAGGCATTTCAGATATAGAAGCCGATAGGTATTTCAAATATAGGTGTCGATAGGCATTTCAGATATTGTTGCCGATAGGCATTTCAAATATTGGTGCTGATAGGCATTTCAGATGTAGTTTCCGATAGGCATTTCAAAAATAGGTGCCCATAGGCATTTCAGATATAGGTGCCGATAGGCATTTCAGATATAGTTGCCGATTGGCATTTTTAAAATAGGTGCCGGTAGGCATTTCAGATATAGAAGCCGATAGGCATTTCAAATGTTGATGCCGATAGGCATTCAAGATATGGTTGCTGATAGGCATTTCAAATATAGGTGCTGATTGGCATTTCAGATGTAGTTTCCGATAGGCATTTCTAAAATTGGTGCCGATAGGCATTTCAGATATAGGTGCCGATAAGCATTTCAAATATAGTTGCCGATTGGAATTTTAAAAATAGGTGTCGATAGGCATTTCAGATATAGAAGCCGATAGGCATTTCAAATATAGGTGTCGATAGGCACTTCAGATATGGTTGCCGATAGGCATTTCAAATATAGGTGCTGATAGGCATTTCAGATGTAGTTTCCAATAGGCATTTCAAAAATAGGTGCCGATAGGCATTTCAGATATAGGTGCCGATAGGCATTTCAGATATAGTTGCCGATTGGTATTTTAAAAATAGGTGCCGATAGGCATTTTAGATGTAGTTTCCGATAGGCATTTAAAAAATAGGTGCCGATAGGCATTTCAGATATAGGTGCCGATAGGCATATCAGATATAGTTGCCGATAGGCATTTAAAATATAGGTGCCGATAGGCATTTCAAATATAGGTGTCGATAGGCATTTCAGATATAAATGCCGAAAGGCATTTCAGATATAGGTGCCGATAGGCATTTCTGATGTGGTTGCCGATAGGCATTTCAAATATAGGTGCTGATAGGCATTTTAGATGTAGTTTTCGATAGGTATTTCAAAAATTGATGCCGATAGGCATTTCAGATATAGGTGCCGATAGACACTTCTGATATAGTTGCCGATTGGCATTTAAAAAATAGGTGCCGATAGGCATTTCAGATATAGAAGCCGATAGGCATTTCAAATATAGGTGCCGATAGGCATTCCAGCTATGGTTGCCGATAGGCATTTCAAATATAGGTGCTGATAGGCATTTCAGATGTAGTTTCCGATAGGCAAATGAAAAAATAGGTGCCGATAAGCATTTCAGATATAGGTGCCGATAGGCATTTCAGATATAGTTGCCGATTGGCATTTTAAAAATAGGTGCCGATAGGCATTTCAGATATAGAAGCCGATAGGCATTTCAAATATAGGTGCCGATAGGCATTCCAGATATGGTTGCCGATAGGCATTTCAAATATAGGTGCTGATAGGCATTTCAGATGTAGTTTCCGATAGGCATTTCAAAAATAGGTGTCGATAGGCATTTCAGATATAGGTGCCGATAGGCATTTCAGATATAGTTGCCGATTGGCATTTTAAAAATAGGTGCCGATAGGCATTTCAGATATAGAAGCCGATAGGCATTTCAAATATAGGTGCCGATAGGCATTCCAGATATGGTTGCCGATAGGCATTTCAAATATAGGTGCTGATAGGCATTTCAGATGTAGTTTCCGATAGGCATTTCAAAAAGAGGTGCCGATAGGCATTTCAGATATAGGTGCCGATAGGCATTTCAGACATGGTTGCCGATTGGCATTTTAAAAATAGGTGCCGATAGGCATTTCAGATATAGAAGCCGATAGGCATTTCAAATATAGGTGCCGATAGGCATTCCAGATATGATTGCCGATAGGCATTTCAAATATAGGTGCTGATAGGCATTTCAGATGTAGTTTCCGATAGGCATTTCAAAAATAGGTGCCGATAGGCATTTCAGATATAGGTGCTGATAGGCATTTCAGATATAGTTGCCTATTGGCATTTTAAAAATAGGTGCCGATAGGCATTTCAGATATAGAAGCCGATAGGCATTTTTAATATAGGTGCTGATAGGCATTCCAGAGATGGTTGCCGATAGGCATTTCAAATATAGGTGCTGATAGGCATTTCAGATGTAGTTTCCGATAGGCATTTAAAAAATTGGTGCCGATAGGCATTTCAGATAGAGGTGCCGATAGGCATATCAGATATAGTTGCCGATTGGCATTTTAAAAATAGGTGCCGATAGGCATTTCAGATATAGAAGCCGATAGGCATTTCAAATATAGGTGCCGATAGGCATTCCATTTATGGTTGCCGATAGGCATTTCAAATATAAGTGCTGATAGGCATTTCAGATGTAGTTTCCGATAGGCATTTCAAAAATAGGTGTCGATAGGCATTTCAGATATAGGTGCCGATAGGCATTTCAGATATAGTTGCCGATTGGCATTTTAAAAATAGGTGCCGATAGGCATTTCAGATATAGAAGCCGATAGGCATTTCAAATATAGGTGCCGATAGGCATTCCAGATATGGTTGCCGATAGGCATTTCAAATATAGGTGCTGATAGGCATTTCAGATGTAGTTTCCGATAGGCATTTCAAAAATAGGTGCCGATAGGCATTTCAGATATAGGTGCCGATAGGCATTTCAGACATGGTTGCCGATTGGCATTTTAAAAATAGGTGCCGATAGGCATTTCAGATATAGAAGCCGATAGGCATTTCAAATATAGGTGCCGATAGGCATTCCAGATATGGTTGCCGATAGGCATTTCAAATATAGGTGCTGATAGGCATTTCAGATGTAGTTTCCGATAGGCATTTCAAAAATAGGTGTCGATAGGCATTTCAGATATAGGTGTCGATAGGCATTTCAGATATAGGTGTCGATAGGCATTTCAGATATAGGTGTCGATAGGCATTTCAGATATAGGTGTCGATAGGCATTTCAGATATAGGTGTCGATAGGCATTTCAGATATAGGTGTCGATAGGCATTTCAGATATAGGTGTCGATAGGCATTTCAGATATAGGTGCCGATAGGCATTTCAGATATATTTGCCGATTGGCATTTAAAAATAGGTCCCGATAGGCATTTCAGATATAGAAGCCGATAGGCATTTCAAATATAGGTGCCGATAGGCATTCCAGATATGGTTGCCGATAGGCATTTCAAATATAGGTGCAGATAGGCATTTTAGATGTAGTTTCCGATAGGCATTTCAAAAATAGGTGTCGAAAGGCATTTCAGATATAGGTGTCGATAGGCATTTCAGATGTAGGTGTCGATAGGCATTTCAGATATAGGTGTCGATAGGCATTTCAGATATAGGTGTCGATAGGCATTTCAGATATAGGTGTCGATAGGCATTTCAGATATAGGTGTCGATAGGCATTTCAGATATATGTGTCGATAGGCATTTCAGATATAGGTGCCGATAGGCATTTCAGATATAGTTGCCGATTGGCATTTTAAAAATAGGTGTCGATAGGCATTTCAGATATAGAAGCCGATAGGCATTTCAAATATAGGTGCCGATAGGCATTCCAGCTATGGTTGCCGATAGGCATTTCAAATATAGGTGCTGATAGGCATTTCAGATGTAGTTTCCGATAGGCATTTCAAAAATAGGTGTCGATAGGCATTTCAGATATAGGTGTCGATAGGCATTTCAGATATAGGTGTCGATAGGCATTTCAGATATAGGTGTCGATAGGCATTTCAGATATAGGTGTCGATAGGCATTTCAGATATAGGTGTCGATAGGCATTTCAGATATAGGTGTCGATAGGCATTTCAGATATAGGTGTCGATAGGCATTTCAGATATAGGTGCCGATAGGCATTTCGGATATAGTTGCCGATTGGCATTTTAAAAATAGGTGCCGATAGGCATTTCAGATATAGAAGCCGATAGGCATTTCAAATATAGGTGCCGATAGGCATTCTAGAGATGGTTGCCGATAGGCATTTCAAATATAGGTGCTGATAGGCATTTCAGATGTAGTTTCCGATAGGCATTTAAAAAATTGGTGCCGATAGGCATTTCAGATAGAGGTGCCGATAGGCATATCAGATATAGTTGCCGATAGGCATTTAAAATATAGGTGCCAATAGGCATTTCAAATATAGGTGTCGATAGGCATTTCAGATATAAATGCCGAAAGGCATTTCAGATATAGTTGCCGATTGGCATTTTAAAAATAGGTGCCGATAGGCATTTCAGATATAGAAGCCGATAGGCATTTCTAATATAGGTGCCGATAGGCATTCCATTTATGGTTGCCGATAGGCATTTCAAATATAAATGCTGATAGGCATTTCAGATGTAGTTTCTGATAGGCATTTCAAAAATAGGTGTCGATAGGCATTTCAGATATAGGTGCCGATAGGCATTTCAGATATAGTTGCCGATTGGCATTTTAAAAATAGGTGCCGATAGGCATTTCAGATATAGAAGCCGATAGGCATTTCAAATATAGGTGCCGATAGGCATTCCAGATATGGTTGCCGATAGGCATTTCAAATATAGGTGCTGATAGGCATTTCAGATGTAGTTTCCGATAGGCATTAAAAAAATTGTTGCCGATAGGCATTTCAGATATAGGTGCCGATAGGCATTTCAGATATAGTTGCCGATTGGCATTTTAAAAATAGGTGCCGATAGGCATTTCAGATATAGAAGCCGATAGGCATTTCAAATATAGGTGCCGATAGGCATTCCAGATATGGTTGCCGATAGGCATTTCAAATATAGGTGCTGATAGGCATTTCAGATGTAGTTTCCGATAGGCATTTCAAAAAGAGGTGCCGATAGGCATTTCAGATATAGGTGCCGATAGGCATTTCAGACATGGTTGCCGATTGGCATTTTAAAAATAGGTGCCGATAGGCATTTCAGATATAGAAGCCGATAGGCATTTCAAATATAGGTGCCGATAGGCATTCCAGATATGATTGCCGATAGGCATTTCAAATATAGGTGCTGATAGGCATTTCAGATGTAGTTTCCGATAGGCATTTCAAAAATAGGTGCCGATAGGCATTTCAGATATAGGTGCTGATAGGCATTTCAGATATAGTTGCCTATTGGCATTTTAAAAATAGGTGCCGATGGCATTTCAGATATAGAAGCCGATAGGCATTTTAAATATAGGTGCTAATAGGCATTCCAGAGATGGTTGCCGATAGGCATTTCAAATATAGGTGCTGATAGGCATTTCAGATGTAGTTTCCGATAGGCATTTAAAAAATTGGTGCCGATAGGCATTTCAGATAGAGGTGCCGATAGGCATATCAGATATAGTTGCCGATAGGCATTTAAAATATAGGTGCCAATAGGCATTTCAAATATAGGTGTCGATAGGCATTTCAGATATGAATGCCGAAAGGCATTTCAGATATAGTTGCCGATTGGCATTTTAAAAATAGGTGCCGATAGGCATTTCAGATATAGAAGCCGATAGGCATTTCAAATATAGGTGCCGAGAGGCATTCCATTTATGGTTGCCGATAGGCATTTCAAATATAAGTGCTGATAGGCATTTCAGATGTAGTTTCCGATAGGCATTTCAAAAATAGGTGTCGATAGGCATTTTAGATATAGGTGCCGATAGGCATTTCAGATATAGTTGCCGATTGGCATTTTAAAAATAGGTGTCGATAGGCATTTCAGATATAGAAGCCGATAGGCATTTCAAATATAGGTGCCGATAGGCATTCCAGCTATGGTTGCCGATAGGCATTTCAAATATAGGTGCTGATAGGCATTTCAGATGTAGTTTCCGATAGGCATTTCAAAAATAGGTGTCGATAGGCATTTCAGATATAGGTGTCGATAGGCATTTCAGATATAGGTGTCGATAGGCATTTCAGATATAGGTGTCGATAGGCATTTCAGATATAGGTGTCGATAGGCATTTCAGATATAGGTGTCGATAGGCATTTCAGATATAGGTGTCGATAGGCATTTCAGATATAGGTGTCGTTAGGCATTTCAGATATAGGTGCCGATAGGCATTTCGGATATAGTTGCCGATTGGCATTTTAAAAATAGGTGCCGATAGGCATTTCAGATATAGAAGCCGATAGGCATTTCAAATATAGGTGCCGATAGGCATTCTAGAGATGGTTGCCGATAGGCATTTCAAATATAGGTGCTGATAGGCATTTCAGATGTAGTTTCCGATAGGCATTTAAAAAACTGGTGCCGATAGGCATTTCAGATAGAGGTGCCGATAGGCATATCAGATATAGTTGCCGATAGGCATTTAAAATATAGGTGCCAATAGGCATTTCAAATATAGGTGTCGATAGGCATTTCAGATATAAATGCCGAAATGCATTTCAGATATAGTTGCCGATTGGCATTTTAAAAATAGGTGCCGATAGGCATTTCAGATATAGAAGCCGATAGGCATTTCTAATATAGGTGCCGATAGGCATTCCATTTATGGTTGCCGATAGGCATTTCAAATATAAGTGCTGATAGGCATTTCAGATGTAGTTTCTGATAGGCATTTCAAAAATAGGTGTCAATAGGCATTTCAGATATAGGTGCCGATAGGCATTTCAGATATAGTTGCCGATTGGCATTTTAAAAATAGGTGCCGATAGGCATTTCAGATATAGAAGCCGATAGGCATTTCAAATATAGGTGCCGATAGGCATTCCAGATATGGTTGCCGATAGGCATTTCAAATATAGGTGCTGATAGGCATTTCAGATGTAGTTTCCGATAGGCATTAAAAAAATTGTTGCCGATAGGCATTTCAGATATAGGTGCCGATAGGCATTTCAGATATAGTTGCCGATTGGCATTTTAAAAATAGGTGCCGATAGGCATTTCAGATATAGAAGCCGATAGGTATTTCAAATATAGTGTCGATAGGCAGTTCAGATATGGTTGCCGATAGGCATTTCAAATATATGTGCTGATAGGCATTTCAAATGTAGTTTCCGATAGGCATTTCAAAAATAGGTGCCGATAGGCATTTCAGATATAGGTGCCGATAGGCATTTCAGATATAGTTGCCGATTGGCATTTTAAAAATAGGTGCCGATAGGCATTTCAGATATAGAAGCCGATAGGCATTTCAAATATAGGTGCCGATAGGCATTCCAGATATGGTTGCCGATAGGCATTTCAAATATAGGTGCTTATAGGCAGTTTAGATGTAGTTTCCGATAGGCATTTCAAAAATTGATGCCGATAGGTTTTTCAGATATAGGTGCCGATAGGCATTTCAGATATAGTTGCCGATTGGCATTTTAAAAACAGGTGCCGATAGGCATTTCAGATATAGAGGCCGATAGGTATTTCAAATATAGGTGTCGATAGGCATTTCAGATATGGTTGCCGATAGGCATTTCAAATATAGGAGCAGATAGGCATTTCAGATGTAGTTTCCGAAAGGCATTTCAAAAATAGGTGCCGATAGGCATTTCAGATATAGAAGCCGATAGGTATTTCTAATATAGGTGTCGATAGGCATTTCAGATATGGTTGCCGATAGGCATTTTAAATATAGGTGCTGATAGGCATTTCAGAAATAGTTTCCGATAGGCAAATAAAAAAATAGGTGTCGATAGGCATTTCAGATATGAATGCAGAAAGGCATTTCAGATATAGTTGCCGATTGACATTTTAAAAATAGGTGCCGATAGGCATTTCAGATATAGAAGCCGATAGGCATTTCTAATATAGGTGCCGATAGGCATTCTATTTATGGTTGCCGATAGGCATTTCAAATATAAGTGCTGATAGGCATTTCAGATGTAGTTTCTGATAGGCAATTCAAAAATAGGTGTCGATAGGCATTTCAGATATAGGTGCCGATAGGCATTTCAGATATAGTTGCCGATTGGCATTTTAAAAATAGGTGCCGATAGGCATTTCAGATGTAGAAGCCGATAGGCATTTCAAATATAGGTGCCGATAGGCATTCCAGATATGGTTGCCGATAGGCATTTCAAATATAGGTGCTGATAGGCATTTCAGATGTAGTTTCCGATAGGCATTAAAAAAATTGTTGCCGATAGGCATTTCAGATATAGGTGCCGATAGGCATTTCAGATATAGTTGCCGATTGGCATTTTAAAAATAGGTGCCGATAGGCATTTCAGATATAGAAGCCGATAGGCATTTCAAATATAGGTGCCGATAGGCATTCCAGATATGGTTGCCGATAGGCATTTCAAATATAGGTGCTGATAAGCATTTCAGATGTAGTTTACGATAGGCATTTCAAAAATAGGTGCCGATAGGCATTTCAGATATAGGTGCCGATAGGCATTTCAGATATAGTTGCCAATTGGCATTTTAAAAATAGGTGCCGATAGGCATTTCAGATATAGAAGCCGATAGGCATTTCAAATATAGGTGCCGATAGGCATTCCAGATATGGTTGCCGATAGGCATTTCAAATATAGGTGCTTATAGGCAGTTTAGATGTAGTTTCCGATAGGCATTTCAAAAATTGATGCCGATAGGCATTTCAGATATAGGTGCCGATAGGCATTTCAGATATAGTGGCCGATTGGCATTTTAAAAACAGGTGCCGATAGGCATTTCAGATATAGAGGCCGATAGGTATTTCAAATATAGGTGTCGATAGGCATTTCAGATATGGTTGCCGATAGGCATTTCAAATATAGGAGCAGATAGGCATTTCAGATGTAGTTTCCGAAAGCCATTTCAAAAATAGGTGCCGATAAGCATTTCAGATATAGGTGCCGATAGGCATTTCAGATATAGGTGCCGATAGGCATTTCAGATATAGGTGCCGATAGGCATTCTAGATATGGTTGCCGATAGGCATTTCAAATATAGGTGCTGATAGGCATTTTAGATGTAGTTTCCGATACGCATTTCAAAAATTGATGCCGATAGGCATTTAAGATATAGGTGCCGATAGGCATTTCAGATATAGTTGCCGATTGGCATTTTAAAAATAGGTGCCGATAGGCATTTCAGATATAGAAGCCGATAGGTATTTCAAATATAGGTGTCGATAGGCATTTCAGATATGATTGCCGATAGGCATTTTAAATATAGGTGCTGATAGGCATTTCAGATGTAGTTTCCGATAGGCAAATAAAAAAATAGGTGCCGATAGGCATTTCAGATATAGGTGCCGATAGGCATTTCAGATATAGTTGCCGATTGGCATTTTAAAAATAGGTGCCGATAGGCATTTTAGATGTAGTTTCCGATAGGCATTTCAAAAATAGGTGCCGATAGGCATTTCAGATATAGGTGCCGATAGGCATATCAGATATAGTTGCCGATAGGCATTTAAAATATAGGTGCCGATAGGCATTTTAAATATAGGTGTCGATAGGCATTTCAGATATGAATGCCGAAAGGGATTTCAGATATAGGTGCCGATAGGCATTTCTGATATAGGTGCCGATAGGCATTTCAGATATAGTTGCCGATTGGCATTTTAAAAATAGGTGCCGATAGGCATTTTAGATGTAGTTTCCGATAGGCATTTCAAAAATAGGTGTCGATAAGAATTTCAGATATAGGTGCCGATAGGCATTTCAGATATAGTTGCTGATTGCCATTTTAAAAATAGGTGCCGATAGGCATTTCAGATATAGAAGCAGATAGGCATTTCAAATATAGGTGCCGATAGGCATTCCAGATATGGTTGCCGATAGGCATTTCAAATATAGGTGCTGATAGGCATTTCAGATGTAGTTTCCGATAGGCATTTCAAAAATAGGTGCCGATAGGCATTTCAGATATAGGTGCCGATAGGCATATCAGATATAGTTGCCGATAGGCATTTAAAATATAGGTGCCGATAGGCATTTTAAATATAGGTATCGATAGGCATTTCAGATATGAATGCCGAAAGGCATGTCAGATATAGGTGCCGATAGGCATTTCTGATGTGGTTGCCGATAGGCATTTCAAATATAGGTGCTGATAGGCATTTCAGATGTAGTTTCCGATAGGCATTTCAAAAATAGGTGTCGATAAGAATTTCAGATATAGGTGCCGATAGGAATTTCAGATATAGTTGCCGATTGCCATTTAAAAAATAGGTGCCGATAGGCATTTTAGATATAGAAGCCGATAGGCATTTCAAATATAGGTGCCGATAGGCATTCCAGATATGGTTGCCGATAGGCATTTCAAATATAGGTGCTGATAGGCATTTCAGATGTAGTTTCCGATAGGCATTTCAAAAATAGGTGCCGATAGGCATTTCAGATATAGGTGCCGATAGGCATTTCAGACATGGTTGCCGATTGGCATTTTAAAAATAGGTGCCGATAGGCATTTCAGATATAGAAGCCGATAGGCATTTCAAATATAGGTGCCGATAGGCATTCCAGATATGGTTGCCGATAGGCATTTCAAATATAGGTGCTGATAGGCATTTCAGATGTAGTTTCCGATAGGCATTTCAAAAATAGGTGTCGATAGGCATTTCAGATATAGGTGTCGATAGGCATTTCAGATATAGGTGTCGATAGGCATTTCAGATATAGGTGTCGATAGGCATTTCAGATATAGGTGTCGATAGGCATTTCAGATATAGGTGTCGATACGCATTTCAGATATAGGTGTCGATAGGCATTTCAGATATAGGTGTCGATAGGCATTTCAGATATAGGTGCCGATAGGCATTTCAGATATAGTTGCCGATTGGCATTTTAAAAATAGGTGCCGATAGGCATTTCAGATATAGAAGCCGATAGGCATTTCAAATATAGGTGCCGATAGGCATTCCAGATATGGTTGCCGATAGGCATTTCAAATATAGGTGCTGATAGGCATTTCAGATGTAGTTTCCGATAGGCATTTCAAAAATAGGTGTCGATAGGCATTTCAGATATAGGTGTCGATAGGCATTTCAGATATAGGTGTCGATAGGCATTTCAGATATAGGTGTCGATAGGCATTTCAGATATAGGTGCCGATAGGCATTTCAGATATAGGTGTCGATAGGCATTTCAGATATAGGTGTCGATAGGCATTTCAGATATAGGTGTCGATAGGCATTTCAGATATAGGTGTCGATAGGCATTTCAGATATAGGTGTCGATAGGCATTTCAGATATAGGTGTCGATAGGCATTTCAGATATAGGTGCCGATAGGCATTTCAGATATATTTGCCGATTGGCATTTAAAAATAGGTGCCGATAGGCATTTCAGATATAGAAGCCGATAGGCATTTCAAATATAGGTGCCGATAGGCATTCCAGATATGGTTGCCGATAGGCATTTCAAATATAGGTGCTGATAGGCATTTTAGATGTAGTTTCCGATAGGCATTTCAAAAATAGGTGTCGAAAGGCATTTCAGATATAGGTGTCGATAGGCATTTCAGATATAGGTGTCGATAGGCATTTCAGATATAGGTGTCGTTAGGCATTTCAGATATAGGTGTCGATAGGCATTTCAGATATAGGTGTCGATAGGCATTTCAGATATAGGTGTCGATAGGCATTTCAGATATAGGTGTCGATAGGCATTTCAGATATAGGTGCCGATAGGCATTTCAGATATAGTTGCCGATTGGCATTTTAAAAATAGGTGTCGATAGGCATTTCAGATATAGAAGCCGATAGGCATTTCAAATATAGGTGCCGATAGGCATTCCAGCTATGGTTGCCGATAGGCATTTCAAATATAGGTGCTGATAGGCATTTCAGATGTAGTTTCCGATAGGCATTTCAAAAATAGGTGTCGATAGGCATTTCAGATATAGGTGTCGATAGGCATTTCAGATATAGGTGTCGATAGGCATTTCAGATATAGGTGTCGATAGGCATTTCAGATATAGGTGTCGATAGGCATTTCAGATATAGGTGTCGATAGGCATTTCAGATATAGGTGTCGATAGGCATTTCAGATATAGGTGCCGATAGGCATTTCAGATATAGTTGCCGATTGGCATTTTAAAAATAGGTGCCGATAGGCATTTCAGATATAGAAGCCGATAGGCATTTCAAATATAGGTGCCGATAGGCATTCCAGAGATGGTTGCCGATAGGCATTTCAAATATAGGTGCTGATAGGCATTTCAGATGTAGTTTCCGATAGGCATTAAAAAAATTGTTGCCGATAGGCATTTCAGATATAGGTGCCGATAGGCATTTCAGATATAGTTGCCGATTGGCATTTTAAAAATAGGTGCCGATAGGCATTTCAGATATAGAAGCCGATAGGCACTTCAAATATAGGTGCCGATAGGCATTCCAGATATGGTTGCCGATAGGCATTTCAAATATAGGTGCTGATAGGCATTTCAGATGTAGTTTCCGATAGGCATTTCAAAAATAGGTGTCGATAGGCATTTCAGATATAGGTGTCGATAGGCATTTCAGATATAGGTGTCGATAGGCATTTCAGATATAGGTGTCGATAGGCATTTCAGATATAGGTGTCGATAGGCATTTCAGATATAGGTGTCGATAGGCATTTCAGATATAGGTGCCGATAGGCATTTCAGATATAGTTGCCGATTGGCATTTTAAAAATAGGTGCCGATAGGCATTTCAGATATAGAAGCCGATAGGCATTTCAAATATAGGTGCCGATAGGCATTCCAGATATGTTTGCCGATAGGCATTTCAAATATAGGTTCTGATAGGCATTTCAGATGTAGTTTCCGATAGGCATTTCAAAAATAGGTGTCGATAGGCATTTCAGATATAGGTGTCGATAGGCATTTAAGATATAGGTGTCAATAGGCATTTCAGATATAGGTGTCGATAGGCATTTCAGATATAGGTGTCGATAGGCATTTCAGATATAGGTGTCGATAGGCATTTCAGATATAGGTGTCGATAGGCATTTCAGATATAGGTGTCGATAGGCATTTCAGCTATAGGTGTCGATAGGCATTTCAGATATAGGTGCCGATAGGCATTTCAGATATAGTTGCCGATTGGCATTTTAAAAATAGGTGCCGATAGGCATTTCAGATATAGAAGCCGATAGGCATTTCAAATATAGGTGCCGATAGGCATTCCAGATATGGTTGCCGATAGGCATTTCAAATATAGGTGCTGATAGGCATTTCAGATGTAGTTTCCGATAGGCATTTCAAAAATAGGTGTCGATAGGCATTTCAGATATAGGTGTCGATAGGCATTTCAGATATAGGTGTCGATAGGCATTTCAGATATAGGTGTCGATAGGCATTTCAGATATAGGTGTCGATAGGCATTTCAGATATAGGTATCGATAGGCATTTTAGATATAGGTGTCGATAGGCATTTCAGATATAGGTGTCGATAGGCATTTCAGATATAGGTGTCGATAGGCATTTCAGATATAGGTGTCGATAGGCATTTCAGATATAGGTGTCGATAGGCATTTCAGATATAGGTATCGATAGGCATTTTAGATATAGGTGTCGATAGGCATTTCGGATATAGGTGTCGATAGGCATTTCAGATATAGGTGTCGATAGGCATTTCAGATATAGGTGCCGATAGGCATTTCAGATATAGTTGCCGATTGGCATTTTAAAAATAGGTGCCGATAGGCATTTCAGATATAGAAGCCGATAGGCATTTCAAATATAGGTGCCGATAGGCATTCCAGATATGGTTGCCGATAGGCATTTCAAATATAGGTGCTGATAGGCATTTCAGATGTAGTTTCCGATAGGCATTTCAAAAATAGGTGTCGATAGGCATTTCAGATATAGGTGTCGATAGGCATTTCAGATATAGGTGCCGATAGGCATTCCAGATATGGTTGCCGATAGGCATTTCAAATATGGGTGCTGATAGGCATTTCAGATGTAGTTTCCGATAGGCTTTTCAAGAATAGGTTTCGATAGGCATTTCAGATATAGGTGTCGATAGGCATTTCAGATATAGGTGTCGATAGGCATTTCAGATATAGGTGCCGATAGGTATTTCAGATATAGTTGCCGATTGGCATTTTAAAAATAGGTGCCGATAGGCATTTCAGATATAGAAGCCGATAGGCATTTCAAATATAGGTGCCGATAGGCATTCCAGATATGGTTGCCGATAGGCATTTAAAATATAGGTGCTGATAGGCATTTCAGATGTAGTTTCCGATAGGCATTTCAAAAATAGGTGTCGATAGGCATTTCAGATATAGGTGTCGATAGGCATTTCAGATATAGGTGTCGATAGGCATTTCAGATATAGGTGTCGATAGGCATTTCAGATATAGGGGTTGATAGGCATTTCAGATATAGGTGTCGATAGGCATTTCAGATATAGGTGTCGATAGGCATTTCAGATATAGGTGTCGATAGGCATTTCAGATATAGGTGCCGATAGGCATTTCAGATATAGTTGCCGATTGGCATTTTAAAAATAGGTGCCGATAGGCATTTCAGATATAGAAGCCGATAGGCATTTCAAATATAGGTGCCGATAGGCATTCCAGATATGGTTGCCGATAGGCATTTCAAATATAGGTGCTGATAGGCATTTCAGATGTAGTTTCCGATAGGCATTTCAAAAATAGGTGTCGATAGGCATTTCAGATATAGGTGTCGATAGGCATTTCAGATATATATGTCGATAGGCATTAAAGATATAGGTGTCGATAGGCATTTCAGATATAGGTGTCGATAGGCATTTCAGATATAGGTGTCGATAGGCATTTCAGATATAGGTGTCGATAGGCATTTCAGATATAGGTGTCGATAGGCATTTCAGATATAGGTGCCGATAGGCATTTCAGATATAGTTGCCGATTGGCATTTTAAAAATAGGTGCCGATAGGCATTTCAGATATAGAAGCCGATAGGCATATCAAATATAGGTGCCGATAGGCATTTCAGATGTAGTTTCCGATAGGCATTTCAAAAATAGGTGTCGATAGGCATTTCAGATATAGGTGTCGATAGGCATTTCAGATATAGGTGTCGATAGGCATTTCAGATATAGGTGTCGATAGGCATTTCAGATATAGGTGTCGATAGGCATTTCAGATATAGGTGTCGATAGGCATTTCAGATATAGGTGCCGATAGGCATTTCAGATATAGTTGCCGATTGGCATTTAAAAAATAGGTGCCGATAGGCATTTCAGATATAGAAGCCGATAGGCATTTCAAATATAGGTGCCGATAGGCATTCCAGATATGGTTGCCAATAGGCATTTTAAATATAGGTGCTGATAGGCATTTCAGATGTAGTTTCCGATAGGCATTTCAAAAATAGGTGTCGATAGGCATTTCAGATATAGGTGTCGATAGGCATTTCAGATATAGGTGTCGATAGGCATTTCAGATATAGGTGTCGATAGGCATTTCAGATATAGGTGTCGATAGGCATTTCAGATATAGGTGTCGATAGGCATTTCAGATATAGGTGTCGATAGGCATTTCAGATATAGGTGTCGATAGGCATTTCAGATATAGGTGTCGATAGGCATTTCAGATATAGGTGCCGATAGGCATTTCAGATATAGTTGCCGATTGGCATTTTAAAAATAGGTGCCGATAGGCATTTCAGATATAGAAGCCGATAGGCATTTCAAATATAGGTGCCGATAGACATTCCAGATATGGTTGCCGATAGGCATTTCAAATATAGGTGCTGATAGGCATTTCAGATGTAGTTTCCGATAGGCATTTCAAAAATAGGTGTCGATAGGCATTTCAGATATAGGTGTCGATAGGCATTTCAGATATAGATGTCGATAGGCATTTCAGATATAGGGGTCGATAGGCATTTCAGATATAGGTGTCGATAGGCATTTCAGATATAGGTGTCGATAGGCATTTCAGATATAGGTGTCGATAGGCATTTCAGATATAGGTGTCGATAGGCATTTCAGATATCAGTGCCGATAGGCATTTCAGATATAGTTGCCGATTGGCATTTTAAAAATAGGTGCCGATAGGCATTTCAGATATAGAAGCCGATAGGTATTTCAAATATAGGTGCTGATAGGCATTTCAGATGTAGTTTCCGATAGGCATTTCAAAAATAGGTGTCGATAGGCATTTCAGATATAGGTGTCGATAGGCATTTCAGATATAGGTGTCGATAGGCATTTCAGATATAGTTGCCGATTGGCATTTTAAAAATAGTTGCCGATAGGCATTTCAGATATAGAAGCCGATAGGCATTTCAAATATAGGTGCCGATAGGCATTTTAAAAATAGGTGCCGATAGGCATTTCAGATATAGAAGCCGATAGGCATTTCAAATATAGGTGCCGATAGGCATTCCAGATATAGGTGCCGATAGGCATTTCAGATATAGTTGTCGATTGGCATTTTAAAAATAGGTGTTGATAGGCATTTCAGATATAGAAGCCGATAGGCATTTCAAATATAGGTGCCGATAGGCATTCCAGATATGGTTGCCGATAGACATTTCAAATATAGGCGCTGATAGGCATTTCAGATGTAGTTTCCGATAGGCATTTCAAAAATAGGTGTCGATAGGCATTTCAGATATAGGTGTCGATAGGCATTTCAGATATAGGTGTCGATAGGCATTTCAGATATAGGTGTCGATAGGCATTTCAGATATAGGTGTCGATAGGCATTTCAGATATAGGTGTCGATAGGCATTTCAGATATAGGTGTCGATAGGCATTTCAGATATAGGTGTCGATAGGCATTTCAGATATATGTGTCGATAGGCATTTTAGATATAGGTGCCGATAGGCATTTCAGATATAGCTGTCGATAGGCATTTCAGATATAGGTGTCGATAGGCATTTCAGATATAGGTGTCGATAGGCATTTCAGATATAGGTGTCGATAGGCATTTCAGATATAGGTGTGAATAGGCATTTCAGATATAGGTGCCGATAGGCATTTCAGATATAGTTGCCGATTGGCATTTTAAAAATAGGTGCCGATAGGCATTTCAGATATAGAAGCCGATAGGCATTTCAAATATAGGTGCCGATAGGCATTTCAGATGTAGTTTCCGATAGGCATTTCAAAAATAGGTGTCGATAGGCATTTCAGATATAGGTGTCGATAGGCATTTCAGATATAGGTGTCGATAAGCATTTCAGATATAGGTGTCGATAGGCATTTCAGATATAGGTGTCGATAGGCATTTCAGATATAGGTGTCGATAGGCATTTCAGATATAGTTGTCGATAGGCATTTCAGATATAGGTGTCGATAGGCATTTCAGATATAGGTGCCGATAGGCATTTCAGATATAGTTGCCGATTGGCATTTTAAAAATAGGTGCCGATAGGCATTTCAGATATAGAAGCCGATAGGCATTTCAAATATAGGTGCCGATAGGCATTCCAGATATGGTTGCCGATAGGCATTTTAAATATAGGTGCTGATAGGCATTTCAGATGTAGTTTCCGATAGGCATTTCAAAAATAGGTGTCGATAGGCATTTCAGATATAGGTGTCGATAGGCATTTCAGATATAGGTGTCGATAGGCATTTCAGATATAGGTGTCGATAGGCATTTCAGATATAGGTGTCGATAGGCATTTCAGATATAGGTGTCGATAGGCATTTCAGATATAGGTGTCGATAGGGATTTCAGATATAGGTGTCGATAGGCATTTCAGATATAGGTGTCGATAGGCATTTCAGATATAGGTGCCGATAGGCATTTCAGATATAGTTGCCGATTGGCATTTTAAAAATAGGTGCCGATAGGCATTTCAGATATAGAAGCCGATAGGCATTTCAAATATAGGTGCCGATAGACATTCCAGATATGGTTGCCGATAGGCATTTCAAATATAGGTGCTGATAGGCATTTCAGATGTAGTTTCCGATAGGCATTTCAAAAATAGGTGTCGATAGGCATTTCAGATATAGGTGTCGATAGGCATTTCAGATATAGATGTCGATAGGCATTTCAGATATAGGGGTCGATAGGCATTTCAGATATAGGTGTCGATAGGCATTTCAGATATAGGTGTCGATAGGCATTTCAGATATAGGTGTCGATAGGCATTTCAGATATAGGTGTCGATAGGCATTTCAGATATAGGTGCCGATAGGCATTTCAGATATAGTTGCCGATTGGCATTTTAAAAATAGGTGCCGATAGGCATTTCAGATATAGAAGCCGATAGGCATTTCAAATATAGGTGCCGATAGGCATTCCAGATATGGTTGCCGATAGGCATTTCAAATATAGGTGCTTATAGGCATTTCAGATGTAGTTTCCGATAGGCATTTCAAAAATAGGTGTCGATAGGCATTTCAGATATAGGTGTCGATAGGCATTTCAGATATAGGTGTCGATAGGCATTTCAGATATAGGTGTCGATAGGCATTTCAGATATAGGTGTCGATAGGCATTTCAGATATAGGTGTCGATAGGCATTTCAGATATAGGTGTCGATAGGCATTTCAGATATAGGTGTCGATAGGCATTTCAGATATAGGTGTCGATAGGCATTTCAGATATAGGTGCCGATAGGCATTTCAGATATAGTTGCCGATTGGCATTTTAAAAATAGGTGCCGATAGGCATTTCAGATATAGAAGCCGATAGGCATTTCAAATATAGGTGCCGATAGGCATTCCAGATATGGTTGCCGATAGGCATTTCAAATATAGGTGCTGATAGGCATTTCAGATGTAGTTTCCGATAGGCATTTCAAAAATAGGTGTCGATAGGCATTTCAGATATAGGTGTCGATAGGCATTTCAGATATAGGTGTCGATAGGCATTTCAGATATAGGTGTCGATAGGCATTTCAGATATAGGTGTCGATAGGCATTTCAGATATAGGTGTCGATAGGCATTTCAGATATAGGTGTCGATAGGCATTTCAGATATAGGTGTCGATAGGCATTTCAGATATAGGTGCCGATAGGCATTTCAGATATAGTTGCCGATTGGCATTTTAAAAATAGGTGCCGATAGGCATTTCAGATATAGAAGCCGATAGGCATTTCAAATATAGGTGCCGATAGGCATTCCAGATATGGTTGCCGATAGGCATTTCAAATATCGGTGCTGATAGGCATTTCAGATGTAGTTTCCGATAGGCATTTCAAAAATAGGTGTCGATAGGCATTTCAGATATAGGTGTCGATTGGCATTTCAGATATAGGTGTCGATAGGCATTTCAGATATAGGTGTCGATAGGCATTTCAGATATATATGTCGATAGGCATTAAAGATATAGGTGTCGATAGGCATTTCAGATATAGGTGTCGATGGGCATTTCAGATATAGGTGTCGATAGGCATTTCAGATATAGGTGTCGATAGGCATTTCAGATATAGGTGTCGATAGGCATTTCAGATATAGGTGCCGATAGGCATTTCAGATATAGTTGCCGATTGGCATTTTAAAAATAGGTGCCGATAGGCATTTCAGATATAGAAGCCGATAGGCATATCAAATATAGGTGCCGATAGGCATTTCAGATGTAGTTTCCGATAGGCATTTCAAAAATAGGTGTCGATAGGCATTTCAGATATAGGTGTCGATAGGCATTTCAGATATAGGTGTCGATAGGCATTTCAGATATAGGTGTCGATAGGCATTTCAGATATAGGTGTCGATAGGCATTTCAGATATAGGTGTCGATAGGCATTTCAGATATAGGTGTCGATAGGCATTTCAGATATAGGTGCCGATAGGCATTTCAGATATAGTTGCCGATTGGCAATTAAAAAATAGGTGCCGATAGGCATTTCAGATATAGAAGCCGATAGGCATTTCAAATATAGGTGCCGATAGGCATTCCAGATATGGTTGCCAATAGGCATTTTAAATATAGGTGCTGATAGGCATTTCAGATGTAGTTTCCGATAGGCATTTCAAAAATAGGTGTCGATAGGCATTTCAGATATAGGTGTCGATAGGCATTTCAGATATAGGTGTCGATAGGCATTTCAGATATAGGTGTCGATAGGCATTTCAGATATAGGTGTCGATAGGCATTTCAGATATAGGTGTCGATAGGCATTTCAGATATAGGTGTCGATAGGCATTTCAGATATAGGTGTCGATAGGCATTTCAGATATAGGTGTCGATAGGCATTTCAGATATAGGTGCCGATAGGCATTTCAGATATAGTTGCCGATTGGCATTTTAAAAATAGGTGCCGATAGGCATTTCAGATATAGAAGCCGATAGGCATTTCAAATATAGGTGCCGATAGACATTCCAGATATGGTTGCCGATAGGCATTTCAAATATAGGTGCTGATAGGCATTTCAGATGTAGTTTCCGATAGGCATTTCAAAAATAGGTGTCGATAGGCATTTCAGTAATAGGTGTCGATAGGCATTTCAGATATAGATGTCGATAGGCATTTCAGATATAGGGGTCGATAGGCATTTCAGATATAGGTGTCGATAGGCATTTCAGATATAGGTGTCGATAGGCATTTCAGATATAGGTGTCGATAGGCATTTCAGATATAGGTGTCGATAGGCATTTCAGATATAGGTGCCGATAGGCATTTCAGATATAGTTGCCGATTGGCATTTTAAAAATAGGTGCCGATAGGCATTTCAGATATAGAAGCCGATAGGTATTTCAAATATAGGTGCTGATAGGCATTTCAGATGTAGTTTCCGATAGGCATTTCAAAAATAGGTGTCGATAGGCATTTCAGATATAGGTGTCGATAGGCATTTCAGATATAGGTGTCGATAGGCATTTCAGATATAGTTGCCGATTGGCATTTTAAAAATAGTTGCCGATAGGCATTTCAGATATAGAAGCTGATAGGCATTTCAAATATAGGTGCCGATAGGCATTTTAAAAATAGGTGCCGATAGGCATTTCAGATATAGAAGCCGATAGGCATTTCAAATATAGGTGCCGATAGGCATTCCAGATATAGGTGCCGATAGGCATTTCAGATATAGTTGTCGATTGGCATTTTAAAAATAGGTGTTGATAGGCATTTCAGATATAGAAGCCGATAGGCATTTCAAATATAGGTGCCGATAGGCATTCCAGATATGGTTGCCGATAGACATTTCAAATATAGGCGCTGATAGGCATTTCAGATGTAGTTTCCGATAGGCATTTCAAAAATAGGTGTCGATAGGCATTTCAGATATAGGTGTCGATAGGCATTTCAGATATAGGTGTCGATAGGCATTTCAGATATAGGTGTCGATAGGCATTTCAGATATAGGTGTCGATAGGCATTTCAGATATAGGTGTCGATAGGCATTTCAGATATAGGTGTCGATAGGCATTTCAGATATAGGTGTCGATAGGCATTTCAGATATATGTGTCGATAGGCATTTCAGATATAGGTGCCGATAGGCATTTCAGATATAGCTGTCGATAGGCATTTCAGATATAGGTGTCGATAGGCATTTCAGATATAGGTGTCGATAGGCATTTCAGATATAGGTGTCGATAGGCATTTCAGATATAGGTGTGAATAGGCATTTCAGATATAGGTGCCGATAGGCATTTCAGATATAGTTGCCGATTGGCATTTTAAAAATAGGTGCCGATAGGCATTTCAGATATAGAAGCCGATAGGCATTTCAAATATAGGTGCCGATAGGCATTTTAGATGTAGTTTCCGATAGGCATTTCAAAAATAGGTGTCGATAGGCATTTCAGATATAGGTGTCGATAGGCATTTCAGATATAGGTGTCGATAAGCATTTCAGATATAGGTGTCGATAGGCATTTCAGATATAGGTGTCGATAGGCATTTCAGATATAGGTGTCGATAGGCATTTCAGATATAGTTGTCGATAGGCATTTCAGATATAGGTGTCGATAGGCATTTCCGATATAGGTGCCGATAGGCATTTCAGATATAGTTGCCGATTGGCATTTTAAAAATAGGTGCCGATAGGCATTTCAGATATAGAAGCCGATAGGCATTTCAAATATAGGTGCCGATAGGCATTCCAGATATGGTTGCCGATAGGCATTTTAAATATAGGTGCTGATAGGCATTTCAGATGTAGTTTCCGATAGGCATTTCAAAAATAGGTGTCGATAGGCATTTCAGATATAGGTGTCGATAGGCATTTCAGATATAGGTGTCGATAGGCATTTCAGATATAGGTGTCGATAGGCATTTCAGATATAGGTGTCGATAGGCATTTCAGATATAGGTGTCGATAGGCATTTCAGATATAGGTGTCGATAGGGATTTCAGATATAGGTGTCGATAGGCATTTCAGATATAGGTGTCGATAGGCATTTCAGATATAGGTGCCGATAGGCATTTCAGATATAGTTGCCGATTGGCATTTTAAAAATAGGTGCCGATAGGCATTTCAGATATAGAAGCCGATAGGCATTTCAAATATAGGTGCCGATAGACATTCCAGATATGGTTGCCGATAGGCATTTCAAATATAGGTGCTGATAGGCATTTCAGATGTAGTTTCCGATAGGCATTTCAAAAATAGGTGTCGATAGGCATTTCAGATATAGGTGTCGATAGGCATTTCAGATATAGATGTCGATAGGCATTTCAGATATAGGGGTCGATAGGCATTTCAGATATAGGTGTCGATAGGCATTTCAGATATAGGTGTCGATAGGCATTTCAGATATAGGTGTCGATAGGCATTTCAGATATAGGTGTCGATAGGCATTTCAGATATAGGTGCCGATAGGCATTTCAGATATAGTTGCCGATTGGCATTTTAAAAATAGGTGCCGATAGGCATTTCAGATATAGAAGCCGATAGGCATTTCAAATATAGGTGCCGATAGGCATTCCAGATATGGTTGCCGATAGGCATTTCAAATATAGGTGCTTATAGGCATTTCAGATGTAGTTTCCGATAGGCATTTCAAAAATAGGTGTCGATAGGCATTTCAGATATAGGTGTCGATAGGCATTTCAGATATAGGTGTCGATAGGCATTTCAGATATAGGTGTCGATAGGCATTTCAGATATAGGTGTCGATAGGCATTTCAGATATAGGTGTCGATAGGCATTTCAGATATAGGTGTCGATAGGCATTTCAGATATAGGTGTCGATAGGCATTTCAGATATAGGTGTCGATAGGCATTTCAGATATAGGTGCCGATAGGCATTTCAGATATAGTTGCCGATTGGCATTTTAAAAATAGGTGCCGATAGGCATTTCAGATATAGAAGCCGATAGGCATTTCAAATATAGGTGCCGATAGGCATTCCAGATATGGTTGCCGATAGGCATTTCAAATATAGGTGCTGATAGGCATTTCAGATGTAGTTTCCGATAGGCATTTCAAAAATAGGTGTCGATAGGCATTTCAGATATAGGTGTCGATAGGCATTTCAGATATAGGTGTCGATAGGCATTTCAGATATAGGTGTCGATAGGCATTTCAGATATAGGTGTCGATAGGCATTTCAGATATAGGTGTCGATAGGCATTTCAGATATAGGTGTCGATAGGCATTTCAGATATAGGTGTCGATAGGCATTTCAGATATAGGTGCCGATAGGCATTTCAGATATAGTTGCCGATTGGCATTTTAAAAATAGGTGCCGATAGGCATTTCAGATATAGAAGCCGATAGGCATTTCAAATATAGGTGCCGATAGGCATTCCAGATATGGTTGCCGATAGGCATTTCAAATATCGGTGCTGATAGGCATTTCAGATGTAGTTTCCGATAGGCATTTCAAAAATAGGTGTCGATAGGCATTTCAGATATAGGTGTCGATAGGCATTTCAGATATAGGTGTCGATAGGCATTTCAGATATAGGTGTCGATAGGCATTTCAGATATAGTTGCCGATTGGCATTTTAAAAATAGGTGCCGATAGGCATTTCAGATATAGAAGCCGATAGGCATTTCAAATATAGGTGCCGACAGGCATTTCAGATATAGGTGTCGATAGGCATTTCAGATATAGGTGTCGATAGGCATTTCAGATATAGGTGCCGATAGGCATTTCAGATATAGTTGCCGATTGGCATTTTAAAAATAGGTGCCGATAGGCATTTCAGATATAGAAGCCGATAGGCATATCAAATATAGGTGCCGATAGGCATTTCAGATGTAGTTTCCGATAGGCATTTCAAAAATAGGTGTCGATAGGCATTTCAGATATAGGTGTCGATAGGCATTTCAGATATAGGTGTCGATAGGCATTTCAGATATAGGTGTCGATAGGCATTTCAGATATAGGTGTCGATAGGCATTTCAGATATAGGTGTCGATAGGCATTTCAGATATACGTGTCGATAGGCATTTCAGATATAGGTGTCGATAGGCATTTCAGATATAGGTGCCGATAGGCATTTCAGATATAGTTGCCGATTGGCATTTTAAAAATAGGTGCCGATAGGCATTTCAGATATAGAAGCCGATAGGCATTTCAGATATAGAAGCCGATAGGCATTTCAAATATAGGTGCCGATAGGCATTCCAGATATGGTTGCCGATAGGCATTTCAAATATAGGTGCTGATAGGCATTTCAGATGTAGTTTCCGATAGGCATTTCAAAAATAGGTGTCGATAGGCATTTCAGATATAGGTGTCGATAGGCATTTCAGATAAAGGTGTCGATATACATTTCAGATATAGGTGTCGATAGGCATTTCAGATATAGGTGTCGATAGGCATTTCAGATATAGGTGTCGATAGGCATTTCAGATATAGGTGTCGATAGGCATTTCAGATATAGGTGTCGATTGGCATTTCAGATATAGGTGCCGATAGGCATTTCAGATATAGTTGCCGATTGGCATTTTAAAAATAGGTGCCGATAGGCATTTCAGATATAGAAGCCGATAGGCATTTCAAATAGAGGTGCCGATAGGCATTCCAGATATCGTTGCCGATAGACATTTCAAATATAGGTGCTGATAGGCATTTCAGATGTAGTTTCCGATAGGCATTTCAAAAATAGGTGTCGATAGGCATTTCAGATATAGGTGTCGATAGGCATTTCAGATATAGGTGTCGATAGGCATTTCAGATATAGGTGTCGATAGGCATTTCAGATATAGGTGTCGATAGGCATTTCAGATATAGGTGTCGATAGGCATTTCAGATATAGGTGTCGATAGGCATTTCAGATATAGGTGTCGATAGGCATTTCAGATATAGGTGCCGATAGGTATTTCAGATATAGTTGCCGATTGGCATTTTAAAAATAGGTGCCGATAGGCATTTCAGATATAGAAGCCGATAGCCATTTCAAATATAGGCGCCGATAGGCATTCCAGATATGGTTGCCGATAGGCATTTCAAATATAGGTGCTGATAGGCATTTCAGATGTAGTTTCCGATAGGCATTTCAAAAATAGGTGTCGATAGGCATTTCAGATATAGGTGTCGATAGGCATTTCAGATATAGGTGTCGATAGGCATTTCAGATATAGGTGTCGATAGGCATTTCAGATATAGGTGTCGATAGGCATTTCAGATATAGGTGTCGATAGGCATTTCAGATATAGGTGTCAATAGGCATTTCAGATATAGGTGTCGATTGGCATTTCAGATATAGGTGCCGATAGGCATTTCAGATATAGTTGCCGATTGGCATTTTAAAAATAGGTGCCGATAGGCATTTCAGATATAGAAGCCGATAGGCATTTCAAATATAGGTGCCGATAGGCATTCCAGATATGGTTGCCGATAGGCATTTCAAATATAGGTGCTGATAGGCATTTCAGATGTAGTTTCCGATAGGCATTTCAAAAATAGGTGTCGATAGGCATTTCAGATATAGGTGTCGATAGGCATTTCAGATATAGGTGTCGATAGGCATTTCAGATATAGGTGTCGATAGGCATTTCAGATATAGGTGTCGATAGGCATTTCAGATATAGGTGTCGATAGGCATTTCAGATATAGGTGTCGATAGGCATTTCAGATATAGGTGTCGATAGGCATTTCAGATATAGGTGTCGATAGGCATTTCAGATATAGGTGCCGATAGGCATTTCAGATATAGTTGCCGATTGGCATTTTAAAAATAGGTGCCGATAGGCATTTCAGATATAGAAGCCGATAGGCATTTCAAATATAGGTGCCGATAGGCATTCCAGATATGGTTGCCGATAGGCATTTCAAATATAGGTGCTGATAGGCATTTCAGATGTAGTTTCCGATAGGCATTTTAAAAATAGGTGTCGATAGGCATTTTAGATATAGGTGTCGATAGGCATTTCAGATATAGGTGTCGATAGGCATTTCAGATATAGGTGTCGATAGGCATTTCAGATATAGGTGTCGATAGGCATTTCAGATATAGGTGTCGATAGGCATTTCAGATATAGGTGTCGATAGGCATTTCAGATATAGGTGTCGATAGGCATTTCAGATATAGGTGCCGATAGGCATTTCAGATATAGTTGCCGATTGGCATTTTAAAAATAGGTGCCGATAGGCATTTCAGATATAGAAGCCGATAGGCATTTCAAATATAGGTGCCGATAGGCATTCCAGATATGGTTGCCGATAGGCATTTCAAATATAGGTGCTGATAGGCATTTCAGAAGTAGTTTCCGATAGGCATTTCAAAAATAGGTACGATAGGCATTTCAGATATAGGTGTCGATAGGCATTTCACATATAGGTGTCGATAGGCATTTCAGATATAGGTGTCGATAGGCATTTCAGATATAGGTGCGATAGGCATTTCAGATATAGGTGTCGATAGGCATTTCAGATATAGGTGTCGATAGGCATTTCAGATATAGGTGCCGATAGGCATTTCAGATATAGTTGCCGATTGGCATTTTAAAAATAGGTGCCGATAGGCATTTTAGATATAGAAGCCAATAGGCATTTCAAATATAGGTGCCGATAGGCATTCCAGATATGGTTGCCGATAGGCATTTCAAATATAGGTGCTGATAGGCATTTCAGATGTAGTTTCCGATAGGCATTTCAAAAATAGGTGTCGATAGCATTTCAGATATAGGTGTCGATAGGCATTTCAGATATAGGTGTCGATAGGCATTTCAGATATAGGTGTCGATAGGCATTTCAGATATAGGTGCCGATAGGCATTTCAGATATAGGTGTCGATAGGCATTTCAGATATAGGTGTCGATAGGCATTTCAGATATAGGTGTCGATAGGCATTTTCAGATATAGGTGCCGATAGGCATTTCAGATATAGTTGCCGATTGGCATTTTAAAAATAGGTGCCGATAGGCATTTCAGATATAGAAGCCGATAGGCATTTCAAATATAGGTGCTGATAGGCATTTCAGATGTAGTTTCCGATAGGCATTTCAAAAATAGGTGTCGATAGGCATTTCAGATATAGGTGTCGATAGGCATTTCAGATATAGGTGTCGATAGGCATTTCAGATATAGTTGCCGATAGGCATTTTAAAAATAGTTGCCGATAGGCATTTCAGATATAGAAGCCGATAGGCATTTCAAATATAGGTGCCGATAGGCATTTTAAAAATAGGTGCCGATAGGCATTTCAGATATAGAAGCCGATAGGCATTTCAAATATAGGTGCCGATAGGCATTCCAGATATGGTTGCCGATAGACATTTCAAATATAGGCGCTGATAGGCATTTCAGATGTAGTTTCCGATAGGCATTTCAAAAATAGGTGTCGATAGGCATTTCAGATATAGGTGTCGATAGGCATTTCAGATATAGGTGTCGATAGGCATTTCAGATATAGGTGTCGATAGGCATTTCAGATATAGGTGTCGATAGGCATTTCAGATATAGGTGTCGATAGGCATTTCAGATATAGGTGTCGATAGGCATTTCAGATATAGTGTCGATAGGCATTTCAGATATAGGTGTGAATAGGCATTTCAGATATAGGTGCCGATAGGCATTTCAGATATAGTTGCCGATTGGCATTTTAAAAATAGGTGCCGATAGGCATTTCAGATATAGAAGCCGATAGGCATTTCAAATATAGGTGCCGATAGGCATTTCAGATGTAGTTTCCGATAGGCATTTCAAAAATAGGTGTCGATAGGCATTTCAGATATAGGTGTCGATAGGCATTTCAGATATAGGTGTCGATAAGCATTTCAGATATAGGTGTCGATAGGCATTTCAGATATAGGTGTCGATAGGCATTTCAGATATAGGTGTCGATAGGCATTTCAGATATAGGTGTCGATAGGCATTTTAGATATAGGTGTCGATAGGCATTTCAGATATAGGTGCCGATAGGCATTTCAGATATAGTTGCCGATTGGCATTTTAAAAATAGGTGCCGATAGGCATTTCAGATATAGAAGCCGATAGGCATTTCAAATATAGGGCCGATAGGCATTCCAGATATGGTTGCCGATAGGCATTTTAAATATAGGTGCTGATAGGCATTTCAGATGTAGTTTCCGATAGGCATTTCAAAAATAGGTGTCGATAGGCATTTCAGATATAGGTGTCGATAGGCATTTCAGATATAGGTGTCGATAGGCATTTCAGATATAGGTGTCGATAGGCATTTCAGATATAGGTGTCGATAGGCATTTCAGATATAGGTGTCGATAGGCATTTCAGATATAGGTGTCGATAGGGATTTCAGATATAGGTGTCGATAGGCATTTCAGATATAGGTGTCGATAGGCATTTCAGATATAGGTGCCGATAGGCATTTCAGATATAGTTGCCGATTGGCATTTTAAAAATAGGTGCCGATAGGCATTTCAGATATAGAAGCCGATAGGCATTTCAAATATAGGTGCCGATAGACATTCCAGATATGGTTGCCGATAGGCATTTCAAATATAGGTGCTGATAGGCATTTCAGATGTAGTTTCCGGTAGGCATTTCAAAAATAGGTGTCGATAGGCATTTCAGATATAGGTGTCGATAGGCATTTCAGATATAGATGTCGATAGGCATTTCAGATATAGGGGTCGATAGGCATTTCAGATATAGGTGTCGATAGGCATTTCAGATATAGGTGTCGATAGGCATTTCAGATATAGGTGTCGATAGGCATTTCAGATATAGGTGTCGATAGGCATTTCAGATATAGGTGCCGATAGGCATTTCAGATATAGTTGCCGATTGGCATTTTAAAAATAGGTGCCGATAGGCATTTCAGATATAGAAGCCGATAGGCATTTCAAATATAGGTGCCGATAGGCATTCCAGATATGGTTGCCGATAGGCATTTCAAATATAGGTGCTGATAGGCATTTCAGATGTAGTTTCCGATAGGCATTTCAAAAATAGGTGTCGATAGGCATTTCAGATATAGGTGTCGATAGGCATTTCAGATATAGGTGTCGATAGGCATTTCAGATATAGGTGTCGATAGGCATTTCAGATATAGGTGTCGATAGGCATTTCAGATATAGGTGTCGATAGGCATTTCAGATATAGGTGTCGATAGGCATTTCAGATATAGGTGTCGATAAGCATTTCAGATATAGGTGTCGATAGGCATTTCAGATATAGGTGCCGATAGGCATTTCAGATATAGTTGCCGATTGGCATTTTAAAAATAGGTGCCGATAGGCATTTCAGATATAGAAGCCGATAGGCATTTCAAATATAGGTGCCGATAGGCATTCCAGATATGGTTGCCGATAGGCATTTCAAATATAGGTGCTGATAGGCATTTCAGATGTAGTTTCCGATAGGCATTTCAAAAATAGGTGTCGATAGGCATTTCAGATATAGGTGTCGATAGGCATTTCAGATATAGGTGTCGATAGGCATTTCAGATATAGGTGTCGATAGGCATTTCAGATATAGGTGTCGATAGGCATTTCAGATATAGGTGTCGATAGGCATTTCAGATATAGGTGTCGATAGGCATTTTAAAAATAGGTGCCGATAGGCATTTCAGATATAGAAGCCGATAGGCATTTCAAATATAGGTGCCGATAGGCATTCCAGATATGGTTGCCGATAGGAATTTCAAATATCGGTGCTGATAGGCATTTCAGATGTAGTTTCCGATAGGCATTTCAAAAATAGGTGTCGATAGGCATTTCAGATATAGGTGTCGATAGGCATTTCAGATATAGGTGTCGATAGGCATTTCAGATATAGGTGTCGATAGGCATTTCAGATATATATGTCGATAGGCATTAAAGATATAGGTGTCGATAGGCATTTCAGATATAGGTGTCGATAGGCATTTCAGATATAGGTGTCGATAGGCATTTCAGATATAGGTGTCGATAGGCATTTCAGATATAGGTGTCGATAGGCATTTCAGATATAGGTGCCGATAGACATTTCAGATATAGTTGCCGATTGGCATTTTAAAAATAGGTGCCGATAGGCATTTCAGATATAGAAGCCGATAGGCATATCAAATATAGGTGCCGATAGGCATTTCAGATGTAGTTTCCGATAGGCATTTCAAAAATAGGTGTCGATAGGCATTATAGATATAGGTGTCGATAGGCATTTCAGATATAGGTGTCGATAGGCATTTCAGATATAGGTGTCGATAGGCATTTCAGATATAGGTGTCGATAGGCATTTCAGATATAGGTGTCGATAGGCATTTCAGATATAGGTGTCGATAGGCATTTCAGATATAGGTGTCGATAGGCATTTCAGATATAGGTGCCGATAGGCATTTCAGATATAGTTGCCGATTGGCATTTTAAAAATAGGTGCCGATAGGCATTTCAGATATAGAAGCCGATAGGCATTTCAAATATAGGTGCCGATAGGCATTCCAGATATGGTTGCCAATAGGCATTCTAAATATAGGTGCTGATAGGCATTTCAGATGTAGTTTCCGATAGGCATTTCAAAAATAGGTGTCGATAGGCATTTCAGATATAGGTGTCGATAGGCATTTCAGATATAGGTGTCGATAGGCATTTCAGATATAGGTGTCGATAGGCATTTCAGATATAGGTGTCGATAGGCATTTCAGATATAAGTGTCGATAGGCATTTCAGATATAGGTGTCGATAGGCATTTCAGATATAGGTGTCGATAGGCATTTCAGATATAGGTGTCGATAGGCATTTCAGATATAGGTGCCGATAGGCATTTCAGATATAGTTGCCGATTGGCATTTTAAAAATAGGTGCCGATAGGCATTTCAGATATAGAAGCCGATAGGCATTTCAAATATAGGTGCCGATAGACATTCCAGATATGGTTGCCGATAGGCATTTCAAATATAGGTGCTGATAGGCATTTCAGATATAGTTGCCGATTGGCATTTTAAAAATAGGTGCCGATAGGCATTTCAGATATAGAAGCCGATAGGCATTTCAAATATAGGTGCTGATAGGCATTTCAGATGTAGTTTCCGATAGGCATTTCAAAAATAGGTGTCGATAGGCATTTCAGATATAGTTGCCGATTGGCATTTTAAAAATAGTTGCCGATAGGCATTTCAGATATAGAAGCCGATAGGCATTTCAAATATAGGTGCCGATAGGCATTTTAAAAATAGGTGCCGATAGGCATTTCAGATATAGAAGCCGATAGGCATTTCAAATATAGGTGCCGATAGGCATTCCAGATATAGGTGCCGATAGGCATTTCAGATATAGTTGTCGATTGGCATTTTAAAAATAGGTGTTGATAGGCATTTCAGATATAGAAGCCGATAGGCATTTCAAATATAGGTGCCGATAGGCATTCCAGATATGGTTGCCGATAGGCATTTCAAATATAGGTGCTGATAGGCATTTCAGATGTAGTTTCCGATAGGCATTTCAAAAATAGGTGTCGATAGGCATTTCAGATATAGGTGTCGATAGGCATTTCAGATATTGATGTCGATAGGCATTTCAGATATAGGGGTCGATAGGCATTTCAGATATAGGTGTCGATAGGCATTTCAGATATAGGTGTCGATAGGCATTTCAGATATAGGTGTCGATAGGCATTTCAGATATAGGTGCCGATAGGCATTTCAGATATAGTTGCCGATTGGCATTTTAAAAATAGGTGCCGATAGGCATTTCAGATATAGAAGCCGATAGGCATTTCAAATATAGGTGCTGATAGGCATTTCAGATGTAGTTTCCGATAGGCATTTCAAAAATAGGTGTCGATAGGCATTTCAGATATAGGTGTCGATAGGCATTTCAGATATAGGTGTCGATAGGCATTTCAGATATAGTTGCCGATTGGCATTTTAAAAATAGTTGCCGATAGGCATTTCAGATATAGAAGCCGATAGGCATTTCAAATATAGGTGCCGATAGGCATTTTAAAAATAGGTGCCGATAGGCATTTCAGATATAGAAGCCGATAGGCATTTCAAATATAGGTGCCGATAGGCATTCCAGATATAGGTGCCGATAGGCATTTCAGATATAGTTGTCGATTGGCATTTTAAAAATAGGTGTTGATAGGCATTTCAGATATAGAAGCCGATAGGCATTTCAAATATAGGTGCCGATAGGCATTCCAGATATGGTTGCCGATAGGCATTTCAAATATAGGTGCTGATAGGCATTTCAGATGTATTTTCCGATAGGCATTTCAAAAATAGGTGTCGATAGGCATTTCAGATATAGGTGTCGATAGGCATTTCAGATATAGGTGTCGATAGGCATTTCTGATATAGGTGTCGATAGGCATTTCAGATATAGGTGTCGATAGGCATTTCAGATATAAGTGTCGTTAGGCATTTCAGATATAGGTGTCGATAGGCATTTCAGATATAGGTGTCGATAGGCATTTCAGATATAGGTGCCGATAGGCATTTCAGATATAGTTGCCGATTAGCATTTTAAAAATAGGTGCCGATAGGCATTTCAGATATAGAAGCCGATAGGCATTTAAAATATAGGTGCCGATAGGCATTCCAGATATGGTTGCCGATAGGCATTTTAAATATAGGTGCTGATAGGCATTTCAGATGTAGTTTCCGATAGGCATTTCAAAAATAGGTGTCGATAGGCATTTCAGATATAGGTGTCGATAGGCATTTCAGATATAGGTGTCGATAGGCATTTCAGATATAGGTGTCGATAGGCATTTCAGATATAGGTGTCGATAGGCATTTCAGATATAGGTGTCGATAGGCATTTCAGATATAGGTGTCGATAGGCATTTCAGATATAGGTGTCGATAGGCATTTCAGATATAGGTGCCGATAGGCATTTCAGATATAGTTGCCGATTGGCTTTTTAAAAATAGGTGCCGATAGGCATTTCAGATATAGAAGCCGATAGGCATTTCAAATATAGGTGCCGATAGGCATTCCAGATATGGTTGCCGATAGGCATTTCAAATATAGGTGCTGATAGGCATTTCAGATGTAGTTTCCGATAGGCATTTCAAAAATAGGTGTCGATAGGCATTTCAGATATAGGTGTCGATAGGCATTTCAGATATAGGTGTCGATAGGCATTTCAGATATAGGTGTCGATAGGCATTTCAGATATAGGTGCGATAGGCATTTCAGATATAGGTGTCGATAGGCATTTCAGATATAGGTGTCGATAGGCATTTCAGATATAGGTGTCGATAGGCTTTTCAGATATAGGTGTCGATAGGCATTTCAGATATAGGTGCCGATAGGCATTTCAGATATAGTTGCCGATTGGCATTTTAAAAATTGGTGCCGATAGGCATTTCAGATATAGAAGCCGATAGGCATTTCAAATAGAGGTGCCGATAGGCATTCCAGATATCGTTGCCGATAGACATTTCAAATATAGGTGCTGATAGGCATTTCTGATGTAGTTTCCGATAGGCATTTCAAAAATAGGTGTCGATAGGCATTTCAGATATAGGTATCGATAGGCATTTCAGATATAGGTGTCGATAGGCATTTCAGATATAGGTGTCGATAGGCATTTCAGATATAGGTGTCGATAGGCATTTCAGATATAGGTGTCGATAGGCATTTCAGATATAGGTGTCGATAGGCATTTCAGATATAGGTGTCGATAGGCATTTCAGATATACGTGCCGATAGGTATTTCAGATATAGTTGCCGATTGGCATTTTAAAAATAGGTGCCGATAGGCATTTCAGATATAATAGCCGATAGCCATTTCAAATAAAGGCGCCGATAGGCATTCCAGATATGGTTGCCGATAGGCATTTCAAATATAGGTGCTGATAGGCATTTCAGATGTAGTTTCCGATAGGCATTTCAAAAATAGGTGTCGATAGGCATTTCAGATATAGGTGTCGATAGGCATTTCAGATATAGGTGTCGATAGGCATTTCAGATATAGGTGTCGATAGGCATTTCAGATATAGGTGTCGATAGGCATTTCAGATATAGGTGTCGATAGGCATTTCAGATATAGTTGTCGATAGGCATTTCAGATATAGGTGTCGATTGGCATTTCAGATATAGGTGCCGATAGGCATTTCAGATATAGTTGCCGATTGGCATTTTAAAAATAGGTGCCGATAGGCATTTCAGATATAGAAGCCGATAGGCATTTCAAATATAGGTGCCGATAGGCATTCCAGATATGGTTGCCGATAGGCATTTCAAATATAGGTGCTGATAGGCATTTCAGATGTAGTTTCCGATAGGCATTTCAAAAATAGGTGTCGATAGGCATTTCAGATATAGGTGTCGATAGGCATTTCAGATATAGGTGTCGATAGGCATTTCAGATATAGGTGTCGATAGGCATTTCAGATATAGGTGTCGATAGGCATTTCAGATATAGGTGTCGATAGGCATTTCAGATATAGGTGTCGATAGGCATTTCAGATATAGGTGTCGATAGGCATTTCAGATATAGGTGCCGATAGGCATTTCAGATATAGTTGCCGATTGGCATTTTAAAAATAGGTGCCGATAGGCATTTCAGATATAGAAGCCGATAGGCATTTCAAATATAGGTGCCGATAGGCATTCCAGATATGGTTGCCGATAGGCATTTCAAATATAGGTGCTGATAGGCATTTCAGATGTAGTTTCCGATAGGCATTTCAAAAATAGGTGTCGATAGGCATTTTAGATATAGGTGTCGATAGGCATTTCAGATATAGGTGTCGATAGGCATTTCAGATATAGGTGTCGATAGGCATTTCAGATATAGGTGTCGATAGGCATTTCAGATATAAGTGTCGATAGGCATTTCAGATATAGGTGTCGATAGGCATTTCAGATATAGGTGTCGATAGGCATTTCAGATATAGGTGCCGATAGGCATTTCAGATATAGTTGCCGATTGGCATTTTAAAAATAGGTGCCGATAGGCATTTCAGATATAGAAGCCGATAGGCATTTCAAATATAGGTGCCGATAGGCATTCCAGATATGGTTGCCGATAGGCATTTCAAATATAGGTGCTGATAGGCATTTCAGAAGTAGTTTCCGATAGGCATTTCAAAAATAGGTGTCGATAGGCATTTCAGATATAGGTGTCGATAGGCATTTCACATATAGGTGTCGATAGGCATTTCAGATATAGGTGTCGATAGGCATTTCAGATATAGGTGCGATAGGCATTTCAGATATAAGTGTCGATAGGCATTTCAGATATAGGTGTCGATAGGCATTTCAGATATAGGTGCCGATAGGCATTTCAGATAGAGTTGCCGATTGGCATTTTAAAAATAGGTGCCGATAGGCATTTTAGATATAGAAGCCAATAGGCATTTCAAATATAGGTGCCGATAGGCATTCCAGATATGGTTGCCGATAGGCATTTCAAATATAGGTGCTGATAGGCATTTCAGATGTAGTTTCCGATAGGCATTTCAAAAATAGGTGTCGATAGGCATTTCAGATATAGGTGTCGATAGGCATTTCAGATATAGGTGTCGATAGGCATTTCAGATATAGGTGTCGATAGGCATTTCAGATATAGGTGCCGATAGGCATTTCAGATATAGTTGCCGATTGGCATTTTAAAAATAGGTGCCGATAGGCATTTCAGATATAGAAGCCGATAGGCATTTCAAATATAGGTGCCGATAGGCATTCCAGATATGGTTGCCGATAGGCATTTCAAATATAGGTTCTGATAGGCATTTCAGATGTAGTTTCCGATAGGCATTTCAAAAATAGGTGTCGATAGGCATTTCAGATATAGGTGTCGATAGGCATTTCAGATATAGGTGTCGATAGGCATTTCAGATATAGGTGTCGATAGGCATTTTAGATATAGGTGTCGATAGGCATTTCAGATATAGGTGTCGATAGGCATTTCAGATATAGGTGTCGATAGGCATTTCAGATATAGGTGTCGATATGCATTTCAGATATAGGTGCCGATAGGCATTTCAGATATAGTTGCCGATTGGCATTTTTAAAATAGGTGCCGATAGGCATTTCAGATATAGAAGCCGATAGGCATTTCAAATATAGGTGCCGATAGGCATTCCAGATATGGTTGCCGATAGGCATTTCAAATATAGGTGCTGATACGCATTTCAGATGTAGTTTCCGATAGGCATTTCAAAAATAGGTGTCGATAGGCATTTCAGATATAGGTGTCGATAGGCATTTCAGATATAGGTGTCGATAGGCATTTCAGATATAGGTGTCGATAGGCATTTCAGATATAGGTGTCGATAGGCATTTCAGATATAGGTGTCGATAGGCATTTCAGATATAGGTGTCGATAGGCATTTCAGATATAGTTGCCGATTGGCATTTTAAAAATAGGTGCCGATAGGCATTTCAGATATAGAAGCCGATAGGCATTTCAAATATAGGTGCCGATAGGCATTCCAGATATGGTTGCCGATAGGCATTTCAAATATAGGTGCTGATAGGCATTTCAGAAGTAGTTTCCGATAGGCATTTCAAAAATAGGTGTCGATAGGCATTTCAGATATAGGTGTCGATAGGCATTTCACATATAGGTGTCGATAGGCATTTCAGATATAGGTGTCGATAGGCATTTCAGATATAGGTGCGATAGGCATTTCAGATATAGGTGTCGATAGGCATTTCAGATATAGGTGTCGATAGGCATTTCAGATATAGGTGCCGATAGGCATTTCAGATATAGTTGCCGATTGGCATTTTAAAAATAGGTGCCGATAGGCATTTTAGATATAGAAGCCAATAGGCATTTCAAATATAGGTGCCGATAGGCATTCCAGATATGGTTGCCGATAGGCATTTCAAATATAGGTGCTGATAGGCATTTCAGATGTAGTTTCCGATAGGCATTTCAAAAATAGGTGTCGATAGGCATTTCAGATATAGGTGTCGATAGGCATTTCAGATATAGGTGTCGATAGGCATTTCAGATATAGGTGTCGATAGGCATTTCAGATATAGGTGCCGATAGGCATTTCAGATATAGTTGCCGATTGGCTTTTTAAAAATAGGTGCCGATAGGCATTTCAGATATAGAAGCCGATAGGCATTTAAAATATAGGTGCCGATAGGCATTCCAGATATGGTTGCCGATAGGCATTTTAAATATAGGTGCTGATAGGCATTTCAGATGTAGTTTCCGATAGGCATTTCAAAAATAGGTGTCGATAGGCATTTCAGATATAGGTGTCGATAGGCATTTCAGATATAGGTGTCGATAGGCATTTCAGATATAGGTGTCGATAGGCATTTCAGATATAGGTGTCGATAGGCATTTCAGATATAGGTGTCGATAGGCATTTCAGATATAGGTGTCGATAGGCATTTCAGATATAGGTGTCGATAGGCATTTCAGATATAGGTGCCGATAGGCATTTCAGATATAGTTGCCGATTGGCTTTTTAAAAATAGGTGCCGATAGGCATTTCAGATATAGAAGCCGATAGGCATTTCAAATATAGGTGCCGATAGGCATTCCAGATATGGTTGCCGATAGGCATTTCAAATATAGGTGCTGATAGGCATTTCAGATGTAGTTTCCGATAGGCATTTCAAAAATAGGTGTCGATAGGCATTTCAGATATAGGTGTCGATAGGCATTTCAGATATAGGTGTCGATAGGCATTTCAGATATAGGTGTCGATAGGCATTTCAGATATAGGTGCGATAGGCATTTCAGATATAGGTGTCGATAGGCATTTCAGATATAGGTGTCGATAGGCATTTCAGATATAGGTGTCGATAGGCTTTTCAGATATAGGTGTCGATAGGCATTTCAGATATAGGTGCCGATAGGCATTTCAGATATAGTTGCCGATTGGCATTTTAAAAATTGGTGCCGATAGGCATTTCAGATATAGAAGCCGATAGGCATTTCAAATAGAGGTGCCGATAGGCATTCCAGATATCGTTGCCGATAGACATTTCAAATATAGGTGCTGATAGGCATTTCTGATGTAGTTTCCGATAGGCATTTCAAAAATAGGTGTCGATAGGCATTTCAGATATAGGTATCGATAGGCATTTCAGATATAGGTGTCGATAGGCATTTCAGATATAGGTGTCGATAGGCATTTCAGATATAGGTGTCGATAGGCATTTCAGATATAGGTGTCGATAGGCATTTCAGATATAGGTGTCGATAGGCATTTCAGATATAGGTGTCGATAGGCATTTCAGATATACGTGCCGATAGGTATTTCAGATATAGTTGCCGATTGGCATTTTAAAAATAGGTGCCGATAGGCATTTCAGATATAATAGCCGATAGCCATTTCAAATAAAGGCGCCGATAGGCATTCCAGATATGGTTGCCGATAGGCATTTCAAATATAGGTGCTGATAGGCATTTCAGATGTAGTTTCCGATAGGCATTTCAAAAATAGGTGTCGATAGGCATTTCAGATATAGGTGTCGATAGGCATTTCAGATATAGGTGTCGATAGGCATTTCAGATATAGGTGTCGATAGGCATTTCAGATATAGGTGTCGATAGGCATTTCAGATATAGGTGTCGATAGGCATTTCAGATATAGTTGTCGATAGGCATTTCAGATATAGGTGTCGATTGGCATTTCAGATATAGGTGCCGATAGGCATTTCAGATATAGTTGCCGATTGGCATTTTAAAAATAGGTGCCGATAGGCATTTCAGATATAGAAGCCGATAGGCATTTCAAATATAGGTGCCGATAGGCATTCCAGATATGGTTGCCGATAGGCATTTCAAATATAGGTGCTGATAGGCATTTCAGATGTAGTTTCCGATAGGCATTTCAAAAATAGGTGTCGATAGGCATTTCAGATATAGGTGTCGATAGGCATTTCAGATATAGGTGTCGATAGGCATTTCAGATATAGGTGTCGATAGGCATTTCAGATATAGGTGTCGATAGGCATTTCAGATATAGGTGTCGATAGGCATTTCAGATATAGGTGTCGATAGGCATTTCAGATATAGGTGTCGATAGGCATTTCAGATATAGGTGCCGATAGGCATTTCAGATATAGTTGCCGATTGGCATTTTAAAAATAGGTGCCGATAGGCATTTCAGATATAGAAGCCGATAGGCATTTCAAATATAGGTGCCGATAGGCATTCCAGATATGGTTGCCGATAGGCATTTCAAATATAGGTGCTGATAGGCATTTCAGATGTAGTTTCCGATAGGCATTTCAAAAATAGGTGTCGATAGGCATTTTAGATATAGGTGTCGATAGGCATTTCAGATATAGGTGTCGATAGGCATTTCAGATATAGGTGTCGATAGGCATTTCAGATATAGGTGTCGATAGGCATTTCAGATATAAGTGTCGATAGGCATTTCAGATATAGGTGTCGATAGGCATTTCAGATATAGGTGTCGATAGGCATTTCAGATATAGGTGCCGATAGGCATTTCAGATATAGTTGCCGATTGGCATTTTAAAAATAGGTGCCGATAGGCATTTCAGATATAGAAGCCGATAGGCATTTCAAATATAGGTGCCGATAGGCATTCCAGATATGGTTGCCGATAGGCATTTCAAATATAGGTGCTGATAGGCATTTCAGAAGTAGTTTCCGATAGGCATTTCAAAAATAGGTGTCGATAGGCATTTCAGATATAGGTGTCGATAGGCATTTCACATATAGGTGTCGATAGGCATTTCAGATATAGGTGTCGATAGGCATTTCAGATATAGGTGCGATAGGCATTTCAGATATAAGTGTCGATAGGCATTTCAGATATAGGTGTCGATAGGCATTTCAGATATAGGTGCCGATAGGCATTTCAGATAGAGTTGCCGATTGGCATTTTAAAAATAGGTGCCGATAGGCATTTTAGATATAGAAGCCAATAGGCATTTCAAATATAGGTGCCGATAGGCATTCCAGATATGGTTGCCGATAGGCATTTCAAATATAGGTGCTGATAGGCATTTCAGATGTAGTTTCCGATAGGCATTTCAAAAATAGGTGTCGATAGGCATTTCAGATATAGGTGTCGATAGGCATTTCAGATATAGGTGTCGATAGGCATTTCAGATATAGGTGTCGATAGGCATTTCAGATATAGGTGCCGATAGGCATTTCAGATATAGTTGCCGATTGGCATTTTAAAAATAGGTGCCGATAGGCATTTCAGATATAGAAGCCGATAGGCATTTCAAATATAGGTGCCGATAGGCATTCCAGATATGGTTGCCGATAGGCATTTCAAATATAGGTTCTGATAGGCATTTCAGATGTAGTTTCCGATAGGCATTTCAAAAATAGGTGTCGATAGGCATTTCAGATATAGGTGTCGATAGGCATTTCAGATATAGGTGTCGATAGGCATTTCAGATATAGGTGTCGATAGGCATTTTAGATATAGGTGTCGATAGGCATTTCAGATATAGGTGTCGATAGGCATTTCAGATATAGGTGTCGATAGGCATTTCAGATATAGGTGTCGATATGCATTTCAGATATAGGTGCCGATAGGCATTTCAGATATAGTTGCCGATTGGCATTTTTAAAATAGGTGCCGATAGGCATTTCAGATATAGAAGCCGATAGGCATTTCAAATATAGGTGCCGATAGGCATTCCAGATATGGTTGCCGATAGGCATTTCAAATATAGGTGCTGATACGCATTTCAGATGTAGTTTCCGATAGGCATTTCAAAAATAGGTGTCGATAGGCATTTCAGATATAGGTGTCGATAGGCATTTCAGATATAGGTGTCGATAGGCATTTCAGATATAGGTGTCGATAGGCATTTCAGATATAGGTGTCGATAGGCATTTCAGATATAGGTGTCGATAGGCATTTCAGATATAGGTGTCGATAGGCATTTCAGATATAGTTGCCGATTGGCATTTTAAAAATAGGTGCCGATAGGCATTTCAGATATAGAAGCCGATAGGCATTTCAAATATAGGTGCCGATAGGCATTCCAGATATGGTTGCCGATAGGCATTTCAAATATAGGTGCTGATAGGCATTTCAGAAGTAGTTTCCGATAGGCATTTCAAAAATAGGTGTCGATAGGCATTTCAGATATAGGTGTCGATAGGCATTTCACATATAGGTGTCGATAGGCATTTCAGATATAGGTGTCGATAGGCATTTCAGATATAGGTGCGATAGGCATTTCAGATATAGGTGTCGATAGGCATTTCAGATATAGGTGTCGATAGGCATTTCAGATATAGGTGCCGATAGGCATTTCAGATATAGTTGCCGATTGGCATTTTAAAAATAGGTGCCGATAGGCATTTTAGATATAGAAGCCAATAGGCATTTCAAATATAGGTGCCGATAGGCATTCCAGATATGGTTGCCGATAGGCATTTCAAATATAGGTGCTGATAGGCATTTCAGATGTAGTTTCCGATAGGCATTTCAAAAATAGGTGTCGATAGGCATTTCAGATATAGGTGTCGATAGGCATTTCAGATATAGGTGTCGATAGGCATTTCAGATATAGGTGTCGATAGGCATTTCAGATATAGGTGCCGATAGGCATTTCAGATATAGTTGCCGATTGGCATTTTAAAAATAGGTGCCGATAGGCATTTCAGATATAGAAGCCGATAGGCATTTCAAATATAGGTGCCGATAGGCATTCCAGATATGGTTGCCGATAGGCATTTCAAATATAGGTTCTGATAGGCATTTCAGATGTAGTTTCCGATAGACATTTCAAAAATAGGTGTCGATAGGCATTTCAGATATAGGTGTCGATAGGCATTTCAGATATAGGTGTCGATAGGCATTTCAGATATAGGTGTCGATAGGCATTTTAGATATAGGTGTCGATAGGCATTTCAGATATAGGTGTCGATAGGCATTTCAGATATAGGTGTCGATAGGCATTTCAGATATAGGTGTCGATATGCATTTCAGATATAGGTGCCGATAGGCATTTCAGATATAGTTGCCGATTGGCATTTTTAAAATAGGTGCCGATAGGCATTTCAGATATAGAAGCCGATAGGCATTTCAAATATAGGTGCCGATAGGCATTCCAGATATGGTTGCCGATAGGCATTTCAAATATAGGTGCTGATACGCATTTCAGATGTAGTTTCCGATAGGCATTTCAAAAATAGGTGTCGATAGGCATTTCAGATATAGGTGTCGATAGGCATTTCAGATATAGGTGTCGATAGGCATTTCAGATATAGGTGTCGATAGGCATTTCAGATATAGGTGTCGATAGGCATTTCAGATATAGGTGTCGATAGGCATTTCAGATATAGGTGTCGATAGGCATTTCAGATATAGTTGCCGATTGGCATTTTAAAAATAGGTGCCGATAGGCATTTCAGATATAGAAGCTGATAGGCATTTCAAATATAGGTGCCGATAGGCATTCCAGATATGGTTGCCGATAGGCATTTCAAATATAGGTGCTGATAGGCATTTCAGATGTAGTTTCCGATAGGCATTTCAAAAATAGGTGTCGATAGGCATTTCAGATATAGGTGTCGATAGGCATTTCAGATATAGGTGTCGATAGGCATTTCAGATATAGGTGTCGATAGGCATTTCAGATATAGGTGTCGATAGGCATTTCAGATATAGGTGTCGATAGGCATTTCAGATATAGGTGTCGATAGGCATTTCAGAAATAGGTGTCGATAGGCATTTCAGATATAGGTGCCGATAGGCATTTCAGATATAGTTGCCGATTGGCATTTTAAAAATAGGTGCCGATAGGCATTTCAGATATAGAAGCCGATAGGCATTTCAAATATAGGTGCCGATAGGCATTCCAGATATGGTTGCCGATAGGCATTTCAAATATAGGTGCTGATAGGCATTTCAGATGTAGTTTCCGATAGGCATTTCAAAAATAGGTGTCGATAGGCATTACAGATATAGGTGTCGATAGGCATTTCAGATATAGGTGTCGATAGGCATTTCAGTTATAGGTGTCGATAGGCATTTTAGATATAGGTGTCGATAGGCATTTCAGATATAGGTGTCGATAGGCATTTCAGATATAGGTGTCGATAGGCATTTCAGATATAGGTGTCGATAGGCATTTCAGATATAGGTGCCGATAGGCATTTCAGATATAGTTGCCGATTGGCATTTTAAAAATAGGTGCCGATAGGCATTTCAGATATAGAAGCCGATAGGCATTTCAAATATAGGTGCCGATAGGCATTCCAGATATTGTTGCCGATAGGCATTTCAAATATAGGTGCTGATAGGCATTTCAGATGTAGTTTCCGATAGGCATTTCAAAAATAGGTGTCGATAGGCATTTCAGATATAGGTGTCGATAGGCATTTCAGATATAGGTGTCGATCGGCATTTCAGATATAGGTGTCGATAGGCATTTCAGATATAGGTGTCGATAGGCATTTCAGATATAGGTGTCGATAGGCATTTCAGATATAGGTGTCGATAGGCATTTCAGATATAGGTGTCGATAGGCATTTCAGATATAGGTGCCGATAGGCATTTCAGATATAGTTGCCGATTGGCATTTTAAAAATAGGTGCCGATAGGCATTTCAGATATAGAAGCCGATAGGCATTTCAAATATAGGTGCCGATAGGCATTCCAGATATGGTTGCCGATAGGCATTTCTAATATAGGTGCTGATAGGCATTTCAGATGTAGTTTCCGATAGGCATTTCAAAAATAGGTGTCGATAGGCATTTCAGATATAGGTGTCGATAGGCATTTCAGATATAGGTGTCGATAGGCATTTCAGATATAGGTGTCGATAGGCATTTCAGATATAGGTGTCGATAGGCATTTCAGATATAGGTGTCGATAGGCATTTCAGATATAGGTGTCGATAGGCATTTCAGATATAGGTGTCGATAGGCATTTCAGATATAGGAGCCGATAGGCATTTCAGATATAGTTGCCGATTGGCATTTTAAAAATAGGTGCCGATAGGCATTTCAGATATAGAAGCCGATAGGCATTTCAAATATAGGTGCCGATAGGCATTCCAGATATGGTTGCCGATAGGCATTTCAAATATAGGTGCTGATAGGCATTTCAGATGTAGTTTCCGATAGGCATTTCAAAAATAGGTGTCGATAGGCATTTTAGATATAGGTGTCGATAGGCATTTCAGATTTAGGTGTCGATAGGTATTTCAGATATAGGTGTCGATAGGCATTTCAGATATAGGTGTCGATAGGCATTTCAGATATAGGTGTCGATAGGCATTTCAGATATAGGTGTCGATAGGCATTTCAGATATAGGTGTCTATAGGCATTTCAGATATAGGTGTCGATAGGCATTTCAGATATAGGTGCCGATAGGCATTTTAGATATAGTTGCCGATTGGCATTTTAAAAATAGGTGCCGATAGGCATTTCAGATATAGAAGCCGATAGGCATTTCAAATATAGGTGCCGATAGGCATTCCAGATATGGTTGCCGATAGGCATTTCAAATATAGGTGCTGATAGGCATTTCAGATGTAGTTTCCGATAGGCATTTCAAAAATAGGTGTCGATAGGCATTTCAGATATAGGTGTCGATAGGCATTTCAGATATAGGTGTCGATAGGCATTTCAGATATAGGTGTCGATAGGCATTTCAGATATAGGTGTCGATAGGCATTTCAGATATAGGTGTCGATAGGCATTTCAGATATAGGTGTCGATAGGCATTTCAGATATAGGTGTCGATAGGCATTTCAGATATAGGTGCCGATAGGCATTTCAGATATAGTTGCCGATTGGCATTTTAAAAATAGGTGCCGATAGGCATTTCAGATATAGAAGCCGATAGGCATTTCAAATAGAGGTGCCGATAGGCATTCCAGATATCGTTGCCGATAGACATTTCAAATATAGGTGCTGATAGGCATTTCAGATGTAGTTTCCGATAGGCATTTCAAAAATAGGTGTCGATAGGCATTTCAGATATAGGTGTCGATAGGCATTTCAGATATAGGTGTCGATAGGCATTTCAGATATAGGTGTCGATAGGCATTTCAGATATAGGTGTCGATAGGCATTTCAGATATAGGTGTCGATAGGCATTTCAGATATAGGTGTCGATAGGCATTTCAGATATAGGTGTCGATAGGCATTTCAGATATAGGTGCCGATAGGTATTTCAGATATAGTTGCCGATTGGCATTTTAAAAATAGGTGCCGATAGGCATTTCAGATATAGAAGCCGATAGCCATTTCAAATATAGGCGCCGATAGGCATTCCAGATATGGTTGCCGATAGGCATTTCAAATATAGGTGCTGATAGGCATTTCAGATGTAGTTTCCGATAGGCATTTCAAAAATAGGTGTCGATAGGCATTTCAGATATAGGTGTCGATAGGCATTTCAGATATAGGTGTCGATAGGCATTTCAGATATAGGTGTCGATAGGCATTTCAGATATAGGTGTCGATAGGCATTTCAGATATAGGTGTCGATAGGCATTTCAGATATAGGTGTCGATAGGCATTTCAGATATAGGTGTAGATTGGCATTTCAGATATAGGTGCCGATAGGCATTTCAGATATAGTTGCCGATTGGCATTTTAAAAATAGGTGCCGATAGGCATTTCAGATATAGAAGCCGATAGGCATTTCAAATGTAGGTGCCGATAGGCATTCCAGATATGGTTGCCGATAGGCATTTCAAATATAGGTGCTGATAGGCATTTCAGATGTAGTTTCCGATAGGCATTTCAAAAATAGGTGTCGATAGGCATTTCAGATATAGGTGTCGATAGGCATTTCAGATATAGGTGTCGATAGGCATTTTAGATATAGGTGTCGATAGGCATTTCAGATATAGGTGTCGATGGGCATTTCAGATATAGGTGTCGATAGGCATTTCAGATATAGGTGTCGATAGGCATTTCAGATATAGGTGTCGATAGGCATTTCAGATATAGGTGCCGATAGGCATTTCAGATATAGTTGCCGATTGGCATTTTAAAAATAGGTGCCGATAGGCATTTCAGATATAGAAGCCGATAGGCATTTCAATTATAGGTGCCGATAGGCATTCCAGATATGGTTGCCGATAGGCATTTCAAATATAGGTGCTGATAGGCATTTCAGATGTAGTTTCCGATAGGCATTTCAAAAATAGGTGTCGATAGGCATTTTAGATATAGGTGTCGATAGGCATTTCAGATATAGGTGTCGATAGGCATTTCAGATATAGGTGTCGATAGGCATTTCAGATATAGGTGTCGATAGGCATTTCAGATATAGGTGTCGATAGGCATTTCAGATATAGGTGTCGATAGGCATTTCAGATATAGGAGTCGATAGGCATTTCAGATATAGGTGCCGATAGGCATTTCAGATATAGTTGCCGATTGGCATTTTAAAAATAGGTGCCGATAGGCATTTCAGATATAGAAGCCGATAGGCATTTCAAATATAGGTGCCGATAGGCATTCCAGATATGGTTGCCGATAGGCATTTCAAATATAGGTGCTGATAGGCATTTCAGAAGTAGTTTCCGATAGGCATTTCAAAAATAGGTGTCGATAGGCATTTCAGATATAGGTGTCGATAGGCATTTCACATATAGGTGTCGATAGGCATTTCAGATATAGGTGTCGATAGGCATTTCAGATATAGGTGCGATAGGCATTTCAGATATAAGTGTCGATAGGCATTTCAGATATAGGTGCCGATAGGCATTTCAGATATAGTTGCCGATTGGCATTTTAAAAATAGGTGCCGATAGGCATTTTAGATATAGAAGCCAATAGGCATTTCAAATATAGGTGCCGATAGGCATTCCAGATATGGTTGCCGATAGGCATTTCAAATATAGGTGCTGATAGGCATTTCAGATGTAGTTTCCGATAGGCATTTCAAAAATAGGTGTCGATAGGCATTTCAGATATAGGTGTCGATAGGCAATTCAGATATAGGTGTCGATAGGCATTTCAGATATAGGTGTCGATAGGCATTTCAGATATAGGTGCCGATAGGCATTTCAGATATAGTTGCCGATTGGCATTTTAAAAATAGGTGCCGATAGGCATTTCAGATATAGAAGCCGATAGGCATTTCAAATATAGGTGCCGATAGGCATTCCAGATATGGTTGCCGATAGGCATTTCAAATATAGGTTCTGATAGGCATTTCAGATGTAGTTTCCGATAGGCATTTCAAAAATAGGTGTCGATAGGCATTTCAGATATAGGTGTCGATAGGCATTTCAGATATAGGTGTCGATAGGCATTTCAGATATAGGTGTCGATAGGCATTTTAGATATAGGTGTCGATAGGCATTTCAGATATAGGTGTCGATAGGCATTTCAGATATAGGTGTCGATAGGCATTTCAGATATAGGTGTCGATATGCATTTCAGATATAGGTGCCGATAGGCATTTCAGATATAGTTGCCGATTGGCATTTTTAAAATAGGTGCCGATAGGCATTTCAGATATAGAAGCCGATAGGCATTTCAAATATAGGTGCCGATAGGCATTCCAGATATGGTTGCCGATAGGCATTTCAAATATAGGTGCTGATACGCATTTCAGATGTAGTTTCCGATAGGCATTTCAAAAATAGGTGTCGATAGGCATTTCAGATATAGGTGTCGATAGGCATTTCAGATATAGGTGTCGATAGGCATTTCAGATATAAGTGTCGATAGGCATTTCAGATATAGGTGTCGATAGGCATTTCAGATATAGGTGTCGATAGGCATTTCAGATATAGGTGTCGATAGGCATTTCAGATATAGTTGCCGATTGGCATTTTAAAAATAGGTGCCGATAGGCATTTCAGATATAGAAGCCGATAGGCATTTCAAATATAGGTGCCGATAGGCATTCCAGATATGGTTGCCGATAGGCATTTCAAATATAGGTGCTGATAGGCATTTCAGAAGTAGTTTCCGATAGGCATTTCAAAAATAGGTGTCGATAGGCATTTCAGATATAGGTGTCGATAGGCATTTCACATATAGGTGTCGATAGGCATTTCAGATATAGGTGTCGATAGGCATTTCAGATATAGGTGCGATAGGCATTTCAGATATAGGTGTCGATAGGCATTTCAGATATAGGTGTCGATAGGCATTTCAGATATAGGTGCCGATAGGCATTTCAGATATAGTTGCGGATTGGCATTTTAAAAATAGGTGCCGATAGGCATTTTAGATATAGAAGCCAATAGGCATTTCAAATATAGGTGCCGATAGGCATTCCAGATATGGTTGCCGATAGGCATTTCAAATATAGGTGCTGATAGGCATTTCAGATGTAGTTTCCGATAGGCATTTCAAAAATAGGTGTCGATAGGCATTTCAGATATAGGTGTCGATAGGCATTTCAGATATAGGTGTCGATAGGCATTTCAGATATAGGTGTCGATAGGCATTTCAGATATAGGTGCCGATAGGCATTTCAGATATAGTTGCCGATTGGCATTTTAAAAATAGGTGCCGATAGGCATTTCAGATATAGAAGTCGATAGGCATTTCAAATATAGGTGCCGATAGGCATTCCAGATATGGTTGCCGATAGGCATTTCAAATATAGGTTCTGATAGGCATTTCAGATGTAGTTTCCGATAGGCATTTCAAAAATAGGTGTCGATAGGCATTTCAGATATAGGTGTCGATAGGCATTTCAGATATAGGTGTCGATAGGCATTTCAGATATAGGTGTCGATAGGCATTTTAGATATAGGTGTCGATAGGCATTTCAGATATAGGTGTCGATAGGCATTTCAGATATAGGTGTCGATAGGCATTTCAGATATAGGTGTCGATATGCATTTCAGATATAGGTGCCGATAGGCATTTCAGATATAGAAGCTGATAGGCATTTCAAATATAGGTGCCGATAGGCATTCCAGATATGGTTGCCGATAGGCATTTCAAATATAGGTGCTGATAGGCATTTCAGATGTAGTTTCCGATAGGCATTTCAAAAATAGGTGTCGATAGGCATTTCAGATATAGGTGTCGATAGGCATTTCAGATATAGGTGTCGATAGGCATTTCAGATATAGGTGTCGATAGGCATTTCAGATATAGGTGTCGATAGGCATTTCAGATATAGGTGTCGATAGGCATTTCAGATATAGGTGTCGATAGGCATTTCAGAAATAGGTGTCGATAGGCATTTCAGATATAGGTGCCGATAGGCATTTCAGATATAGTTGCCGATTGGCATTTTAAAAATAGGTGCCGATAGGCATTTCAGATATAGAAGCCGATAGGCATTTCAAATATAGGTGCCGATAGGCATTCCAGATATGGTTGCCGATAGGCATTTCAAATATAGGTGCTGATAGGCATTTCAGATGTAGTTTCCGATAGGCATTTCAAAAATAGGTGTCGATAGGCATTACAGATATAGGTGTCGATAGGCATTTCAGATATAGGTGTCGATAGGCATTTCAGATATAGGTGTCGATAGGCATTTTAGATATAGGTGTCGATAGGCATTTCAGATATAGGTGTCGATAGGCATTTCAGATATAGGTGTCGATAGGCATTTCAGATATAGGTGTCGATAGGCATTTCAGATATAGGTGCCGATAGGCATTTCAGATATAGTTGCCGATTGGCATTTTAAAAATAGGTGCCGATAGGCATTTCAGATATAGAAGCCGATAGGCATTTCAAATATAGGTGCCGATAGGCATTCCAGATATTGTTGCCGATAGGCATTTCAAATATAGGTGCTGATAGGCATTTCAGATGTAGTTTCCGATAGGCATTTCAAAAATAGGTGTCGATAGGCATTTCAGATATAGGTGTCGATAGGCATTTCAGATATAGGTGTCGATAGGCATTTCAGATATAGGTGTCGATAGGCATTTCAGATATAGGTGTCGATAGGCATTTCAGATATAGGTGTCGATAGGCATTTCAGATATAGGTGTCGATAGGCATTTCAGATATAGGTGTCGATAGGCATTTCAGATATAGGTGCCGATAGGCATTTCAGATATAGTTGCCGATTGGCATTTTAAAAATAGGTGCCGATAGGCATTTCAGATATAGAAGCCGATAGGCATTTCAAATATAGGTGCCGATAGGCATTCCAGATATGGTTGCCGATAGGCATTTCTAATATAGGTGCTGATAGGCATTTCAGATGTAGTTTCCGATAGGCATTTCAAAAATAGGTGTCGATAGGCATTTCAGATATAGGTGTCGATAGGCATTTCAGATATAGGTGTCGATAGGCATTTCAGATATAGGTGTCGATAGGCATTTCAATATAGGTGTCGATAGGCATTTCAGATATAGGTGTCGATAGGCATTTCAGATATAGGTGTCGATAGGCATTTCAGATATAGGTGTCGATAGGCATTTCAGATATAGGTGCCGATAGGCATTTCAGATATAGTTGCCGATTGGCATTTTAAAAATAGGTGCCGATAGGCATTTCAGATATAGAAGCCGATAGGCATTTCAAATATAGGTGCCGATAGGCATTCCAGATATGGTTGCCGATAGGCATTTCAAATATAGGTGCTGATAGGCATTTCAGATGTAGTTTCCGATAGGCATTTCAAAAATAGGTGTCGATAGGCATTTTAGATATAGGTGTCGATAGGCATTTCAGATATAGGTGTCGATAGGCATTTCAGATATAGGTGTCGATAGGCATTTCAGATATAGGTGTCGATAGGCATTTCAGATATAGGTGTCGATAGGCATTTCAGATATAGGTGTCGATAGGCATTTCAGATATAGGTGTCTATAGGCATTTCAGATATAGGTGTCGATAGGCATTTCAGATATAGGTGCCGATAGGCATTTTAGATATAGTTGCCGATTGGCATTTTAAAAATAGGTGCCGATAGGCATTTCAGATATAGAAGCCGATAGGCATTTCAAATATAGGTGCCGATAGGCATTCCAGATATGGTTGCCGATAGGCATTTCAAATATAGGTGCTGATAGGCATTTCAGATGTAGTTTCCGATAGGCATTTCAAAAATAGGTGTCGATAGGCATTTCAGATATAGGTGTCGATAGGCATTTCAGATATAGGTGTCGATAGGCATTTCAGATATAGGTGTCGAAAGGCATTTCAGGTATAGGTGTCGAAAGGCATTTCAGATATAGGTGTCGATAGGCATTTCAGATATAGGTGTCGATAGGCATTTCAGATATAGGTGTCGATAGGCATTTCAGATATAGGTGCCGATAGGCATTTCAGATATAGTTGCCGATTGGCATTTTAGAAATAGGTGCCGATAGGCATTTCAGATATAGAAGCCGATAGGCATTTTAAATATAGGTGCCGATAGGCATTCCAGATATGGTTGCCAATAGGCATTTCAAATATAGGTGCTGATAGGCATTTCAGATGTAGTTTCCGATAAGCATTTCAAAAATAGGTGTCGATAGGCATTTCAGATATAGGTGTCGATAGGCATTTCAGATATAGGTGTCGATAGGCATTTCAGATATAGGTGTCGATAGGCATTTCAGATATAGGTATCGATAGGCATTTCAGATATAGGTGTCGATAGGCATTTCAGATATAGGTGTCGATAGGCATTTCAGATATAGGTGTCGATAGGCATTTCAGATATAGGTGCCGATAGGCATTTCAGATATAGTTGCCGATTGGCATTTTAAAAATTGGTGCCGATAGGCATTTCAGATATAGAAGCCGATAGGCATTTCAAATATAGGTGCCGATAGACATTCCAGATATGGTTGCCGACAGGCATTTCAAATATAGGTGCTGATAGGCATTTCAGATGTAGTTTCCGATAGGCATTTCAAAAATAGGTGTCGATAGGCATTTCAGATATAGGTGTCGATAGGCATTTCAGATATAGATGTCGATAGGCATTTCAGATATAGGGGTCGATAGGCATTTCAGATATAGGTGTCGATAGGCATTTCAGATATAGGTGTCGATAGGCATTTTAGATATAGGTGTCGATAGGCATTTCAGATATAGGTGCCGATAGGCATTTCAGATATAGGTGCCGATAGGCATTTCAGATTTAGTTGCCGATTGGCATTTTAAAAATAGGTGCCGATAGGCATTTCAGATATAGAAGCCGATAAGCATTTCAAATATAGGTGCCGATAGGCATTCCAGATATGGTTGCCGATAGGCATTTCAAATATAGGTGCTGATAGGCATTTCAGATGTAGTTTCCGATAGGCATTTCAAAAATAGGTGTCGATAGGCATTTCAGATATAGGTGTCGATAGGCATTTTCGATATAGGTGTCGATAGGCATTTCAGATATAGGTGTCGATAGGCATTTCAGATATAGGTGTCGATAGGCATTTCAGATATAGGTGTCGATAGGCATTTCAGATATAGGTGTCGATAGGCATTTCAGATATAGGTGCCGATAGGCATTTCAGATATAGTTGCCGATTGGCATTTTAAAAATAGGTGCCGATAGGCATTTCAGATATAGAAGCCGATAGGCATTTCAAATATAGGTGCCGATAGGCATTCCAGATATGGTTGCCGATAGGCATTTCAAATATAGGTGCTGATAGGCATTTCAGATGTAGTTTCCGATAGGCATTTCAAAAATAGGTGTCGATAGGCATTTCAGATATAGGTGTCGATAGGCATTTCCGATATAGGTGTCGATAGGCATTTCAGATATAGGTGTCGATAGGCATTTCAGATATAGGTGTCGATAGGCATTTCAGATATAGGTGTCGATAGCCATTTCAGATATAGGTGTCGATAGGCATTTCAGATATAGCGGTCGATAGGCATTTCAGATATAGGTGTCGATAGGCATTTCAGATATAGGTGTCGATAGGCATTTCAGATATAGGTGCCGATAGGCATTTCAGATATAGTTGCCGATTGGCATTTTAAAAATAGGTGCCGATAGGCATCTCAGATATAGAAGCCGATAGGCATTTCAAATATAGGTGCCGATAGGCATTCCAGATATGGTTGCCGATAGGCATTTCAAATATAGGTGCTGATAGGCATTTCAGATGTAGTTTCCGATAGGCATTTCAAAAATAGGTGTCGATAGGCATTTCAGATATAGGTGTCGATAGGCATTTCAGATATAGGTGTCGATAGGCATTTCAGATATAGGTGTCGATAGGCATTTCAGATATAGGTGTCGATAGGCATTTCAGATATAGGTGTCGATAGGCATTTCAGATATAGGTGTCGATAGGCATTTCAGATATAGGTGTCGATAGGCATTTCAGATATAGGTGCCGATAGGCATTTCAGATATAGTTGCCGATTAGCATTTTAAAAATAGGTGCCGATAGACATTTCAGATATAGAAGCCGATAGGCATTTAAAATATAGGTGCCGATAGGCATTCCAGATATTGTTGCCGATAGGCATTTTAAATATAGGTGCTGATAGGCATTTCAGATGTAGTTTCCGATAGGCATTTAAAAAATAGGTGTCGATAGGCATTTCAGATATAGGTGTCGATAGGCATTTCAGATATAGGTGTCGATAGGCATTTCAGATATAGGTGTCGATAGGCATTTCAGATATAGGTGTCGATAGGCATTTCAGATATAGGTGTCGATAGGCATTTCAGTTATAGGTGTCGATAGGCATTTCAGATATAGGTGTCGATAGGCATTTCAGATATAGGTGCCGATAGGCATTTCAGATATAGTTGCCGATTGGCATTTTAAAAATAGGTGCCGATAGGCATTTCAGATATAGAAGCCGATAGGCATTTCAAATATAGGCGCCGATAGGCATTCCAGATATGGTTGCCGATAGGCATTTCAAATATAGGTGCTGATAGGCATTTCAGATGTAGTTTCCGATAGGCATTTCAAAAATAGGTGTCGATAGGCATTTCAGATATAGGTGTCGATAGGCATTTCAGATATAAGTGTCGATAGGCATTTCAGATATAGGTGTCGATAGGCATTTCAGATATAGGTGTCGATAGGCATTTCAGATATAGGTGTCGATAGGCATTTCAGATATAGGTGTCGATAGGCATTTCAGATATAGGTGTCGAT